>JAQPZY010001559.1:535000-1135000 GCA_029931535.1 Margaritifera margaritifera
TTGGTCGTTCTGACATATTGACATGCGAGTGAAGACAAAAAATAGTCATTGTTACTTAAGTACATGTATGTAATGTTTTTCTCTTTTGAATATCAATTGAGTGAATCTAACTTTTCGAATAGTTTTACTGTTGTATCGGTCTTTAGACATAATATCAAATGCAGGGACACAGGCCGGGCTATTATAGCTCGGGAATATAGGCATATATATATATATATATATATATATATATATATATATATATATATATATATATATATATATGTGTGTGTGTGTTTATGTGATATGGCGCAGGGATGCGTTGAGGCCGTCACGCCCTTTTCTAAGGAGCAAAGATTTAGGATTAGATTATATTGTCGGCCCTAATCTGTGTCGGCGCGTGTCGAGTATTGTTTTTTACTTTGCGTGCACTTGGAACATTTCCGAATCATTGACTCACCCGTAAGCTTACTACACTATTTGCCAACTGTACATAATCTGGTCCAGCATGATATGTGTTTACTTAACGCTCGATCGCAGGCAATTTCTGAATTACGCATATCAATGTTTTATGGAATTTGGCAGCTAAAATACATTTTTAAGTTTGAAATGAATTTCGATTTCATGTAGTATTTTTTTAGCACATAGTTGAAATTTGGGACAATTGTTTTTTCTTCTTTTTTTCTGGCTTTTAGTGAAGAGATGACCAAAGAAATATTTCGATCTTGAGGGGGATTTCGTTATACCGGTGGTTCGGTTTTGAGGGTGTTCACTCTAATGTTATATAATATATGACATGATATGACATGACATGATATAATATAAATATACTATAATTTAATAGAATATAATTCTATAGAATAGAATAGAATAGAATAGAATAGAATAGAATAGAATAGAATAGAATAGAATAGAATAGAATAGAATATAGGTGTGATACCTACTCCCCCCACCTCGCATTACACACACAACATAAAATACTTTTCCAGTTTAACTATCCAATGATCCGAGCGCTGAACAGTATTTGGAGGAAAATAGGAGTTCACTAGTCATTATATGAATGTGGTTGACAGTTTAGTTGTCCAGGATTATTAAAAGTAAAAAATATTGAGACAATTTTCAAACATTAAGTTTTTCATGCTTTCTGTAGAGTAACATGTGCACATTATAACTCCATTTCTGCGGTATAGTTTAAACCCACCAAATTCCCGAAATTTAGCATTCAATTTTTTAAAGAGTTACACCTTCTCAAATTACAAACTGCATTACCTCCACTGACTACGGCTACGTTGTGTGTAACGTCATTCTAAAACAAACAAACCATTCATTATTCTAGAAGTGTATTTATAAAACGGTTACTTTGTGTGAAAAACAAAAACCAAACGGTTTTTCTGTTCGGCATTACTGTCGAAAATTGCACAAATGAAACAACAAAATATAAAACAAGAGGTACAAGTGGGCCTGACATCTCTCACGTGATTTAAACAGCTCCACAGTCGAACATTTCACTCAGAACACAACCTTTATAAACTCCTCAAACTTTATATTAAGTCGAACTTGCCTCTTCTACAATAGTCACATAAAGATACTAGTATTTCCCTAAGAAATAAGTTGAATACATAGTCTATTTGCTGATAGTCGAAGTCATCCAAGATTTTTAACAGTGAACTTTACAGACGAAACTTTAATTTGTGGTCTGCAGACTTAAGTGTCTTTCACATGAATTGAAATTACTTCACGGGATTTATTTTTCTTTTCCATACTATGGGTTTCATTATATTGATAATTAATTATGGAAGTGTTTCAGGGCAAAGCATATTGTAATATTTCTTTTATTGAAAGATAGAAGTACAAATACAAATATCAAATAATTTGTGAAACATGTAATTTAGTAAATGCATTTTTCATAAAAGAATGAGTAATATATGTGATAACATATAAATGACAAATGTTTAAGGCTCTCTAACATGGCAATAGTAGCAACTGTTAAGTTATATTTGATCAAACAAACCAAATTTGAGTCCAAAATATTAACGATTTGTTTCAAATAAGGTTACGAAAAAGTTCTCTGTAAGTATTTTTATAAATTTATACATGATATTCTACCTCAAAAATATGTTCCTCCTGGTGCAAAATTAATATTAGAAAAACAACGCAATTCCTTTCGATCAAATATATATTATTATGTAAAGAAATTCTGATCCTCAACTACAAAATTGCACATAGTGTAACCATGAACATTTGATTCTCAGTAGTCAATATCATAGGTTGCTTCCCTTACTTTCCTTAAGAGAGATAGAAGTCTATTAAAAGGAAAAGAAGTTCTTTGCGTAGTATAGGAACAACGAGCAATTTTAACTTTACTGAATTTCACTCAGATACACAGATCTTGCTCATAATAAAACGCATTGGAAATCTTGATGACATACGCATATTTGCTAAGTTTTATGCATATCTTACCTGAAACAGTCACTAATGTGTTGATAAGCTCAGCCAATCAGACGCGATATAACCTCATTAATATGCGTTAATCTCACTCCTTAACAAACATTTGTGAGATCTTTATGATTTTAGCATATATTGCAAGTTTGTTTAAAATAAGAACAGAAATAGCGCCTCCAGAGTGGTAAAAACATATTTGTTAAGTTTCACGCATATCTTACCAGAAACAGTCACTAATGTGTTGACAAGCTCAGCCAATAAGATGCAGAATCACCTCCTATAATATGAGTTATACTTGCGAAGGAAAGTTGTACACACATTGTAGGACAATGGCACGCACAAAGCAGACAGCCCGTAAATCTACCGGAGAGGAAACCACCCCCATTTCCTAACACGGAGGATAGAAAGCTGCAGTAGCACTCAGTGCCAACCATAGTTAAGTATAAATGTTTTGAATCGCTACAATATATTTGAACTGTGAAATGATTTAATTCAACTATTTAGAAATATATACATTGATAATATTAGTGAATACAATCTGTGAACAATAGAGAGAGCTACAGCTTATTTAAGGAATTGCACGGACAGCACGAGAATTCCAATCCTTCAACATCACTTCGACTCGATGGTGCAATATACAGCGGGACAAAGAAAGCTCGTGGCAACAAGACGCCCGGGCACACAAGGAATAGATGTATCTCAATACACAATGGAAGAAAGACCGAGTACATCAGATATACTTATATCTTTAAAAATCAAAGGAACAGACATGGACCAAATTCAAGCGTTGACACATAACGGAAAAGGAGTCTATTTGATACACCCAAAGAGAGAAACCACTCTACTACAGAAGGGACCAATCCAAATAGGAAGGAAAAAAGGGCAAATCATTGACCCACCAGAGATAGAAAGAGAAATTGCCAGCAAATACGTGGATGTATACCTCACAGGAATTCCCATAGAAATTCCACTGCAAGTAACAAAGGAAAGAATTGAACAAAAATTTGACATAACAATAGAAGACTCACAAATGGCGACATACAAAGACTTCCCTACAATACAAACAGGAGCCAGGATTTTTCAAGTACAGTCAGTTGCAGCAAAAAAGATGACAACATTCTTCTATGTTCATGTATTCCTAGTCAGAACATGGTATAGAGGTTGCATATACCACAGGAAATGCCCCAGATGTAAGGAAACCGGATATGATCCGAGGAAATGCACCAGGATACAACCACGAAATGAAAATATGCCTATAACAGAAACCCCACAAAAATTACCAACTCCAGAACAGAGAAATAGTAGACCAATGACACCAGAAACAAGGATAGAAAACCAGATAGGAATGGAAACCCTAGAAATCAGACCCACAACCCCAGAACAAGTAACTCAGGATAGAAAAGATACTAGGTCACCAGTATTGAAAACAGTCGCAGAATGGAAACAACTAGAAAGTATAATGAAAGAACAGGAAACAATATCAAATCTACATATTGTTGCCAAATACCTGGCCCAGGTAGAATGAGGGCCAGAAAAAGAAACAAAAAAAATAAAAAAAAAAAAAAAAAAACAACAGACTGCAGCTCCACCTCCCAACGAAAAAAAACTGTCAGAAGAGAGGAGCACAGCAGAACGAAAGATACAAACAAAAGAAACAACAGTAGAAACAAGCACCCGCAAAAAAGAAACAACAGAAAAGAAAACCACTAGCAAACCAACAGGAAAAAGGCCAAGGAAAGGAAAGGGCAACAAACCGGATACAGAATCAAGAAAGGATTATTATAAACTGGACTTCGGTGACAAAAAATTCTCAGACGAAGACACATCGCCAATTCAGCACTCCAGAAAAAAAGACAACCAGGGATAGCACAGAGTGATAAGATGCAAACAACCCTGGAAAAAAATAAAAATAAACCCTAATAATAATAATAACCATGATCTAACACCATATGTATAATAAGGAAGCCCAAAGTAGACAGCATGTAAGTCTCTTTGGGGGAGGGCTCTGCTACCGCCCTCCGCCCGGAGAATGGACAGCTGTCTCTTTCGGCTTGTGATCATATACTTGAAAAATAAAAAATATGTAATCTTATAATGCACTAACAAAATATAACATAAAATACATACAATCTAAAATTCTAACAGAGAAAGAGAAGAGAGAGAAAGATGAACACGCATACACGCATTCCACAAAGAAAACAAACTTGTAGAATAAACATAAAACTGAACAAATTTGAACCATCTATGCCTGTCCCAGGACAACAGATATCTACATAACAACAAATACACACATAACAATACAAGGGACTAGAATTTAACGAAACTAAAACAAGACCTCTGGAAAAGGTCACCATATCATACAACTCATTTAGGGGAGAAGGGACCGAAACCCGTCCGCCAGGAAATACCTGTGGGAGGCGAGTACAGGACTGGACCCCTAAATCATGAAAACTTGAACTACAGGAAGTGAAAAAGAGGAACCTCACTCAAAAAAAATTAAATTAAACGGTTTCAAAATTTCAACCTTAATTTAGAATAATATATACCTACGGGTAATCAAAATAGTATACACCTTTTGGTAATTTGGAATTTTTTGAGGGGACTTTTCCAATGCTCTAACCAGCCATATATGCTGGGAAGGACTAGGATTAGACCACAAATAAACTATAATATGTGTAGATCTCATTATTATCAAATTCGTCTGAGATTTTGATGATATAAGTGATATAATCCCACACAAAAGGGGGTCACCTCAAAGGACTTTTAACTCAACATAGTTAGAGGTCCAAGAGGTGTCCACAAATAAATAAAGAGATATAAGCCCACATTTCAAGTTTGATCTAAATCGGATCAGACATATTCCCCCAGAGCGGTTACAAGCAATTGTTGACGGATGGACGACGAATGACGGATGCAGATCTATACCATATGCTCGCTCTTTTACCGTCAGGTATTCTAAAAACAAGTAATTTGTGTCTTTATAAAAAAAACTTGTTAATGAAGAAAGCTGCATAAAATTTGAATCAAGTGTTTAAACTGTGTCCGACTTGAAAGTGTCATTCGAGATTTGTGAGTACTACCGATTTAAAAATGTCCTCTCAGCAGATGTATTCGATCAAATTGTCACTAATTCTTTAAAACACCGAAAAAGGATTCAGACTCTAGATTTTGGCAACAGCAAAAATCCTACGCGTTGCAGTACTCAATTAATTTTGAGATCATGTCAAAGCAAAATGGAGAGAGAGAGAGAGAGAGAGAGAGAGAGAAGACTACTGAACGAAAATTATCCCCTTTCTTACATTTCGTGTTCAACTATATACCACATAAAGCACATTTGCATACTTTGTTACCAATATATATCGTCGTGTTCTTTGTCAAATAGCATTTCACGTAAAACGATTTACCACATAAAACGCAATTGTAAATTGTATGGTTTGACACCAGAGTGTATTTTCAAGTGCGCGGGGAACTGAGAGTTCTGGCCAATCCATTTCCAATTTATAACTAAAGAGTTGGTTTATCGCCAGTGTGTATCTTCAAGTGGGTCAACAAATTTGATCACTGGCTAAACGGTTTCCCACATATGTCGAATATGAAGGGCTTGTCACCAATGTGAACCTTGATATGTCTAAACAAGAAGTATACGCTTAAAATATCTTCCACATATTTTACATTTGAAGGGTTTCTCACCAGTATGCACCATAACGTGTCTTAATAAATCCTTGCTCCTGCTAGTCAATTTCTCGCATTGTCACATTTGAAGGGTTTATCACCAGTGTGCATCACCATGTGCACTGTCAAATTGTTTCTCTGGCGAAACAATGTACCGCACATGTCACATTTGAAGGAGTTTGTCATCAGTGTGCAACTTCATGTGTCTCAACAAACTACAGCGGTGACTATACAACTTCCCACATAAATCACATTTGAAGGGTTTCTCACCAGTATGCACCATCGCGTGTATTGACATATCGGATGCTCGTCTAAACAATTTCCCACATAAATCACATTTGAAAGGTTTCTCACCAGTATGCACCATCGCGTGTATTGACATATCGGATGCTCGTCTAAACAATTTCCCACATAAATCACAATCGAAGGGTTTGTCATCAGTGTGCAACTTCATGTGGCTCAACAAATGACAGCGCTGATTAAACAACTTCCCACATAAATCACATTTGAATGGTTTCTCACCAGTATGCACCATCGCATGTCTTGACATATCGGATGCTCGTCTAAACAACTTCCCACATAAATCACATTTGAAGGGTTTCTCACCAGTATGCACCATCGCGTGTATTGACATATCGGATGCTCGTCTAAACAACTTCCCACATAAATCACATTTGAAGGGTTTCTCACCAGTATGCACCATCGCGTGTATTGACATATCGGATGCTCGTCTAAACAATTTCCCACATAAATCACATTCGAAGGGTTTGTCATCAGTGTGCAACTTCATGTGGCTCAACAAATGACAGCGCTGATTAAACAACTTCCCACATAAATCACATTTGAATGGTTTCTCACCAGTATGCACCATCGCATGTCTTGACATATCGGATGCATGGCTAAACAATTTCCCACATAAATCACATTTGAAGGATTTGTCATCAGTGTGCAACTTCATGTGTCTCAACAAACTACAGCGCTGATAATACAATTTCCCACATAAATCACATTTGAAGGATTTCTCACCAATATGCACCATCGCGTGTCTTGACACGTCTGATTTTCGGCTAAACAATTTCCCACATAAATCACATTTGATGGGTTTCTCACCAGTATGAACCATTACGTGGCTTTTGAGACGATAAATCCAATTAAACGATTTTTGGCATGTTTCACATTTGAAAGGTTTGTCACCAGTGTGAAATATATGTTTCTTCATTGTAGACTTCTATAAAATTATGTATATATCTTTAGGCACAAAGAACGTGCTCCCCACATAAAATGAACTGACATGGGAAACTAGGGAAAAAAACAACAAATTTATACTGCAGTAAGACTTCATATACCATTCAAGTCACGTGAACAGCGCGGGAAGGCTTAAAGAAGGGAAATCATTGGACCAGTGAATTACCTAGGAAACGCGTCCTTGGTTATTAACTATGTAGAACTACAAAGCATTGTTCCAAATTACACAATTATCTCATTCCATTCCATTCCATTAGATTCAGGCAGCAGCAGGTGGAGAGTGCAGACGTGTGGCAGACGTTCTAACCGGTAGAGGGAGACGCAGTGGACGAGGAGGGAAGGAGGCATTCTTGGCAGCCTTGCAGCAGCTATGGAGCACCCAACTACAACTACAAGACCACCTCTTGAAGTATGGAAGTATGGGGTCCAGCTGCTGTGCTGACCAATTGTGGATATGTCTACCTATCCCCCCGCAACAGCCGACCACATGGAGCAGCAACTTAGCGAGGCTACCGGGGGATGGGGGGGGGGGGGCGATGCGTTAAGGAGAGAGCAAGCATGGCAGATAGACAGAGCTTCTCTACCGGGGACCACCTGCTGTTAACAATAGTCCTTCTAAGGGCTAAACAGTCCTTCTAAGGGCTATCATATTGCCTGAATCAATGGGGTTTTCAATTTGGCTTTTTTTTCGAAAACCCCTTTTGATTATCCTCTTTTTAAACACAAATTTGATCAATTTCGAACCACCGTCTAAAAAATTACAACTTACAATTGTAGTGTGCGTGATACGAAAAAGGTATGAGTAATTCTTGCTCAAAGATTGGTATTGTTTTTGGAAATAATATGTACATTTTGTACACAAAATTTCTCTTAACTGGAATATTCGCGGTAAATGGAAAATTCTTTGAAACTTGAAGTATTGTCGTAATTGAACAAGTGGCTTACACTTTATTGGTATTAGGGACAGCCCGACTTCGTTTAACTGGGCAGAATTTGATCATGTATGTACGTTACTGGCGTTTCAGCTTCCGTCACGCTTCGCGCTTTCGCTTGCCTAGTCCGTGCCGCCTGGGCCACTCCTGACTGAAATCCTTGAAGCAATTCAATCAACAACGTGCGCTATAACGCGCACATATATACCTGCAAACATTGTGGTTCTAGTCCTATGTACAGGTATAAACACACCTTACGATTTCGTGCGTTCAATGAACCCCCTTTGTGGGGAAACCATCCATTGACTGTAGGGTGTGTTAAATGTGCACACTCTCCATTAGCGCGCATTCATTTCACCCCCTTCATTGTGGGGAACCATGCTGCACTGGAGGGGTGTACTCAGTAAAGTCAGGTGTGTTGCAAACTGTCAACACACCTGACTAAATATAGTGTGTTCAATCACACATCTAATCCCCCTAAGCGTGCTTCGCACGCTGTGGGGGTATATAGTCGTACATGCCCGAATGGGCGAACACGACTTTAATGCAAAACAACAACACAATTATCTACATCCTTAAATAAACAAACGACGACACACGCACAATTTTTATTTTAATAACGACACCCATTTTTTTTTTAAAAAAGATAATTTATTAGCTTGGCAGCGTATGCTAAAATGTATATACATAAATTAATTAAATGTTTTATCACAAATACAAAGGTTTGTTCATTATTTGCAACATAATTCTAAAGTTTACATTTTTGATATAAAAATTACAATTATTATTTTTCTTTCTTAACCCGACGAGTCATATGTCCTTAACCAACCCCCAAGCCCCCACCTCCCTAGACACACACTCACACAGAAAAGCCTGATTTATGTACATTGAAAATAAAAATTAGAATATATGCATACACCTCGTAAATACATCTATCAAGATATACTTGGGCATGTAACACTATTGCACAAATAAATGTGCAGTGCAAATTTTCATTGCAAAATATATATTTACATATCTACACACACACACATATATATATATATATATATATATATACATATATATATATATATATATATATATATATATATATATATATATATGTATGTATACGTCGTTATAAATGGCTACATATGAAGCTGTAACTTTGAAGGTACTGGACCGTTAAAACGCAGACACAAGACTAAATTTTAATCAAACTTATGTTAAATTTCTACGTTTTAAAAATACATATATGTATAAATTGAATTGTAGAAGTTCTTATGAACATAATTTCACCTACTGTTTCTGTTAGTGAACAAAGGTTTATACAAGTTTATAATCTGTTTACAGTCAGAATAAAGAAAGAAAGAAAAACTCTCAGACAAAACAAGACTTGATTTATAAGTGCCTAAATAATTTAAGTGAAGACCTTTGTCCCTGATTGCAACGAGGTTCCTCTTGACTTTCCCTTGTGCAAAAAAGGCTTATAGGAAGTAACGAAAATTACTTTTAAATCCTGACAAATTTGACATTTTTGTATGTTATTGATCCAATCAACTTTCTGAACCAAAGGGTCGAAATCGACTGTACCAGGCAGAAATGAAGAAATGGCAATATGATTTTAAGGAGCTATTCTTCGAGTAATTTCAATCAAATCCGTTAAACTACATTATATGTTTTGTATCGATTTGAACTTAAAATCATTAATTCCTGCATGATAAATAACATGTGATAAACCATCAATACTTGCCCGATTGTTGCATAAATATCTAATAATCGTCGAAGATTCGCCCAGGCGAAAAAGCCTGTATGGTTGTGTGCTGAATGTATTGTATTTTTTGTATAGATGAAATCACTTATAATTGTAACAAACTTTTGACCAGAAAATTAAAAAACAGACAACAACTGGATTGATTATCCATCATTAACCTGAAGAAAAAAAATAATTTGGTTTCGTTTATTTTCCTGGATATCAAGCGTCGTGGTTTATTAAACAAAAAAAAAAAAAAAAATAAAGAAGAAGAAAGAAAGACATTTACATAAATTCTTTGATATACCTGTACCAAAGTTTTCATATTTATAGGTATTTCATTTCATGGATTACCCTATATCAATTTCAGAAAAATGCTCAAGTACACACCTATGACGGCAACAAGATTAGTGGCTTGAATGGTCAAACAATTTTACCGCCCGTATGTGCACAAATCTTACACCTGAAAAGTTCAATCCCTTACACAGTGTTTTTGTCCCAAATACAAAAGAACAAAACTATGCCGACAATTAAAAGTGGTCGCTAAAACAATATTACCTCCAGTATGAGTGTAAATTAGACATCTGCCAAGTCCAAGTCTATACACTGTAATTTCGTTTGGGCGCTTAAATCAATCGGAGCCGACGCTGCCACTATCACCAGGCCAGATTTTTTATATATGAGAAAACATAGATAGAGCTAATAGAAAATATATGTATCATATCTCTGTTTATTCCCCTGACGAAGAGCTTGTTTAGTTCAAAGATTGGGAAACCGTTTTGAATTTGCGCCGTTATCAATTTTTGTGTCAATATATATATATATATATATATATATATATATATATATATATATATATATATATATATATATATATATATATATATATATATATATATATATACATAGATATAAAATACACAAAGTGTCCGAATCCATTGGCAGAAGTGAAGAAATCGCAGTATAATTTGAATGAGCTATTCTTTGAGTAATTTCAATCAAATCCTCTAAATTACATTATATTTTATTTATAGGTGTGAATTCCAAATCATTAATGCTTGTATGATTAATAGCGTGTGATAAACCATCAATACTTGCCTGAATGTTGTATAAATATCCAATGATTGTCGAATAGGTTGCCCCCGGGGAAAAGCCTGTATGGTTGTGTGTTGTATATCTTACAACTATCTACAGGTGAAATCATTTATAATTGTGACAAACATTTGATCAGAAAATACAAACACAGATAACAACTTGACTGATTATCCAGAATTAATATTAAGAAAACAAAATAATGTAGTTTCTTTCATTTTCCTGGGTATGAAATGTTGCGGTTTTGTAAAAAAAAAAACAAATTTTAGTAGATCCATAAATTCCTGGATTTACCTCAGCCAGATTTGTTATATTTATAGGTATTTAATTAATTATTAATACCCCAAAATGAAGCATGCAAAATAACAAAACTATGCCGACAACAAAGATTGGTGGCTTGAATGGTTAAAACAGTATTGCCGCCCGTAAAATCAAACACCTGCCAAACTCAATCCCTTACAACGTGTTTCCGTCCCAAATACAAATGATCAAAACTCTGTCGACAACAAAGGGTGGTCGCTTAAATGGTTAAAACGGATACATGTCAATTCGCCCCATTGCAAAATCGCCCCCACGTTTCACAAGATCGCCCCCATTTCAAAATCGTACCTTGTCAAAAAACTTTCACAAGATCGCTATCATTTCAAACTCGCATCATGTACTCTTTTTATCATTTTTGTAATCATCAGTAATGCACCTGCCGATAATTAATACTTACATATCATTAAAGATAATCAGAATGCATTGTTTTTACCATTATAATTCATTGCTGAATTAAACCTTGATTGATTTTGTTCTTGCCTTTTTTAATTAGAATGTTTACCGAATTGAAATTTCGTTAACTGTTTTTTGCTTCGACCTTCAGGGTATTGGAAAAAAAGGCGATAATAGTATATATAAAAAAATCGGGAGTCGTGTCCTTTAGATGGTGCATAGATAGACCGGAAAACTCCGAAAAACCGAGAGAGAGATGCTTTATTTTATTTTCGGCCGCGTTTCATTGGCTGCGTACAGAATCATGCATGAAACACTGATTATCATTGGCTGCGTACAGAATCATGCATGAAACACTGATTATCATTGGCTGCGTACAGAATCATGCATGAAACACTGATTATCATTGGCTGCGTACAGAATCATGCATGAAACACTGATTATCATTGACTGCATACAGAATCATGCATGAAACACTGATTATCATTGGCTGCGTACAGAATCATGCATAAAATATGACACTTTATAAGATTTAAAGGTGTTTTCAGGCATCCTTTTTCGACCGTGTTTCTCTGCAGCTTAAGAACAACATGTTACGTGAATAAAACTTAAAAATTTAATAATAATAAAAATATTGGCTGTTTACAGAATCATGCATGCAATAAATTCTCTATTGACTTCGAAGGTTGTAGCTCGTTGTGGTCTTTCCGTTGCAAGATTTATTGATTCTTTGTCTTTTGTGCACAAAAATAATCATTACACAAACAAAGGTTTAATTCAAGCAATGAGTGTAATTAAGCCACATCAAAGTTTATGTTTCTATTCTTTGCAGTCTGTGTACAACTTTTGTTTCAACAAATGTGAACAGATGTATGTTTTCTTCTTTTTTTATCTGGATTTAAAAACGAATCAAAACAAAACAGTGGATCGAATAGATTCTTGCGCGAATTCATACATCGAATACGATAATTAGCTGTAGATCACATGTGCGCCCGCGGGGAGTGGTAAGTTTTTGTGCACAAAAATAATCATAACACAAACAAAGGTTTAATTCAAAGCAATGAGTATAATTAAGCCACATCAAAGTTTATGCTTCTATTCTATGCTGTTTGTGTACAACTTTTTGTTTCAACAAAAGTGAACCGATGTATGTCGTTTTTTTAATAGATATAATCTGGATTTAAAAAGAAAGCAAAACAAAACAGTGGATCGAATAGATTCTTGCGCGAATTCATACATCGAATACGATAATTAGCTGTAGATCACATGTGCGCCCGCGGGGAGTGGTAAGTTTTTGTGCACAAAAATAATCATAACACAAACAAAGGTTTAATTCAAAGCAATGAGTATAATTAAGCCACATCAAAGTTTATGCTTCTATTCTATGCTGTTTGTGTACAACTTTTTGTTTCAACAAAAGTGAACCGATGTATGTCGTTTTTTTAATAGATATAATCTGGATTTAAAAAGAAAGCAAAACAAAACAGCGGATCAAAGAGATTCTTGCGCGAATTCATACATCGAATACGATAATTAGCTGTAGATCACATGTGCGCCTGCGGGGAGTGGTCAGCTATCACGCCTAAATCGATTCCGATCAAAATACCCCCCAACCCCCAGCCTTACATATATACATTCATTCAGTCCAATTAAATAGGTGTAATTAATCAAGTGCGTACACCATCGTTTTCATTCTTGAAACTTTTAACCTGTCGTATGCTAAAAGAATATAACTTAAATTTTTTGTATTAATATTGAATCTAGTTACACTAACCAAATAAATATGAAAATAAAGAAACTACAAGATTTTTTAAAAATATTATATATTCATTTTTTATACAAAAAAATATATTTTTAACCACTACATTAGCCTTTTCCCCTGGTGAAATCTTCACATATTACTAAGGCCGCTTACGTTTCTGAGGTTCTTAGATTATAATAAATGCAGAGAATGAACGGCATGGGACGTTGTTGACTGGAATGGGGGCGATTTGGTGAAAAGTGGGGGCGTTTTTGTCGGGGGCGATTAGCCAGTGGGGCGTTTTGACCTGTACCCGTTAAAATAATATTACGTCCAGTATGAGCATAAATGAAACATCTGCCAAGATCAAGTCCGTACACCGTGATTTTGTTCGAGCGATCAACATCAATCGGAGCCGATGCAGCTAACAACACCAGGCTGAATGTTTTATATGAGAAAATATAAACAGAGCTAATACAAAATATTTACATATGCATCTCTCTCTCTCTCTCTCTCTCTCTCTATATATATATATATATATATATATATATATATATACTAGGTTCATTGTTCATATGCATGTCTCTGTCTGTGTCTCTCTGTCTGTATCTATCTCTCTCTCTCTATATATATATAGTAGGTTCATTGTTCATATGCATCTCTCTCTGTCTCTCTCTGTCTGTCTGTCTGTCTGTCTCTCTCTTTTTGAGACTCAATCTACCCTCCTTGAGGAGAACATAGAACCTGACTTGCATTCTAAACCTACAGACTCTAACCAGTAACTACTCCCGACCAGCTGCCACCCCCAGCACGTAATAAAAAATATCCATTACGGTATATAAGTTCGTACCAAACGCATATGTTCTAAACCTGCTACCTTTGAAAATAGAATCGGAGAGTTCAAGGGGCACCTTAGAAGGAGAGGATACAGACGGAGCTACATTGAGGAGGCTATTAAAAAAAACTAAACTAAACTCCTCGATAGAGGAGCTCTCCTGAAATATAACACCAATAAAACCAACAAGCGTGTCAACTGGTAAGTTTCCACCCCTATGCAACAAACCTACAACAGATCATTCTGAAGCATTGGCACCATATTGAATCGTCTGAACGTCTGAAGGGTATATTGAAAGACGTTTCTATGGTTGCGTATCGTAGATCTAAAAATCTCAAGGACTATCTAGTACGTGCCAAGATAACTCCAAACAAGACCACAGATTCCCCCCCCCAAAAAAAAAAAGAAAAAAAAAAAGAGAGACGAATGACAAATACTAGCATAAACTAACTTTGTTTTAGTAGACAACAAATCCAGATACATTCATAAAGGACAGGGAGGTTTATGTTTTTAAGTATTAAACAATGATATAGCCAGATAAACCTTACATTACAAAACAAATCCAAAAGGGGAGAAAACACTTATATAGACTAACAAATGTAATTCAAGAGAAACACGTCATGCATGCATATAGCACAAGGTAATCCCGTCGTGTGAGTGTTTTTTTTCTTCTTTCTCGGTTACTTTTAAATGAGCAGTTCTTAGTAGATTTTGGATTTTGATCAAAAGGAATTCAAGTCTTATATATATATACATACATACATACATATATATATATATATATATATATATATATATATATATATATATATATATATATATATATATATATATAAAATCACAACGATCACTATCACTATGAAATTAAAAAGGGAGAGAAAGCCAGCGAAAGTTAATAATACTTAAGGAGGGAAGTACGAGTCCGATAGAAATGCACTTTACGCCTTGAGTAGAGGGCAAAAAAGAATGGAGACCTGGCAAAGGAAATCTAAACCAGCACACCCTATCTAAAATCAAAATATTTTTTTTTTTTAGATCATTCCCATACAATAATACAAAATCAGAGGAATCGCATGCAGATATGAAACATTTTGACTTTCTGACTAAAGGGAGGTCACTTCAAAGGTTTGCCAGTTTTCTCAAGAGTTTAGAGTCTGGAGGTTTCCACACAAACAAACAATTCTACAACTAAGAGCTGAAATCATGTTTCAACGACTGATATGAAAATCTTTTCATGGAAACTATAAGTGGTAAAGGAAAACTAGTGATAACCAATGCACTGTATCAGTGGTCCTTCAAACATGTCCTATCTTGCATGGTTGTGGAATATATTTATGTGGACACCCCCAGATCTCAGGATATAAGGCCTTTGAGCTGACCCCAAAATTTTTCGAAGGTTAGAAGTTTTTATATATATTTGTATCCACGCTTTGCCTTCACCCCCCCCCCCCCCAATCTGTGTTGTCGGTATTAAAAAAGATTTTCTTTTTTGCAAAAGATCTATGAAGTAGTGTTGAATGGGGTTTCTCTTCTTTTTTTTTTAAAGGGACGCACTTGTAATGATTCTCATTGCCAGGTCTACATACGTTCCGCCCCCGGGTCTAACTTGTATTTCAAAACTGGTTTCTTCACATATGCTGTTAATACGGAGTGAGCCTTGCCATCGATCAAAATAATTTTTAAAAATCTTTTCATGTATGCAAAATTTCCCCTATTGGAAGTGAAACATTCAACTCCTACCTCCCCCCCCCCCCGACACACACACGCACACACCCGTCCTAGCTGCACAAAAGCCCTCTCTTAAAATCATATTTTTCAAGTTATATGCGTTATTATGTACATACGTTGCTATTATTTGTTTTACCAAGTTTCAATAGAAATATTCACTATAAATCTAACTTTAGTTTCGTTGTCCCTCTGTAGCCTTCACTCTTATATACAAAACCGAAAACACAAAAAAACAAGAGATCATTGTTTTCGTTGCATTTCCCTGTGGGTCTGTTAGACATGCATTTTGGCATGCTGCGATGAGGCAGGATTTAAGTATTCCAGCTGTCAGTTAGCATCTCCCCTTTATCAGCTTTCACTATTCTTGGGTTTTGTTGGCTGCTTTCCCTCTCAAGGCAACTGCCGCATTAGGATTGCTTTATTTGATATCTTTGTGTTTTTTTTTTTTTTTCAATAACTGAACTTTGTGTCTGCATAGCTGGTTAACACGTGTTATATAGCTCTCTCTCTCTCTCTCCATATATATATATATATATATATATATATATGTGTGTGTGTGTGTGTGTGTATGTGTGTATATCAGCTCTATTTCCTCTCTATCAAGGGGCGGGGCTCTTCTACTTCAACTCCGTTCCGGGTATTTCATTTTCTCTCCTGCACCACTACCACTCTGGAGGAGTCACTCTTTTTCTTTCGCGTAAAGTACATACCTGCCTTATTCCACATTTTAGAGGGCCTCTAATTGTTATCAATTGTAATTCCTTGCGCCACAAAGCCTGCTAAAATGTTCCGGTGTCGGGACCTCTTCCTGTACTCTATATCAGCTAAGTGTAATACCGGATTTCTATGTGCCCCAAGCATCTTTCCTTCGTCATTCTCTGTTTGGAAAAGGGGCCTTGGGTGCCCGAGTAGTCGAGGGTGTTCGTCTTTACAGATCACTGACATCTAACCTCTGTTCGAGTGGGTTCGAGTCTCGGCTCAGCCAACGGGGGTATGCGAGAAAGCTTGCCAGTAGCTTCCCATGGTCGGTGGTTCTTTCCAGGGTTTTCCCGCGCTCTTCCTCCACCACATATACTGGCCGCCATTGATAGCCTATCGTGTGCTGAAAAATGTTGTTAAACCCACAAAACACCAAAGACTTCTGTCTAAAAATTGTTTTTCAGTTTCTTTCCCTCCATCCTTTTGTCTAACAGCCACGTAGTTTAAGATTGTACAAAATGTAACAATGGTGGGTATGCTAGTAAATGAAGTGAAAACGTCTATTTCATATTAAAAAAGACATTAAATTATGCATATAGAGCAAAGAGAAAAAGGCGAAAAAAAGAAGAAAAAACCGTTAAATTTTCAAAATGAATGGCAATCAAAAAAGGATAGTCTCCAAGTAAATGTCATTAACACAAACAAAAGGAATGTCTCGCAATGATTATATGCTGTCGAATCCTTCCATGAATCGATGAATCATTTGAGAACTTCCAGCTTTTTCAGTACAAAGACATTGAATAATGCATTTACAAATGGGGAAGAATGAAAACAAAGAACGAAAAGGTAATGGAAAATTTGTCAAATTGATTGTCAAAATAGTAAAAAAAAGTCTCAAATGAATATCAAAAAGAAAAAAAGCATACCAAAAGAAAAAAAAAAGTATTTTAGTGATTGGACGCTGATGTCACTCACATTTATGCTGTTGCATTCTATGAATCATTCATAAGCTGCTCAATGCACCCTTCACCCAGATTGATTGAATTTTGAATTTAAGTCGTTTTCGCCCTTCGGGCACGTACGACTATGTACCCCCACAGCGTGCGAAGCACGCTTAGGGGGATTAAATGTGTGATTAAACACACTATATTTAGTCAGGTGTGTTAACAGTTCGCAACACACCTGACACTGTACTGAGTACACCCGTCCAGCGCAGCATGGTTCCCCACACTTATGGGGGTTAAATTGAATGCGCGCTATTGGAGAGTGTGTACATTTAACACACCCCACCATCAATGCATGGTTTCCCCACAAAGGGGGTTCATTGAAGGCATGATATTGTGAGGTGTGTTTATACCTGTACATAGGACTGGAACCACAATGTTTACAAGTATACATGTGGGCGATAGCGCACTTGTTGATTGAATTGCTTCAAGGTCTCAGTCTGGGGTGGCAGGCGGCACAGACTAGGCAAGCGAAAGCGCAAAGCGTGACGGAAGCTGAAACGCCAGGAACGTACATGATCAAATTCTGCCCAGTTAACTAAGTCGGGCTGTCCCTAATACCAATAAAGTGTTAGTCACTTGTTCAATTATGACAATACTTCAAGTTTCAAAGAATTTTCCATTTATCGCGATTATTCCAGTTGTAAAAATTTTGTGTACAGAGTGTACATATTTTTTTTTCAAAAACAATACTAATCTTTGATTAAAAATTACTCATATCATTTTCGTATCACGCACACTACAATTTTAAGTTGTAATTTTTAGACGGTAGTTCGAAATTTATCAAATTAGAAGTATAATTTGTTTTTATGTATATGTGCTTTATGTAGATTAATTATTGATTCAGATGGATCACGACTGTGGTTAAACCTTAAATTACAAACAATTGTGGATAGTCAGGTACGTGCAATTATTTCAAGTTTAACCCGAGTGAAAAAATGATGTAAATACACCTTAAATCGAAGTGTATAGATCATTGTATCATTCTTTCTTTCTTCCATTTTCAATAATACTATTACTTAAACACGCTCCGCTCTTCCATTTTCAATAATACTACTACTTAAATACGGTACGCTATTCCATTCTCAATAATATTACTACTTAAATACGGTACGCTCTTTCTCCTCTCTATCCTTATACGACACATATCCATTTAAGCAGGGAATGGAAACTAGATACCGGATACTGTATACATATGGACAGTAAAAATATAAAATACTTTATAATTTTTTTTTTTTTTTTTAATAGGATTAAGATGAAACAAATGCGTGCACAATATAATATTTGATTACTTTCTTCAATTTGAATTAACAAATAGATGAGACTTTTTGATCGATAGGAATGCATCAGTAAGAAAATGTTAGTGTGTGGGGGATTAAAGGGGGGGGGAGAGTGTCGCTTTCTGCCTCACATGTAGCTAATTTTTCGTTGATTCTTTAAACTCCTTGTTTCTGAGAAACTACGAAACCCACTAAATGTGGTACGTCACGAAATAAATTGAAACTACAGTACATACAAATGCCTCTAATCTAATACGTACGCAGAATGGGAGCATACATTCTTAGTAACATCTTTATTTTATTTAGGAAAGAATACCTCATGTACCTTTGCTTGACCAGTCTCTTTGTAAGTGAAACAATTCCCTTGGAATATCTGACTCAAATGCCCAAGTAGCCCCCCCCCCCCCTCGTCTAAAATAATGTGATGAAAATAGAGAGGTCTTTTCCTGTAGCCTTAATAAGATCTCTTAATTTGTTCTCAAAATGTCTGTGTATGCTAATTTTAACCCATGAAGGTGATTTGAATTAGAAGGCTGCTAAATTTGAATTATCTGGATTTCGAGTATACATTTTATTGTAAACCGATGCAATGCATATTCTTGAATCTGGTATGACTACGAGAGGGGATTTTAAACACGTTCATCAAACTGAATATTGTTTGACCATTTAAAAATAACAATAATAGAAACATCATTTGAAATTAAATTTTGCGAAGCAATTGTTTTCCTTGATCAAATTAAATTGCACTAATAGGCACAATGTAATGTATTCTGGTAATCGAAAAGAAAGCAATATAAAACAAACACCAAAATGCAGTGTCCGCACATTTATTCCAATCTAGATAATTATATAATCCATGCATAATTTGAGGACTGATGCAATGGGGATTTTGTCTAGATATTCCGTTCATGGTTAAATACACTTCAAACGTATTTCTATTGTCAAAATTCAAGCAAATCAGCAATTGATGTGTTTCAAAGTTTCATGATAGAATTTGGATCTTTCAAAAATCTACTAAAGCTGTGCATATAAAAAATCGCATCACTGGAAGCAGGATAAGTCCATATGCAGCCTCTCGTTAATTATTAATTCCATGTCAAAACGAGACCGAACACAGAGTCGTGTATTAGGTAATATGGCATCAATTTCGTGGGGAAATGCTCAAATGAAAAAATAATGCATTCATGAACAGGCTGTCGATTGTTAGAATGGAAGTTATTGAATGATTGTGCTTTTTTATATTTGGCATGATTATACCACATGTGTAAATCCGCAAAAAACCGTTGTGAGATATTTATAGTTGCATTGGGTTTTTATTTTTAAAACCACGGCTTATGCCTGCAATATTTAGTCTTTAACACTTATTATTTAATGTGTCAGAAAGAACATGCAAAGTCATCTTTGGGTTGGTGAACTTTAAAATGATAGAAGTGTCCAAGCCGTGGCGTCCATTGATCTTAAATTAAGCTCAGGCAAGATCATACTCATGTAATTTAGTGTTGAATCCGATTAGAATGTGATTTGCAAACAATTAACGAAGTGATTAAAGTCTGACAGGCAATAAAAGCAACTAATTTAATTAACGAGGTAGGTGGAAAATTACATAATCATTATAAAGACGCCAATTTTGATGTCCATGAAGGCACTGGTGCGCTCTGAAAGGGTCAGAGAGGCGGGCGTTTTGAGTGGCCGAGCTGGGAGTCCCTTTATTTCTTGCCAGCTGGAACACTGGTTAGTATATTTTTAAGTGAATGCACTGTATCACAGCATGATATGCAATTGGTAGACTACAAGCAAAAGCACGATCCATTGTATTATTCAGTTCAAGTGATTGTGACCTCTTCTTCTCTTTCTTCTGCATTTTTCTACGTCAATTTTTAATTAGTAATACCATTTAATGGATTTAATGTATGGAATGCACAATACATTCATCAAGGTAGAGCTTATACATTTAAATATCTCTCCTAGATCGCAAAGGTCGTGTTATCAATATGTTAACCTGAAAACACAGCTCTGCCACATTTAATATGATCCCATTTTCTTGCTATATTTTGTCTTTACCTTGTTGCTTGTCATAGCTCAAGTTACACTTAAAAGTTTGTATGTAATGCTCTTTAATGCTGCTGCTGATGATGACGACGACGATAACAACGATGAACATGAGAGTGGGTTCGATAATAAAATGAAAACTAGTATTTACATTGCCGAATCAACTCGACATGTTTCTAGTAATTGTGTAGAAGGCAGTAGCTGTTTTATATTGTTCGTACCAGTGTGGCTGACGACAATCTGAAAATTATATAGAAAGAATGTTGGACTGCCTGCTACTACTACTAATTTAAGTTGCAAGCAATTAGTATCTTCCAATGTTTAACGAGAATATAAGACATTAAAACTATACCAAGTAAGAACCTGAGCTAGTACTGGAAACATACAGAGAAAACTATTTTTATCCATCTAATTCCGTGATCACTATTAGAACTTAAAGAGTGCGTTCAACCTTAAACTAAAATTATCGCAAGACATTTGATTATTTTAGAAAGCAAATTACAGAAACTTCTTGTCGATGGTGTATATTTGTCTACACCAGTCACACCCTAAGCTAAATGAAACGGTGGTCAGCAGTAGTAGGATAATCGAAGTGTCAGATTTGTATAGTGGCAACGCCTTCTTTCCCCTATATCTTTACCCTCGCAGCACACGCGAGTGAAACACCGCGGCGACCGCACGGGTCAGGCGATATCGCTCGCGGTAATCACCCGTGAGCGCCTTTGGCGAAAAAAACCCTCTGTCGTCTTCATGAGAACTGAGGTCGCGAGACAGGGTCGATTACTCGATTGTTTAAACATGCAAATCAATTGCCGGTTTCGGTTTTGTCTCGACATGCCCCGGTTCCGTATCTGTGCGGAAATTTTCCATTTCCGCCAACACGGTCTCGAACTCGGTTGTGGTAATCGTTTGTTCAATGGTCACCGAGTGCAGTGCCAACCCAATATGGTGGAACTCCTGCTGATAAACCTGGACGGTTCACATTTGCTTGTAGAGCGCAGTATCCGAGGCGGGATTTCCGTGGTGAGTCATCGCTATGCTTGCACTAACAATCTGGGCGTGGACGGGTACGACCCTGCACTCCCAAACAGTTACATCATGTATCGTTCCATCAACAATCTGTACGATTGGGTGATGGTAGAACCGATACTTGTCGGCGAGTTCGTATGGGTGGATCCCGCGCGCGTGGACGTGGACAAACATATCCGCGAGAACGACTGCAACAGTGACAAGTCATAGAGTATCAGGACAAGCTTCATCACGCACACAATGATTATCTGCTGGCTCCGGAAGAGCTGCCGGTGCCCCGCGAGTATTTGTCCACGTACCAGTTTGCGATCGTGAACTATTACAGGCGTAAGTTCACCGAATGCACCAAAACTGGTTCCGAACCTGTGCCGGAAACAAAAGTATGTTGTCCAAGTACGAAACCTGCAGTTGTATCTGCGGGTGGGGATGCGTGTGTGTAAAATTTTGTTTAAACTCATGAACAATGCCATGTTCTGGAAAACCATGAAAAACCTGCGAAAACGCATCTGCATTGAACTTGATCGGGACAGTGAACAAGACAAACTTGCAGACCTGGCGTTTTTGGTGGACTTGTTGCCGTATATAACGAGAAACCTATCCACATTGGCGCGTCCCTGTTGGATTTGTCAAAGCTGCTCATGTACAAGTCCTACTATGAAAAGATCAAGCCGCTGTACAGCGACAACATATGGATGCTGTACATGGACACGGACTAGTTGCTGATGAATATTACCACTGATGACGTCAACTTGCACATGGGTACGTTGACACCTGCGAGTATCCGAAGGATCATCTGCTGTTCTGCAACTTCAACAAGAAAGTCGTAGGGAAATTCAAGGACGAATGCACGGGCAAGCCTATCGAGGAATACGTGGGACAGTGACCCAAATGTGAAAAACATTAACAAAGTCAAGGAGTCTCATGCTTGGTTATACAAACAGGTCTCCGGCACGACATGTACGGGGAGTGTCAACGCGAGTGGCGCAAAGTCATGCACGTGGCAAATCTTATTCGGTCGCGGAAACATAACATGGGTGTACACCAAAGCACCAAGGTAAGTTTGTCCCCACTGGACACCAAGCGGTGGATTTTCCCTGATGGAATCACTACTTACACGTACGGGCACAATGCAAATGACGTCCAAGGACGTCTGTGACAATAAACCTCGGTGTAATTGTGTATCTGCGGGAAAAACTTTATATTCCTCATGCATGAATGCTGTACTCAGAAGCTTTGCGGCTCGTTCGCCCACAGGTGCTAAATGGTAACACAATGCTGTCCCAGAATGTCAATCCATCAGCGGACCAAATGCGGGGACTGTAGTATATCGCGATGACATTGTCCGCTCGGAAGCTACGTTTCTAGCGTGCATGTTTGTTATATCAAAGCTTTGCTTCCAAGTGCAATCTTAGCCTTCATGCCTCCTATGACAATCTATCTGGTGATTCTTTATCTGATGGCCGTTACTGCAATCGGGTTCAAATCATGGATGAGATCCACGTCGGCGCATTGATGTGCACGATGTTTTTATATGCTAGATCATGTTGGTAACATGTAGCATCGACGCGATTTACAGCATCTTCTCAGGGTTTTGGTCGGTTATTGTGCAGTCGTATATCTAGCCGTGTTCCAAGCCCGTAATAATTGCATCTGGGGAGAAATTTTCATCAGGATATCCACTCTACGGTGGCAGCAATATCACCTCCAAGTTTTTTTTTTAGACATGGACCCAGTGGATCTGGAAATGAGATGGCTTTGCCGTCCGAAACTGAAGGTTCTCACAAACGTAAACTGTTTTGGCTCCACACCGGACGCAAATTCTAGTGATTACGGCTTGACCATTAAGCGTTTTAACCTAAGTTGGATTTGTGGTATGTGTTTTTGTGCCGCATTGCACACAATATGAAAGCATGATGATAAGTTATAGAATAATTAACATTCAGCATGACATCAAGAACGATTTCACCATCATTGACTTCTCTGTGCAGGCAAAGCCTCAGCCGTCAAAGAATGGTTCTGTGTTACCAAACTCGGTTCCTGCATTGATCACTGGCCCAGCCAGATCATGGAAAACTGAACTGTTGCTGAATTTCATCATGCGATGGTTAACGTGGGATATCCTATACGTGATTGCACCATTTGTGGATGATCATCCATGTTATGATGTACTCAGAGATTTCGCGGACACGCTTGCATCGTCGAGTGGCAAAACCACCAATAGCAGTGAAGCTGCCATCCAGTTCGTTCCAACAATTGATGAAGCTCCCGTCATTGTTGACCTTGACCCTAAAGTGAATAATCTTGTCGTGTACAATGAAGTGATGCTCAAAGAACAATATGACCCTGCAAGAATCTTTTCTCAGGGCCGACAAAAGAATTCAGACGTGATCTATGTGACACAACGATATGCACACGAATGCAAAGTAATCCGGAACAACTGCATTTTGTGGGGTTGACACACACGCACACGGCCTCTCAAACAGTCATTGGACCTGATGTGCCACCAACATATCCCGGGAAAAGTTCCAAAATATGTTTGCAGAGGCCATGCCGGATCAGAACAATTTCCTTATGATCAACTTGACCAGTGGACCACGGAGTAGTCTAGGCTCAGCCTCCCAAAAAAGTATTGCGTGGGTTTGGACAACTCAATTTAACAACCATGATAAATGTATAGAATGACAAAACCAAAGAAAGCGCAGATTTCCAGCAGTGATGTGATAGCAAAGTATGTAGACAGACACTGCAAAACTGCCCAGAATCTATTGGAACTTCTCAGCGATTACACAGATGTTCGCAAATGTCTAAAAAATAAGCTTCAGTCACAGCTATCCACAGGGGAAGACCTCATAACGGGCTTTGAAGAAACGTTTGCATCACTGATCAAGCACGTGTGTAGGTACATAAAGTCGCAACCGCCACCGCCGTGATGATGGGAATAGAAAAAGAGCCTGGTCCGATTGTCAAGACAGCCAAATGCGTCAAAGATATTAGGCCACGAGGGCAACTGTGGCAACTACTGAAGGCTTGTCAGGCGCAATGAGGAAACTCCAAGAAGACCTAAATGTGATCAGAGGCGACATCGAGGAGATCGGAGATGAAGTTGGTGTGATTGCTAAAGGCACCCGTGTTCTCAATGAAGAAGTGAGACGGGCAATTGAGACTCTTCCACGACCACAACTACTCGCGTACAAGTCAATGATGTAATCACAGCAGGAATTATTTAATGAAAAAGGTTGTCAGTGGTATTTTGAAAATCACATACATGCCGCTCTTGTTTTACCTCCTGAATGGAAAGAACTTGTGATCAAAGTACCATAGAGGATAGTATGGTCCAAGTCGGTATTTAGTGACATTCCTGGGTACAAACAAGCTTCAGATAAGCTGTAGTCTTTCAAGAATGTTATGCTTGATACATCTGAAGCTGGAGACTTTGAACAAGACCGTGAAATGCTTGAAGACTTTGTGACACAAGCACATGAGGGAAAACTCAGGAAACAATGAACTGGTGTAATTCGTCCATGTGAATCTAATCTGAATCTGAATGCTAACCCGAACCTCAGTGTGAACCTGAATGCAAACCCACACATGGAAAAGTTCACAGGCAAAAACTACCTGTGGGAAAAGGTCTTGGTGTACCAGTTCCCTGCATGTCTAACCAGCAAAAATACCATGAACTTGTGAATTGGCTGGAAACACTCGTGGGGTCAGTTCACACCGGCAATGACGGGCAAGAAGTCATCAATGAGGCCACGTTGATTTGTCAGCCATCACTCACCAACCACATCATGGACGTGGAGACGTTCCTAACATTGATGCATGAATTCACTGAAGACATCGATGATGTCAGTGTTGTACCTTGTTTGTGCAACACCGATAATGAGTTTGAAGGCACTTCCCATTCTTTGTGAAATCAGTCCATCAATGCAGCATGTTGCTGCAAATACAACCCTGAGCGTCACCTCTATGATCATGATCTCGTCAACTAAACCGGAATTAATATAGAATAGATACTGTAATCTCTTCCTCGATTCCTTCTAGCTGCACACACAATTATAGAACGGCAATGTAAAGCCTTTGAGTATTGTTATATCTGTAACATCAAAAGCAATAACAATTGTCACTATTCTCAATTGCTGTAGTTTTTCATTATTTTACTATATTAGAAAATATTTCACAATAAATGAGCATTAGCAATTTGATGATATATATATATATATTAGTGTACACCTATCATTTTCTGAATCATTGCAATGAAAAAAAAGAAGTATCATTTATGGGACTTTTCACAGACAAATAAACAAATGACTCAGTTTTCACATGACTGTCGCTGATCCAATGAGTAACAAGGACATTGATAGAGCAATTGGACAATGGTTGATATCAGGGCCTGGAGAAAAATATTGCTTTACGTGAAATATTTTGATAGACAAATAAACACATGACTCAGTTTAATATAATTTTATATATTTATTGTGGCCTTTGTAAAGTCACTTGCCCTTGGCTTGTGTCTGAAAAAAATTCTTTGAGAAAAAAGCTAACGGAGTAAATTAATATAGAAAAGGAAATGTAATCTTTTCCTTGATTCCTTCTAGCTGCACACAAAACTAAGGAAGAGCAAGGTAAAGACATTGAGAATTGTTATAGTTGTAACATCACAATTGTCACTATTACCAACTGCCTCAGTTTTTCATTCTTCAACTATAATAAAAAAATATTTCAAAACGAATGAGCATTTGCAACCTGATGACATATGTATTAGTGATCCAAAAATACATGCATAATGTTCTGAATTATCGCAAGAAAAACAAAATGATTGGGAATCCTACCTTTGGGTTGGGACTCCAACTTCTTCAACGAAGGAGTCCTGCAACTTTCAAAATCCTATGGAGAATGATGAATTGTATATACTAAAATGAGCAGTGGTTGAAATTAAGTGTCCCATAAACAGGTCGTTTTACACTGATTGACCTTGCTGCATGAACAGCTTCTTTAGTCTGATTTCGACTTGAAAGAACAGTTGCTGTAATTATTTTTTAAAATAAAATTCATATCCTCTTTATTATTTCTCAATTCTAGATCAAAGTTGAATCAATGACTATTTAATAACTTTTTGTCTGTCTCAGTTAGTCTTATGGATAAGAGTGGACTTTATTTTAAAATAGTCTGTGAATTTGTGCATTTTCCAAGATAAATAATATACATAATTCACTGGAGTGGATCATCAAAAATATTTCTTGACTGCAGTAAAGAGACATTATGATGAAGAAATCTGATTTGCCATTTAGGCACTTGTTAAGTTAGTTTAGTGGTAAACATGGCCATCTATCATCTGACACCTAGGAGTCAAAAATCCCACATTGTGCTCATTTTTCTTTTCTTTAATTTTGTTGGTTTATGTGCTTTTTCACCTTGAATTAGCAAAAGTTAATTTTTTTACTAATCAATATGCTTCAGCATAAAATGACAAGAAATTTGCTTGTTCCAAGTGTAGAACAGATATATTTCCTCTTGAGAGTGAAAAACACAAGTATTTTTACCCACTAGATGAAATATATCTTTTATTCACTTGATGCAAGCAAATATCCTCTTTTTTTTGTCCTGTTCACATTTGTATCATTGTGCAAGTTACAGTATCTGCAGTACACCTTTTGGACGCTGTACATTACTATTAATATAGTTCTTTCAACCACTGTTTGAAGGCTAAAATGTATTTAAATGTCATTTCAAGTTAACACTGAATTTTTTTCATGCAAACCTTACTTTTTACACTCTATCTACGATATTTCCAATTGGTGTTTTGCTGGTTAAAAGTTACATCAGTATTCACAATATGCCCCTTTAACTTTGGTCCTCATTTTTTGTTCAGAAATGTGAGAGAAAAAAATCCTTCATTACATTTCAGCATACGACAGGAAATTTCCACCCTCTGGATCAAAAGTTTGCATCAGACACTCTGCAAAGTCTTATGTCTGATGTAAAATTCTGACCCTAGGATGGAATTTTCCTATCCTACACTGATATATGTGAAGGATTCTATTATTCCCACACAATTCACAATTGAATGGTTTGTCATGAGTATGCACCCTCATGTATCTTGACAAATTAGAACTCAGTCTAAAAAATTTCCCACATATTTCACTTTTTAAGGGTTCACCACCAGTGTGTATCTTCAAGTGTAATGACAAACCAGTGCTCTGGCTACACAACTTCCCACATACATGTATTTCACATTTGTAATGGTTTGTTACCAGTGTGTATCTTTAAGTGTGTTGACAAATGAGAGTTCTGTCTAAATGATTTCCCACATATTGCACATTTGAAGGGTTTGTCACCAGTGTGTATCCTCAAGTGTGCAGACAAAGTAGAGTTCTTGCTAAACAATTTTCTACATATTTCACATTTTAATATTTTGTTCCCATTGTGTATCTTCAAGTGTTCTGACAAAGTAGAGCTCTGTCTAAACATTTTCCCACATACTTCACATTTGAAAGGTTTCTCGCCAGTGTGTATCCTTATGTGTTCTGACAAATTACTGTTCTTACTAAACAATTTCCCACATATTTTACAGGAATAGGGATTGTCACCTGTGTGTGTTCTCATGTGTACTGTCAACTTCGACTTAAATGAAAACAAATGACCACATATTTCACACTTGTATAGTTTGTCACCAGTATGTACCCTCAAGTGTATTGACAAACTAGAGCTCTGTCTAAACAATTTCCCACATATTTCACATGTGTATGGTCTATTACCAGTGTGTGTCCTCAAGTGTGTTGACAAATTAGAGCTGTGCCTAAACAATTTACTGCATACTTCACATTTGTATGGTTTTTCACCAGTATGTATCCTCATATGTGTTGATAAATTAGAGCTGTGCCTAAACAATTTTCCACATACTACACATTTTAACGAGTTGTCATCAATATGTATCTTCATGTGTTTTGTCACGCTAGAGTTCAAAGAAAACGATTTACCACACAAACCACATTTGTATGGTTTCTCACTAGTGTGCATCTTCAAGTGTGTTGACAAATTAGTGGTCTGGTTAACTAATTTCCCATACATTTCACATTTGAATGGTTTGTCATCAGTGTGCATCTTTATGTGTGTTGAAAAATTTGAGCTACGACTATATTTCACACTGAATGGATTTCTTACCAGTCTTCACAATCGAATGTCTTGACAAAAGAGTGCTCTGGCTAAGAAATTTCCCACATATTTCACACGAGTAGTGTTTGTCATCAATATGTATCACCATGTACACTGTCAATGTAAACTGACTGGAATACAAATGACAACATACTTCACATTGGTATGTATCCTAATGGGTCCTAATGGGTGTCTTTAAAGCTATATTATAACCAATTTTCCACATATGCTGGACTCCTCTTTTTTTTGACGCACTTAAGCGCTTACTTACGGTGTTGATCAGTGTAAATTAATGTTGTGGTTGTGACGTCATTGAAAGATGCGTCCTCTCGAGAACTGGGAGTTTATGACATTGCGTCAAAATAGGATGTGAGACAAGTAATTTCACATTTGAATGGCTTGCGACCAAGATACAGTTTCAAATGCTTTGTTGAACTTCTATTCAGTAAAACAATTTTACAACAACAAACTGCACTCCTTGTATGAGTTGTCACCAATGTGGGTTTTAAAGTGTATGGACAGTCTAAGTTCCCACGGGTTTCACCTTTGAATGGTTTGTCACTGTAGGACGACCCCCCCCCCCCCGCTTTTTTTTTATAACAGAGTTACAATTTCCATGAGTTATTACCGCTTCTGGTTGTGGCTTTTAGACCCTATCGTTATTTTCTTTCCTGTGTTAAAATATTATGTATTTTCTTTAATCTTTTGTAAAGATGAAATATGTCTGGTATTAGCACAGGAAAGTAACATTTTATTTGCATGCTATACCAATCTCGTTCTTGGATCAAAGTCTATAGTATTCGCACACCATACCGTTTGTTTGTATACCGTTACCCCCTCCCCCTCCCCTCGGATTTTAAACATAAAAAGCATCAAGGATATATAAAAAGAAAAAAAAATGCACACAACTTAGTCTTTTCATTAATTTATAATTTCTAACCTGATTGTCGCTTCGAATCAAACGGAAGTTTCTTTAATAACGCGGTCGCCATATTTGCATGGGCGAGTCTATATTTTCAAGCAACAGATGTGATGAGTTTACTGCCTTTGATAATCTCAATAATTCCGTAAATTTAGGAGTTCCGTCTCTTTAAACACATGTATATAAGAGTTCCTCCTTTATATTTGTTCAATTTTTTTTAATAGAAATATTAAAATTAGACATTGCAAATATTGGCAACAATCAGGTTAGAAATTATAAATTGATGAATGAAATGACCAAGTTGTGTGCATTTTTTATATCCTTGATGCTTTTCGCTTTTAAAGTCCATGGGGGGGGGGGGGGTACAAACGAACGGGAATGTCTGCGAATACTTTAGAAGGTTCAATTTACCCTTCAGCCTCCACTCCTTTCTAAGTTCATCTCAACTTGAATCGTATTAAACAGTTTATTAGCAGCGATTTAAGAGAAAATTAGGTTTGGGGTGATGTAATCTATTGCAAAAACGGTGTTATATATATATATATATATCTATATATATATATATATATATATATATATATATATATATATATATATATATATATATATATGAATCGTCTTACCAGTAATTATTTTATAGCCAGAGAACTAGTCTACTGAGAAGCACGCATTAGCTAGTAAATGAATTTATTTTTCTTACATTATAGATTTCATAAACTTCAATCTAAGTGCTATAGATGACAAGAAAACATTTACTTTTATTTTGATGTTCTGTGTTTAATTTCACCATGACAAAATAACATATGGACTCTTAGTGCAAGGTTATTAGGTGCAGACCAGGGATCCCCATATTTAGGAGCACGAGGCTAAAAAGAAATGCTGCGAAGCACCTGTTTTTTTAGGGCTGAAAAAAATTCTTTTAACCATAACGAATGGAAACGTGTGGTTTTATGCCAATCTAATGCAGAAATAATTATTTGAAAAAGTATATTTACATTAAGTTCTTTGGGAAATGAATTTGTGGTCTGATATATATATATATATATATATATATATATATATATATATATATATATATATATATATATATATATATATATATATATATATATATATATATAACTATTAGACCTCAAAAGCAAGTTGATCCAAGAGATACGAAATCATGACATTGTATATAATAAGTAGACAGGCATAGATGGAACAACTTCATAGACAAACGAAATGTGGTGATTCAAATATCTTCTAAAAGTTTACCTGAATCTCAGGCTTGAATTAGGCAAAATAGCTTTAGTGACCTGTCGCTGTATGCTCATCCGTCGTCATGTTTATGCGTAGCAAGATGACTTGAATGTGCAAGGATGACTCTCAAAAGTATACTTTTAAATGTATTGAGAGTTTCTAATGATACACACGATCTGATAAACTATTCTGTTAATTAGCATCTGTGTCGGAGAAGGAGAGGCTCCTAATATGCAATCTAACAGGTTGTTTGAATACTTTCTTACTGTGATCTGTGGATGGGGAGTTAGTGTAAATAGAAAATATTTTTTCCTTATCCACGTTATCCCATTCATAGCTTTAAACACATGCATTACATCTGCCCTAAGCCATGTATTTTTAAAGTTGGGAGACCCAATTTGTAAAGTCTGTCTGGACAGATTAAATTCGAAATGCCAGAAATAATTTTCCTGAATCTTCTTAGGACATTTCCAATAACAAGCGTCGTTTATAAATTTATAACTGACTAAGTGATTGTAGCGTATTTGAGACGAGATCTTGCGAATGACTTGCAGAATATTAAAAACATCATTAAATCCCCGGTTGTAAACATTTTTAAATATCTCCAAGATTTATCTTTGTTTTGGCAACACAATTGTGGTTAAACTGGAGAATTTTACATTTTCGCCCAATGTGTCTTTCTCATCTTTTGTAGTAACAATTTCAGTTTTTTATTGTTTTCGTTGTTCATGTTATAAAAGTAGTATTGTTTTCGTCGTTCATGTTATAAAAGTAGTATTGTTTTCGTTGTTGATGTTATAAAAGTAGTACTGTTTTCTTGGTTACCAAGATGAAGAACTTTACATTTGTCAACATGGAAAGTTGCTATATATTGGTCCACACTTTTATACAGTCAATAGCTCTTATTTATAATACTAGTCTCTTATTTATAATACTAGTCTCTTATTTATAATACTAGTCTCTTATTTATAATACTAGTCTCTTATTTATAATACTAGTCTCTGATACCTTTGATATCGTCTGCAAATGGTTTGCTGGTATTCTCTACTATGTATGTACTGTCAGTGATGTACATAAAGAACATAACTGGACCTAACACACGGTCTTGTGGCACATCGCTACTACATGCTGACCAATCGGATGGTACTTTATATATAGCTACTCGTTGTACTCTGTTGCATAAAAATTGATGCTTTCAACCAATTTTCCTCTTACTCCATATCCACACAATTGAATTGAAGATGTAGTATGAGTGACAGTGTCGAATGCTTTCTTGAAATCAAAGTATATTATACTGATCAAGTGAATGAATCCAATCTGCTCCTGCCTCAACCTCAAGTAACCGTGTCAGACAAGAATATTCTCCTTAAAACCCATGTTGATGAACAGAATAAAACACAGTTTTAATGTTTTAATTACCAAAACTTAATGCAGTTTGTATTTAATGTCAGTTATTCATGCTGTTAGTATAATTCCTGCAGAAACATGATTTGGAGACACTGTAGAGTTCCATTTGTAGTTACAATAACAGCCGCCATCTGGGCCTCGGATAGTTTTCGGGCTAAAAACTGCTTAAAAATACCTCACATTGCTAGGCGAATAAACAACTTTTTAACACCACTTCTTGTCATGAAAGATGGGTCATACAAACTTTTTTTTTCACCTCAGTTTTGTTGTCGCACCGACAAGGTGCGGGAAAAAAACCCGCGGTTACATGCGTTTGCCGGCCGGTCGAACCCTTGCCTGCCAGTTAAACGTGCGTATCTCCATGCATTCATAAAGAGTCCAGAGAAATGCAAGAAAGGCATGTGCTAGCCCTTATATGTCAGTCCATAGGACTGAATATTCTCTGGTTAATGCACTTACACTGTCCCGGACAAAATTCAATTAATTTCTTACGGTTAGTTCTGTGCGTTATTGTCTCCACTGTTCTCGGTCACGTGTTTGAATTAAACCCCGATTGAGTTTCTAAGGAGAAAACAAAATTCCTAGGAACTCAGGAAGTAATTAAAACTATACTTGGCAGTTACCCCCAATGGATAAAGAACAAGGTAGCTGCTGGTGTGTATGTGATTGTAGATTGTATGCCTCAAATCACGTCGTTTTAATAGTAACCTGCAGTATTTTTTTTACAACAAAAACTAGGTTGTCTGCATCATTCGTCACTCCCAGAGCTGGATGACCAAAAATTTGAAACCTTATGTTCTCCACACCGTGTGAGAAGGTATTATTCTCTTTGTGGTAATTTTTTAGAACATACAGCCAGATTCCTCTGGATTGTGCACAACTTGGTTATAAGGGACCCGACACGCCGTAAAGAGAATTATACCAGAATGCTACAGACAGCGCTAGACTTGATAGGATTCACATTCCTTAAAATGGTTTATAGCGCGCAGTTGTGTGTAAATAGTGTACATCAATTTGTGTGTGCCCGTGAGTTTAACAAAAGTCTTGCCTGCAGGTTAGTTTAAACCTTAACACATAGTAAATATTGAAAGCATGAAAAAATGGAGGCTTTTTTTGTTGCTTGGATTGTATAAGGCGTAATACTGACAAGGCAGTAGGTAATATTAGCCGCGGCCGTCTAAAATTGCATATTGCCTGGTTATTAGTTTTATGGTATAGGAAAAGGACAATGTTTAAAATATGAAAGGTCTTTTTATTACCGACTAAAATCAGTAATTACTTATAGAGGGCATTTGTGCCCTCCATTACGCTCACTAAAAAAGTAGGCGAAAGTATAAAAAGCCTCCTATCATCGCCTTGCTCCGGCCGGTATTAAAATATCGCATTGTACGCAGGAGACGCGTGGAGGTTAGGCCTCAAGACAGAAGAGTGCATGCTTTTAAAACAATTCGCTGCTTCCGTCCTTCTGATTGAGAACATATAGCTTATTATCAGCGAGGTTTTCATTTTTTATTTGTTTTAATCTCTTCGCGGGCTTCGGCTCTTCCGCGGGCGATAAATTCGTTTTTTGCCACTTTGTCAATCGCCACTGAGGTGTATGCCTTCTACACCACTGTTCGAATTTCATTTTTCATGACTGCATACTTCTCGACTTCATCTAGGATACGTTTAGACTACTCTGCGGAGATGGTGTTGTTGTGCAGAGCCTTAGATATGTGGTCTGCAATTCTGTTTAGCTTTGATTCAGCAAGGACGCGGATCTCATAGTGTTTTTTAGCCTTCATGATCAGGCGCAGGCTAATAAAATCCCCCCTCTCCCAGAAATCAATCAAATGAACAAAACCATAATCTCTATGGCGATTGCTATGGGGGATGGAATGATTGTTGACATACTACAATCCGCACCAAACCGGTGCCAACAGACCGAGTTGTCAATGTGATATCAACGCCACCCATCGCGCTTACTGCGCGCTTAAACATTTTATATAGGACGCGACAATGTTCACCCTCTGCCCTCAGGTAGACTTTAGCCTCGCTGATTTGTTAAGATGAAAATCTTGTTGCCCTTGGATGTTTCGGTACAGCGATATTATAGTACCTCTATGAGAAGCATAATAGCAAAGCTTTATTGATCCGGATAAGTGGGTAGAGGGTGGGGGAAGCCCTCTGGAGACACGTAGTTCTGATCTATTACCGCCTTTTACTCCAATGACAGTGGTGATGTTTAAGAGGTCAGTTTGTTTAATATCGCCAGATCAGGAAATAGGTCGGTCTTCAACACGCGAGCCAACACGTTCATTAAGTATCATAAATACTGAGCCCTCTGTTCAAAGGTTTAGTGACTGTTTCTTTCAATTACTTTGATGCGGCAGAGCATGTTATTCTCGAATCAGATCTTGAGTTTTTGCTGGCAAGACGAGTGATAGAGGGCTCTGAGTAAAGTTCAGGAAAAGGTATCGCAGTAGATAGTGTTTCGCCAAAACACCACGCTGTAAATACAGTAGCCATCGCGCCCGAAACAACATAAGGGATTTTGTTTCTGCACCATGAAAAGAATTACACATAGCCGACCAACACGGACAGGGTGTCTCACTCAAAAGCAGCGGTTATCTTTCCTCTTCACGTTAATAGCGGATAGTGGTGATATGAACTTTGGCGTCGGAATGGAGCTACGGCCTTGAAGCGGGCGGTACACCGACCAGCCGAGGTCGGGAGCTTGGCACTGAGCAATCACACAACCTGACCACTATTGCATGTGGCCGTCGATACACCTTTGGATGGTGGCATTAGCCTGCGGAACGAGCTTCTCAGTCTCGTCCGCGCAAAGCATAGCGACGGCGACTCTGCGAGAGTAGGCCTTCATTTTTATGGTGTTTCATGGCTCGTCTTCGTCGTAGTCTTTCCGTTGTTATGGCACGGCTTTCTCCAGTTAGTGCGTCAGGACGAGGCAGAAGTAAGGGTTATTCAGTTTCTTCAGCTTACTAACAAGGGTTTCACAAAGCATTGAAAAATGCGAGAGCTTCATTTCGAGCCTGTGATTTTGCAGAACGGTAGCGCGTTAATCTTTACGAATCACACCGGCCCTGCGTTGTTGCTCTACAAAGTCGGGCAGATGCTCGCGCCTCATGGGTACCCGAACAGGTACTGGGGTGGGGGAGGGGCGAGGCGCTGCTGACTCAGCCAACTTGCTGCAGTCGTCGCTGGCTGGAAGCCAGAAACAGCCTTGGTGCAGGTGCTGGCGCCAGCGTCCTGTGTGCTAGCGCAGGCTCAGCCCGCCGTTAAGGGGAGGGGGTGGGGGTGGGGGGCTGAACTGACTGTCTCGGCTGCTCTTGAATGGGAAACGGCGCACAAACAGCGGCAAGCTTTTTGGCATATGTCTCCGGGTTAATGACTCTGTTCTGTAACAGCTGAGGAAGTTCCTGTACTGCACAACCCATCTGTTGGTGTTGGTATATATCATAGATATGTTGTCACTGTCACACAACCCATCTGTTGGTGTTGGTATATATCATAGATATTTGATCACTGTCGCACAACCCATCTGTTGGTGTTGGTATATATCATAGATATTTTGTCACTATCACACAACCCATCTGTTGGTGTTGGTATATATCATAGATATTTTATCACTGTCGCACAACCCATCTGTTGGTGTTGGTATATATCATAGATATTTTGTCACTGTCACACAACCCATCTGTTGGTGTTGGTATATATCATAGATATTGTGTCACTGTCGCAACGCCGACAAATGCGTTGATCAGTCCCAACCCACACCCCACATTTCCAGCATGGACGAATGCAGCAACGGTTTCTACTCTGCGCAGCGCAGATAGCACAGACAGAACACCCCCTTCCCCCCCCCTCAGTTTTTGATACAGAGCTCTTTACGACATAGTATCAAGCAGACGCACTTGTTGCTGCGCGAAATACCATTGCCTGCTGTCGGAATGACAGGTTGCATAAGAAAGCGAGATGCAGCATACTTGATATACCAAAGCTGTATATTTTCTAAATAACGGTTTGATGTTGGCCCTGGGTGGGGAGGAGACGGCAAAAAGAGGAAAAATAGTGTTAATGCCTCAACTTTCATAAAAGGAGAAGGTATTTAGAGGTTTGTACGTCCCAAGTAATATGCGGTATTTTTTAAACCGTTTTCAGACAGAATACGAATTTTATCGATATACCCCCCCCCCCCCCCGCCGACTAATCTCAAACTGCAATATGAGGTATTTATAAAGTCTTTTCAGGCTGAATATAATTTCTATCGATATATACCAACCCCATGCTGAGTTGAAACTGTTATTATACAGCTACTCTCTTCCCCACAACCACCCACCAAGACTATTATATTGTCCGTCCCTTATGATATGTCTCTACTTTAGCGAGTTCTGTGTTCACCTTTGTATATGTCAGGAGAGGTACTACCAGCTATAACTTTAATGAGGATAACACTTTTAAATGCAATATTTTGCAAAACAAAACATGCTATAGAATTTAAAAAGAACAATGAATGTGCGGTTCTCAAATATAGGGAATTAAAACATGGAAAAATTAACCTGCATATCTGACCTTAATGGAAAGTTCAAGTTACACTGTATCAGTGGTTAGCACTTGACATGACTGATGTCACAACAGATGAGAAAGCACTACATCTAGCGTGGAAAACATACCACAAGCTACTAAAAATACATCATGAATTCTAGCATGGAAACCCTAGCATAAACTTCTAAGAACTGAAAAACTTTCTGCTGCAGATCCGACAAACCGTGAATATCATTATAATCGCTGCCACAGCTAAGGAGGCATCCAGGATCAGCTGTGTCCTAACACCATCATATATATTTTAAGAAGAATTCAAAGGTTGTTCTCGAAGTTTGGCTGTAGCTTTTTTTACATATGTCTGTCTGAGATTTGGAACAGAGGTGCACTTAAAGGTAGACCTGAATGGTACACACTACAATCGGGAATCTTAATTTGTTAGACATTTCACGTGCACTATGAAGACTTGACGCACATTCATTCACTGGATTAGGAGATATAACTCATTAATTGCTACCAATATGCAACCTTCACGGAAAGAGCCGAGCAACTTTTTGTAAACAGCCCGATATGCCCGCGCGAGCTTGTGACGTCACAAGAGGAACCCAAGTTGGCCAGCAACATGGCTTATTAGTGTGACAGTCTATGATAGTACCAATTAAACTTGCTTTTGTTTTGCAACATTATTTAAATGATGTGTATATTTCCATTAAGTACGGTTGACTTCCTCTGACACCTATTTGCAGTTTCATTAAAAAGTTTCGCTTTTGTTTAAGTTTAGCACTGACTTGCGTGTCAAAATCTTGCAAGAATCGCCACAAAAAGACACTGTCTTTCTGGATCATTTTCTTCACAAAAGAAAGACGTTCAAACCATTTGTACAATAGTAATTGCCGTATGCCAAATAAAGAATAAATCATCTTTATGTCGATTATATATTTAGATTGACAAAAAAATATTAATAAAAAAAAAAATACATAATTTCAAAAGAGTCTTGTATATTCAATACATGTAGGTGTCAGTCACCATCTAACATGGAGTACAGTATTTAACAGCCCAAATTGTAGCCAAGCAATTAGGAGTGGAATTTTGATAAATCGACAATTGATAATTGACCATTTCATATCTCGTTTGGGAAAGGTATCATTTATATTGCACGAGGCCAGCTGACTTGGGGTGTCGTATTTAACATCCCCAGTCGTAGCCCAGCAATTAATAGCGAAAATTTGATAATTGATTGATAAAGTGTCCGTAAATACTGAATTAAATTTATTGCTAAAATATATAATAGTGTGGAGAAAATAGAGATTTCTGGTGAGGGGTCACTGGACGGTTGTCTAATACTGCCTTGTATTCACTGTTGCTGTAGTTGTCTGTCTTGGACAATTCTTCTGCATAGCTCTCTCTCTCTCTCTCTCAAAGGAATGTGAGGATTTGGTAAATTGTATTTTCAGTTGACTTTTACCTGGTAATAAAATCGATAGCTTTTGATATTCTATTTGTGTGATGTTGAGACTGCGCAAACTCACTCGTTTAGCTCCCTACTTTGATTCTTCTCTTTCGCTATTTGTTCCCTTGTCTAATTTTAGTTCTTATCGTAATTTAATATTACATCTTTTACCAATTATGGTTAATTCTAAATAATGAAATTCACTTTTAGATGTAACTCAGTTTCCTTTAGCGCATTTTTCAACCTACTCTATCTCTCTCAAAAGAATTCGATGATCTGATATGCATTTTAATTTGACGTTTAGCTTATAAAGAAATTGCTAGATGATCATATTCTATTTTTCGTGATGTTAAGATGGCGAGGAAATACTCCTACTGCTACATCCAACAATGACACACCTCCTTCACATGACGCAATCAGAAACTATTTATAAAAACTTCACACTCGACAACGGTAGAACAGTGTTGATTGGCAATGCGGGGTTCCTCTTGTGACGTCACACGTACTCGAGTCACGGAAACTGCCGAAGTTGTGCATGGCCTAGGTTGAATATTTTGACATGTACATTTAAACTTAAATATCTCGCTAACCTTTAATCGCATCGAATCGAAATTTTCAGATATTGCATAAATTATCATACTGAATAATTTAGAGGTGAGTGATATGGGGGTCTCAGGTCTACCTTTAAAGAAAAACTGTTGTAAATAATTTTCTCACCAGCTGCCAGAACACTGCATCTCCTGACATCACCATTATGCATCTTCTTGTGCACTGTCAATTTTTAGCTTATGCTAAATAATTTACCATATATTTTACATTAATATGGTTTCTTACCAGTGTGTATCATCAATTATCTGGACGAGCCAGAGTTCTGGCTGAAATATTTTTCCCCCAACTTCACAACTGAAAGGTTTTTCACCAGTGTATATCCTCATGTGTACTTTGAATCTAGACTTGTATGTGACCTAGTGTATGTCTTCAAAGCTATACTACCAACAAAAAAAAAAGAAGCAAATAAAAGCAAGGAAAACAAAAATAAAGGAAAACTCTTAATGTCAACAAAATAATGCTTTCTCTCAAACATTTCCCACATATTTCATAGCTGAATGTTTCGTCGATATATACATTACTTGCAACACATTTACAAGGTTCTCCAGAACACCGAAATCCGCGTAAAAGTGTGCATCCTTTAAATTTAGAAAAATTCTCACAGTCGAGTCCATGTTACGCAAGTATTTTTTTATTTCTATGTTTGTTTGTTTTTAAGTCAGCAAACTTCTTTTATTTGATCCATTTCTCCAAAGTGTGTATCAATCAAGTAGTGTGCGAGCTATCGCACAAAGTTGTAACATGATTAGGTGGAGCCGCATGTGTTCGAGTTTAGCAGACAAGGAAATTGTTAATCAATTGCAGGTGCCTAATTCTCATTTTGATCTAAAGATTAATTACAAGCACGTGTGCTTTGATAAGCATCACTCAGCTCAATTGTAATCGATTGCATTATAAATCCTGCAGCGTTGCTTGGAACACTCGCATTATATCGTATACCGTGTCTAGAGAAAAGTGTAAATATTTTGGGTCCAATTTCGTTTGTCGGAGAAATATGAACTCCCATGTTAATCATCATAAAATCTCAGATGTTTTTTGGTGTCATGTACATATATACTTTCGTTTTTGAGTGATTAACACAAATGTACTTTTTGAATTGCAGCTTCACATAATTTCTTTGTTGTCACTCAAGTTCAAGATTGCAGATGAGACTGGTTCTCCCTAGACTGTCGGACAGAAAGTAGTTAATGCATTTAGTTTTGATAAAGAAGAAAGAATGTCAAAGAAACTAAGATTCGTAGAATAAATCATGGGATAGGTCATTACACGGGCTGGAAAACGAGAGAACAATGGAACATTATTAGCTTTGTGCACATGGTGTCGCGACTGTGAAAGAAAAAGTTCAATGGCAACCCTTAGAGCACCGAACTTGCAGAGTTCAGCATTTAGTAGGGATGAGGTCTCAAAGGATCATTTATTTGCCATTCAAGTAATTCAGGCTAATGACAAGAGAACTACTATGCCAATTGTGATTAAAAAAAATGCAACTATTATGGAAACTGAAAGAGACTCTGATGAGTGCAAAGAGGTCCAGATCAGAACCATGTTGTACTTAGCTATAAAAAGTCAGCCACTAACGAATTCGGCAAATTAACTAAACTTCGGGTAGCAACTTCACATCTCAATTATTTTATTGTTTTACAACATAAACTACTCATTTGTTTTTAAATATTATAAATCTTCAGATTTCTTTCATGATATATTATTATGTTTCTAATACTCATTTATTTGGTCTGATATTATCTTATTTAGTACTTTGTACCTTATTTAGTTATTTATATATCAAATTCTTAGTTTACATTAACGAAACTTGGCAGATAGCTTGACCAAGTACATTTTGAAAATATTTTTTACAAACTTGAAAAATATAGTTATTGTACAAAAGGCACATCTATGTAATACATAAATCAAGATTTTTTCCCGTCAGATACTAAATGGATATCCTGCTCTTCAAGATTCACCAAAAGTATACTTCAGTGAGCAAGCCAAAACAGATAGTGTATGCAATAAATTTCACAGTAGAGGAGAAAGTGAAGAAGGGCATTTATGCTTCAGGTTTTATAGCACTGATTGTAGATTAGTAATGATGTGACAGTGCACAAGAAACTGAATGTATACATCAAGTGTTTGTCAGCAGATTCAAAGAATCCAGCCATTCACTTCCTTGACTGTGTTTCTGTTCCTAATGGGAAGGCAGAGACGAATGTGTCTGAAATTGTCAAATTATTTGAATCAAAGGGAATCCCTATGAATAAGTTTGTGGCTTTAGCTAGTGATGGCGCTTCAGTGATGACCAGGAAATGGTGTTGGTGCAAATTTACATCAAGTCTTGATTCCCACAGGCTGGTTTCGCAGTGACTACATTCTGGAGAAAGGACGAAATGGAAGGGTACACTGAATGTTACTAACTGGTTATAGCATTCTTTTTTTAAAAGTACATCTAATAAGCAAGTAAACACACACATCCTGCCCTTCAATGAATTAAATTATAGTTCATGCAAGGAATTTAAAGGGTGCATGAAAGAAAAGCAAAAATATAAAGCCTAGCAAAACTAAGAAATTTCTTAAGTCACCTACAGTCACTGTAATTAATCATTACTATTGATCCTTTAAAAGCATTACTGCCACATATATCTTCTACTATGGAAAGAAGACAAATAGAAGAAAACCAGTACTGAGGAAGACCGTATCAAGAACTTTACTCCTGCAACATTTTGGGTGGAAGTTATATAAAACATAGGATTTTTCTTTACAATTCAACTACTCTGATAATTTTCTATATTTACTATAATAATAATAAAAGTAATAATAAAAAAATGTATTAAGGGCATTTTAAACACATATATCACTCTCAAAATGGCACCTTATGTCATCATGTATTATTGCTGTTGTTGTTATTATTAACAAGAACAATTCACGACGAAATAAAGTGACCTTTTGAGAAGAATACAAATGTTTAAAGTGCCCTTTCATGAATTTAAAGTGCTCTTTTTGGATGATAATTACTATGCCCTTTTTTTATTCTGCGGAAAACACTATTAAGGACACTGTTCTAGGGTTAAAGAGGTGCATTGTGTAGTGCATAGACTGGTGGTGGCAGCAGGTCAGGCATATAGGGATCTTTCCTTATTCAGTGACTACCACCTGACACTGAATCAAGTTTAAGATTCTACAGCAACTCTGGAATGAACTGAGGGAGATACAAGTTGTCCTGAAGGATGAGGATATCTGACATGTCATACTTAAGGAACTGGCATATTTCAGATGACTTTCCTGAGAGGCAGCAGTCAAGGCACGGTCAGACATTTACCCATGTAATCATGATGCTCTAGAGAATAAGGAGCCAATGGCACACCAGAAGCAAAAGACCTGTTCAGCAAAGAGGTGAATTTCAACTTTATCTAAACCACAGCCTTCATGGTGGATGTGTTGTGTGTTGTTGGGAATTTGTCTTAAATATTGCAGAGGGACAATGTTGACAATGTTATACTGTACACAGCACCAAAGCAAAATTGGAGCACTTAAAGACAAATAACGAAAAGGAACTCACAAAGACTAATAAGCTGTTTGATAAAGGAAGTTATCACAATGTGAGGATTCAGGATAAAAAGCATGATAGAATCCAGTATCAGGAAGCTGCTATTGATTACCTGAATGCGCTGAACTTGGAGTCTTGGTTCTATAAGGATGCACATTTGCAGCTGCTTAATAGCATCCTCAATCCTGCCTGTATTCTGAGACTCATCAACAGACAATCTTGGAATAGATGCACTGACAGAACATGGAGCACTGTATGATGGCCAGACAGGTTTTGTTAATAGTGAAAGAATGGAGAATGACTTCCTCCAGTTCATGGTGGTGGTAGAATCACTCCCAGATGCATTCTTTGTGGTGTGCAGTAGGCACTCGGACTTTACTGTTTTAGTTGAAGTGTTGATGGTTGTGAGTGAGGTTTCTTGTAACATAATTGTATCAAGACAAAGGGCTATAGATGTTAAAACCAAGAAACTGTAATGAAGTTGATGAGGGTGATGGTGGAAGGTCAAGAACTTAAGGATTTTGATCCCAAGCCTGCTATGTAGAAGTTTATTAAAGTCTGTTCAATAAATAAGTGAACGTAGTATGTTGTGTTACTATAAGATGAAATGAAAAAAAGTGATTGGAATATTATCATTTCTTTATTCTTCCAGTATTTTGGGAAATTTATTGCTTTTAAATGGAATTAAGCTAAAAAAATAAATTAATATAGAAAAAAAACTATAATCTCTTCCTTGATTTCTTCTAGTGCACACAAAATTAATGAGTGGCAAGGTAAAGGTATTGAGAATTGTTATATCTGTAACATTACAAACAAATGCAATTGTCACAACATGTATTCTCAATTGCCTTAGTTTTTTATTATTTTACTATATTACAAAAATATTTCACAATGAATGGGCATTAGCAATCTGATCATATATATATTAGTGACCCACAATCATTTTCTGAACCATTGCAATGAGGAAATTATACCAGTACCTATCATTTTCTGAACCATTGCAATGAAAAAAGTGTACCGGTACCTATCATTTTCTGAACCATTGCAATGAAGAAAGTGTACCGGTACCTATCATTTTCTGAACCATTGCAATGAAAAAAAGTATACCAGTACCTATCATTTTCTGAAGCATTGCAATGAAAAAAAGTATCATTTTTGGACTACTATTTTCAGGGTTTGTTCTCTCACTTTTATTTAAGGAAGGAGCCCTGGGCTGAAACATTAAATATTTTTAAGGAGAACGATGATATATACATACCAAAATGGTGAGTGGTTGAAATTAAGTGTCCCACAATCAGATCATTTTGCACTGACTGACCTTGCTCAATGTACAGCTTCTTTAGTCGAACTTTGATTTGAAAAAATTGTTGTTGTAATTGTTGGTTTGTTAAAAAAATCATATTCTCCATATTATTTCTTAATTCTAGATCAAAGTTGAATCAAGGACTATTTAATAACTTTTGTGTCTGTCTACATTACTTTTATCAATACGAGTTGACTTTATTTTACACTAGTCTGTAAATTAGTGCATTTTCCAAGATAAATAATTTAGATAATTCACCAGTTCAGTAGAGTGATTATCAAAAATATGTCTTAACTGCAGTGAACAGACATTATGATGAAGAAATCTGATCTGCCATTTAGGCACTTGTTTAGTTGGTTTAGTGGTAAACATGGCCATCTGTCATCTGTGAGTACTGGGTCCAAAATCCCACATTGTGCTCATTTTTCTTTTCTTTAATTTTGTTGGTTTAGTGCTTTTTCACCTTGAATTAGGAAAGAGCATAAAATGACAAGGAAATTTACTTGTTCCAAGTATAGAACAGATATATTTCCTCTTGGGCGTGAAAAACACTAGTATTTTTACCCACTAGATAAAATATATCTTTTGTTCACTCGATACAAGCAAATATCCTCTATTGATTTTTTGTCCTGTTCACATTTGTATCATTGTGCAAGTTACAGTATCTGCAGTACACCTTTTGGATGATGTACATTGCTATTAAAACAGTTGATTCAACCATTTTTTGAAAGCTAAAATGTATTTAAACATTATTTAAAGTCAGCACTCATTTTTTCTATATAATCCTTACATTTTATGTTCAATATCTCCAATTGGTATTTTGTCATTTAAAGTTAACACAGACTTTTTCCATTGAGCTGTTTAGTCACTTGCTTCATTGGTCTAACAGTAACATGGTCACCTGTCATGCATGAGTTCTGGAGTAATAATCCCACATTGTCTTAATTTTTTTTTCTTCAATTTTTTGGGTTTATATGCTTTTTCAGCTTGAATTAGGAAAGAGAATTATGTTAATTATGTCACTAATCAATAATATGAAGACAAAAAGTGCTTGCTACATGTGAATAACGGATATATGTCTTCCTGTGGGTGAAAAACACATATTTTGACCCACCTGATGAAATATATGTCATTCACTCAATACAAGCAAATATCCTCTATTTTTTGTCCTGTTCACATCAGTATCATTGCGCAAGTTACAGTATCTGCAGTACACCTTTTGGATGCTGTAAATTGCTATTAAAATAGTTGATTCAACCATTTTTTAAAGCTAAAATGTATTTAAACATTATTTAAAGTCAGCACTCAATTTTTCTATTTAATCCTTACATTTTATGCTTGATCTTAAGGTTACAATATTTCCAATTGGTGTTTTGCTGGTTAAAAGTTACATCAGTATTGACAATATACCCTCTTAACTTCGATCCTCAATTTTGTTCAGAAATGTGAGAAAAAAAAATCATTCATTATGCTTCAGTGTAGGATAGGAAAATTCCACCCACTGGAACAAAATGTTGTTTCAGACACTCTGCAAAACCTTGTGTCTGATGCAAAATTCTGACCCTAGGGTGGAGTTTTTCTATCCTACACTGATTCATATGAATGATTCTATTATTCCCACACATTTCACATTTGAATGGTTTGACACCTGTGTGCACCCTCATGTATCTTGACAAATTAAAACTCAGTATAAAAAATTTCCCACTTATTGCACATCTGAAGGGTTCAACACCAGTGGGTACCTTCAAGTGTATGAACAAACTTGAGCTCTGGCTACACAATTCTGCACATATTTCACATTTTGAATGGTTTGTCACCAGCGTGTATCTTCAAGTGTGTTGAGAAATGAGAGTTCTGTCTAAACGATTTCCCACATATTGCACAGTTGAAGGGTTTGTCACCAGTGTGTATCCTCAAGTGTACTGACAAAGTAGAGTTCTGGCAAAACAATTTCCCACATATTTCACATTTAAATAGTTTGCTACCAGTGTGTATCTTCAGGTGTTGTGACAAATTACCACTCTCTCTAAACAATTTTCCACATATTTCACATTTAAATAGTTTGTTACCAGTGTGTATCTTCAAGTGTTTTGACAAATTTGAGCTCTGGCTATACAATTTCCCACATACTTTACATTTAAAGGATTTGTCACCAGTGTGCACTATCATATGTTTTGACAAACTAGAGTTCAGGCGAAAAAATTTCCCACATATTTCACATTTGAAGGGCTTTTCACCAGTATGTATGTTTAAGTGTTGTGACAATTTAGAGCTCTGTCTAAACATTTTCCCACATACTACACATTTGAAGGGCTTTTCACCTGTGTGTATCCTCGAGTGTTGTGACAAATTACCATTTTTGGTAAACATTTTCCCACATACTTCACATTTGAAGGGTTTCTCGCCAGTGTGTATCCTCAAGTGTTCTGACAAATTACTGTTCTTATTAAACAATTTCCCACATATTTTACAGGAATAGGGTTTGTCACCTGTGTGTGTTCTCATGTGTACTGTCAACTTTGACTTAAATGAAAACAAATTACCACATATTTCACACTTGTATAGTTTGTCACCAGTATGTATCCTCAAGTGTGTTGACAAACTAGAACTCTGTCTAAACAATTTCCCGCATATTTCACATGTGTATGGTCTGTCACCAGCATGTGTCCTCAGGTGCGTTGACAAATTAGAGCTGTGTGTAAACAATCTTCCGCATGTTTCACATTTGTATGGTTTTTCACCAGTATGTATTCTCAAGTGTGTTGATAAATTAGAGCTGTGCCTAAACAATTTTCCACATACTACACATTTTAATGAGTTATCATCAATATGTATCTTCATGTGTTTTGTCACGCTAGAGTTCAAAGAAAACGATGTACCACACAAACCACATTTGTATGGTTTCTCACCAGTGTGCATCTTCAAGTGTGTTGACAAACTAGTACTCTGGTTAACTAATTTCCCATACATTTCACATTTGAATGGCTTGTCATCAGTGTGCATCATTATATATACTGAAAAATTAGAGCTATGGCTAAACAATTTCCCATATATTTCACAGTGAATGGATTTCTTACCAGTCTTCACAATCGTATGTCTTGACAAAAGAGTGCTCGATCTGGCTAAGCAATTTCCCACATATTTCACATGAGTAGTGTTTGTCACCAGTGTGTATCACTATGTGCACTGTCAATGTAAACTGAATGGAATACAAATGAGCACATATTTCACATTTTATGTTTCTTAAATTTAATACGTGCCTTCAAAGCTATAACCTATTTTCCATATATTTCACATTTGAATGGCTTGCGGCCTAGATGTATTTTCAAATGCTTTGTCGAACTACTGCTAAGAAAAACAATTTACCACATAAACTATACTTCTATGGGTTGTCACCAGTGAGGATCTTAACGTCTATGGGCAGCCGAAGTTCCCCCATGTTTCACATTTGAATGGTTTGTTTCCAGTATGCAGCATAATCAAGCGTTGTTATGATATGAGTATATGCAGCTCGTTAGGAAAGCGTTGTAGTTCAAGAGAGATGATTCAATTTCATCGACGTAATTTGACCCCTATGGAGTTTGCTCCCTTTCTGATTATGTGTCTTGTTTGGGGTGAGCATACTTGGGAGAGCTCTAGTAGAAATGCGACATTAACATAAATGTAGACAACAACAAAAAAAAATAATAAAGGGTCCAAGGAAACAGCATTCTTGCACAAATATAATTCCGCATCCACCTGCCTAATATAAACAATTAATGCAAAATAAAATACACAAGTGAAGTCAAAAAGATCCATATTTTTGGATAGTTATAATAAAACAAAACATAATATTATTCACTTGACCTGACAAGTCAATGGAAACTCACAGCAAAAGAAGTTTATGCACCCCAACCCCAAATTTATACATGGATTTTTCACGTCCGAAAGTTATTTTTTTACACCAAGAGATGGTCACGGTAAAAAGGAAACCCCTTTCGGTAGGTGATAATTCTGAAAAACATTGTGTACTAAACAGCTTGATGCAATTAAAAATAGTTGCCATCCATGACATTTTTTTAGATATTCAACTTGCCTTGAACCCACATGTCCACTGTTATGGGTGGCTAGCTCTGCTTCCTATTTCATTGTCTACATAGTCTGAAGTAATTATGGGAGGTGTACATGCCTCAAATCAATTTCAAGAATAGCACAAGCCCAAACCACCCAAATTCACAGATATATCCATATCTTTAATTATTAAACAATAATAGCTCAAAGCGTCACATCATAGCCTTAAGTTCAGAAATTTGACAAGGGCCAATTTACGAAACTATCTCCTGCCACCTAAAAAAAGAAACACAATTTGGACTGTGTTTTAAAATATATATTTAGACCAATTAAACATTGCCAACGACCCCGCCAGAAAGCCAATTCCCGAGAGTGCGTTGACAAATTAGAGCTCTGTCTAAACAATGTCCCGCATATTTTACATTTGAATGGGTTGTCAATAATGACAATCTACAAGTATGTTGACAAATCAGAGTTCCGTCCAAACAATTCCTAATATATTTCACAACTGAATTGTCGACAGTGGAAATTATCAAGTACCTGGACAAATGAATGCTCCGATTAAACAATTTCCTGAATATTTCGTATTTAAACGTTTTGTCACCATTGCACATCATTTCTTGTCTAATTTTAGACAACCTGAGGATTAACGTTGTACATAGTTCACATTTCTATAATTTGTCTTAGTATGTATTTAGAGTGAATTGCCAAAGTAAACATCTGGCTAAACAATTTCCCAAATACTTCACAATTGACAGGTTTGTCATAAGGTGGCAGGGGGTAGTTTCGTAAATTGGCCCTTGTCAAGTTTATGAACTTAAGGTTATGATGTGACGTTTTGAACCATTATTGTTTAATAATTAAAGCTATTAAAAATAATCAAATATTATTTTACATATTACATGTCGAATATGTAAAAGAATATTGGATTCTTTATAACTTTTACTTTTTGCTACTGCATACATGATTTTCTATTGTAACTGAAGATCACTAAAATCATAATTAGGTTAGATTTGGTCCCATGATTCTAGAAATGGGTTTGACATACTTCACTTCTAGACACAAAATGTTGCCCTTTGACTATCACAATCAGGGATAGTTATGTCACACTATTAACATAATTTCCTCTAGTTCTATCAAGTACTAGTATCAAGAATGACATTGTTATAATGGAGGTGGTGGGGAAGACAGGTTTTTGCTTTCAAAAACAAATTCCTTCTAGAGTTACATAGGTTAAGTAATATGCAGTTAATGCTCTGCTAATTTACTGCATTCCAAAAGATCACGAGTTTAGGTTTGTTTATTTAAAAATCTTGGTTTTGCAAATATTGATACATTTAGGCATCCAGTTAGCTTGGAAATATAATCTCTTTGCAAAACTTTAGGTCTTTTCATCCAGAGAAATACTTTTCACCTATACCTAAAGTAGCTGACAGTGCCCCATAGGTCATTTGCCTTTGACCAAGTTGGATTCTTTTTTCTAGAAAACTCTTTCATCAGACAATGTTTCAGTGACTGTATCAAATTATAACAGACTGCTGGTACATTGTAATCTACTCCATCATCCTAAGGAATACAGTTGTACCATCACTATTGCCTATGACTATGTTTCCTAAACTACAGCTTGCAGTAGTTCTCGTGCATCTGTAACTGGGCTAAATTTGAAGATAGTGCTGTTACATTGTAATGTCCTCCTTCTTCACAGGGAATGGAACTTCGCCCATCATATGGTCTACTTCTCAAACTCCATACATTTCAGAACAGATTTTGTTTAAAAAGGTATTTGAAAGACCAAAGAGATTTAAGATAGATGTTTTTACAGCTTATAGGCAACTATGAAGTTAATTTGCAATAAGTAACAAAGAGAATTTAATGCAGACACACATATATGGTATAATAAATATTAAAATTGGAAATTATAGTATATTTTTCAGTAGTCTAAAGCGCTCGCCTTTACCGATCACTGCCATCTCACCTCTATCCGCGTGGGTTTGAGTCTTGGGCTCGGCCAATGTGGTTATGTGAGAAAGCTTGCCAGTAGCTTCCCGTGGGTCAGTGGTTCATTCCAAGCTTTTCCCAGGTTCTTTCTCCACCTGATATACTGTCCGCCATTTATAGCCTATTATGTGCGGAAAAATGGCGTTAAACCCATCAAACCAAACCAAACCGCACTCCAAGTTAAAGCAAACTTCTTTGATTTTTAAGTGTAATAAATGCAATAAAATACGTAAATATAAATAATTATTTACCTTTATCGTAACAACACATCTTGCATGAATCTACTTATATATTAATTAGAGAGCAAAATGGTATTAAGAGAATCTATCAGAGACTTATTTGAAATGTTCGTGAGTCTATATAGAAAGTTAAATGGAGTCTCAAATTAGCCCCAATTTTGAAGGTCAACGGATTGAAGGTCAACGGATACACTTTTGTTCCTAGAAGTGAAGTTAGTAGCATATACTTCTAGTATGATGGAACCAAAACTAAGCATATTCCGGTTTTAGTGACTTTAAACATATTTTGAAGAGTAGAAAGTTGATATTTGACGCAAAGTAGTGGATGTTCACTTGTGTGTAAGAAACTTGGAAACTATTTCTGAAGAGTCTGATGCTCTTTTGATGCAAAGAAATGTGTCAAGGGAAACAATACTAGTTACTAGTTACAGTGAAAACTGTCTACAAAGGAGAGACATCTGACCACTAAAATTGTATATCCTTTATAGACAGTTGCACTTTATATAGAGATTTAAGTATATCATAGGTGAGAAAGAAAATCTGTTCGGGCCATCTATATATTATGACAAACATGCTTACTCGATTGTATTTGTCTACCATAAGAGATGTTTTTGGTTAATCATACTAGCATGTTTCTTTTTGTTATAAAATAAGGTTCTGTCGAAATAAAACAAAGCGTATGATCAGAATCACCAGAACCTGAACCTAAGGACCTACTCTATGTATCCTGGTTTGACTGAATGCTTTTGTTTCTAGATACATTTGCTTACAATGCAAACGTAAACGATGTTTTGGTTAAGAAGTTCAAAAATCGTTTTTAAAGATGGAACAAATTGCTATAATGTCTTGAAAATCTAATCGAGTAATCTAGATATTACAAATATGCCTGCTAAATTTCATTTGTCTAACTCAAGTGATTTTAGTTTAATCTTCCTTAAAAGGGTTACGTCCAAAATTCCAAGTCCCAAAAGTTTAGAAATGTGTTTAAGATGAGAAATCATTAAAATGACATGAATATCTAACGAGGTTATTGCAATGCAATATAAATATGCCGATCTAATTCCATTTTCCAACCTCAATTTATTTTTTCTTAAGCATGCATACAAGGTTGTTTGCAAACATGAAAGAAAAAAGTATTAAAAGACAAAAACAAATGTGAAACAAAATCAAAGATAAGGTCAGTTACCAGAAACAAACCAGGACGAAGAACCGACTAAAATATTTAAATATCCTGTCTGTTCTGGGCTGATTCAAAAGTCGTTTTAGATCTCTTGCTTACCATGTAGTAAGTACGACAGTCAGACTGACAGATAGACAGCACAAATTCTAATATGATTCAACTGAGTTACTTCTCTCTTTATATAGACCTATTCTCTCCACCTATGTTTTTGATAATGCCTGCTATACTTAAAATTTACAAAGTTCAAAATGTCTACATGAAATATAATAATTTAGATTCCAATCATAAGTATGTATGTCTGATATCTTATATTGGTGTTGGCAGTCTATTTTGGTATTGCAATGTGTCAAAAGAAACTTTCTAACATTAGCTGAACAGTTTTCAAACAAAAAAGACAAACAATAACCCAGAAAAATGTAACAGCGCAAGAATAACTTCAGTATGGGTTATACTATTCAGTATGGGTTATACTATTCTGTATGGGTTATACTATTCAGTATGGGTTATGCTATTCTGTATGGGTTATGCTATTCAGTATGGGTTATGCTATTCTGTATGGGTTATGCTATTCAGTATGGGTTATACTATTCTGTATGGGTTATACTATTCAGTATGGGTTATACTATTCAGTATGGGTTATGCTATTCAGTATGGGTTATGCTATTCTGTATGGGTTATGCTATTCTGTATGGGTTATGCTATTCAGTATGGGTTATGCTATTCTGTATGGGTTATGCTATTCTGTATGGGTTATACTATTCAGTATGGGTTATGCTATTCAGTATGGGTTATACTATTCTGTATGGGTTATACTATTCAGTATGGGTTATACTATTCAGTATGGGTTATGCTATTCTGTATGGGTTATACTATTCAGTATGGGTTATGCTATTCTGTATGGGTTATACTATTCAGTATGGGTTATGCTATTCTGTATGGGTTATACTATTCAGTATGGGTTATGCTATTCTGTATGGGTTATACTATTCAGTATGGGTTATACTATTCTGTATGGGTTATACTATTCAGTATGGGTTATGCTATTCTGTATGGGTTATACTATTCAGTATGGGTTATGCTATTCTGTATGGGTTATACTATTCAGTATGGGTTATGCTATTCTGTATGGGTTATACTATTCTGTATGGGTCATGCTATTCTGTATGGGTTATACTATTCTGTATGGGTCATGCTATTCTGTATGGGTTATACTATTCTGTATGGGTCATGCTATTCTGTATGGGTTATACTATTCTGTATGGGTCATGCTATTCAGTATGGGTTATACTATTCAGTATGGGTCATGCTATTCAGTATGGGTTATACTATTCAGTATGGGTCATGCTATTCAGTATGGGTTATACTATTCAGTATGGGTCATGCTATTCAGTATGGGTTATACTATTCTGTATGGGTTATACTATTCAGTATGGGTTATACTATTCTGTATGGGTTATGCTATTCTGTATGGGTTATACTATTCAGTATGGGTTATACTATTCAGTATGGGTTATACTATTCAGTATGGGTTATACTATTCTGCACTCTGTTGTCTTCAATCCAGAACAAAATACACATTTAAGAAAAAGGTCATTCATTATAGACGACTTCTATAGGCTATATAAAAATGTAACACTGTATGCCTTGACTTTTGTCATTTGCTTTCAGACTGTTGATAGATCAGGATGTGCTTTTACTGAACTCCAGCATGTGGCTTAGGGAATTGTAAGATTGTCTGTAATCTCAAGGCGTGTGCAGCAACTTGACATATCCTAAATTTGGCATACGCCAAAAAGTGAATTCATTCATTGAACACAAAAAATAATACTGCTTTAATAAAAAAAAGAAAAGAAATTAATCAATTAAATTATTTTGCCAATGGACATTTCTAACATAGGATTTACCCTTATCTTCGGAAACTCATAAAAAGGAGAACCTAATGTTAACTTCTTCTTGTCCCACTTTTATTTATTCTTACACTCCATACTACTACTACTGCTACTACTACTACTACTACTAATTTTTATGGTCTGTTGACTAAGAACCTTGCTAAGGTTGAATATTATATAAAATGGGTACTGGATAGTAGATAAATTGTTGTTGATAGTAGATAACTTGGCTTTAACTCTCTTTCTATCTGTGTGTGTTGCACACACACACACACACACACACACACACACACACACACACACACACACACACACACACACACACACGTGTTTTAGTTTGGTGGTTTTTAACAACGGGAAACCAAAAATTAACTTCCGCACATTACATTTTGTCAAAACACTCATTGGCTAGATTAAAACAATTAATACAAACTTTCCAGCTGTCACTAATCTATTATCCTTGGGGGTAAAATGTCGTCTACTGTATTTATCATTCTAGCATAGCTAGCAAAGACGTCAAATTGTACATATGTATAAAAAGTAATGAATGAAACTTTGACCTAGCAGTACGTTAGCAGAATTGTAACATATCTGTAAGATCTTCAACACACCAAATAATTATGTCTGACGTGGTTTTCAAAACCGAAACTGAGAGAATTTACTTGAATTGATACTTCAGTCATTAAAACAATGGAGGCCTTATGTTAATTTCCCCTTATTCCTCATACATTTTGACCCTATTTAACACATCACTCACGTTTGAGTCTCAACTGTCCCACTCTTGCACTTATGAGCTTGTATAACAATTAGGCTAAGCTATGGGATGAGTGACTTCTAAAAGCGTGCAAGATAATGTTGCTCACCTTAAATAATCGAGATAATTACATTGTATTTTAATCCATTTAGTCCAACGAATTGATTGCTGCAGATTCCATTGATATACGGATTATGTTTTCTGTCATTGTGATGCACCCACTGTACTATGACATAAATTAATTATGAACCTTATAGATATTGTTTTTACTGATCGATATAAGAACGGACCCATGATTCTTCAACTTTATTTCTGTTTTCTGAAAAATAATGCAAAGAGTAATAGAAAAAGATGACAATGATAAAAGGAAGTCAACAGAAATTCTGGAAAAAATAAACCGATGTAAGAAAAATGAAGAACAATCAAGAACAGGGAGATTCGATTGGCTATATAGAAAAAGATAAGGTAGATATAAAATCAAAGAAATAAGAAGATGAGAAGATAGGGAATTAATAGGGGACACAATACGGAATAAAGATAGAATTGCAAATGAGCATCAATGCCGCTGATCCAATGAGTAACGAGGACATTGATAGAGCAATTAGACAATGGTTGATATCAGGGTCTGGAGAAAAATATTGTCTTAAGTGAATTATTTTGACAGACAAATACACACATGACTCAGTTTAAGATAATTTTATATATTTATTGTGGCCTTTGTAAAGTCACTTGTCCTGGGCTTGCGCCTGAAAAAAAGCAACAAATTATTTGAGCACTAAAGCTAATGAAGTAAATTAATATAGAAAACAAACTGTAATGTTTTCCTTGATTCATTTTAGCTGCACACAAAACTAAGGAAGAGCAAGGTAAAGCCATTGAGAATTGTTATAATTGTAACATCACAATTGTCACTATTACCAACTGCCTCAAGTTTTCATTCTTTAACTATAATAAAAAATATTTCAAAACGAATGAGCATTTGCAACCTGATGACATATTTATTAGAGACCCAATAATGCATCCATAATGTTCTGAATTATCGCGAGAAGAAAAAAATATAATTATTGGAACTACTACCTTTGGGTTGGGACTCCAACTTCTTTCAACGAAGGAGTCCTGGATTGCAACTTTCAAAATCCTATGTAGAACTATGAAATGTATATACTAAAAGGAACAATGGTTGAAATTAAGTGTCCCTCACAAACAGGTCATTTCGCACTGATCGAGTTAGCTACATGTATGGCTTCTTCAGTCCAATATGCTGTTGAAAAAACAGTTGTTCTAACTGTTATTTTGTTTAAAACTCATCGTCTCATTATTATTTCTTAAGGGTAAACCAATTCTAGATCAAAGTTGAATCAAGGACTATTTCATTATTTTTTGTCCGTCTCGATTAATCTTATAGATAAGAGTGGACTTTATTTTTCTGCTAGTCCGTGAATTAGTGGATTTTCCAAAAGAAATAATATAGATAATCAAACATATTTCTTCACTGTGTGAATAGACATTGACAACATTATGACCAATAATTTGGATCTGACATTTAGTCGCTTGCTTGGTCAAGTGTTAAACACAGTTTTTGTGGGCTTTATGTGCTTTTAGCATCTTGAATTTGGAAGGAAAATAAATCATACTGTGTTACTACTGATAGTTTATGTGCGAAGATACAAATACACCGCAAATCATAGAGTTAATTTCAGAAGGCAGTATATTGTTGCTATTTGTACATTTTGGAAACATTATTTACGGTTTGCGAGTCAAAGTTTTCTGATGTTCCGAGGAATTCTGATATTTTCACTTGTTCGGATTCACTATTCACTCTATTCTTTTATGTGTCAAGTTTATATTCAGAAGATGTAAGCTCTCTTTTCTTATTAGTTGGGTGCCCCAAGGTAAATTAGATTTTACTCATACCTAACATTCTGCTGAACACTATACTACGAAAGTCTCGTGCTTGACTCGGTTACTGGGTTGAAGACGTGTACATGTCGTACAGTTTATAAGTGAACAGTTCTTCTTTTAGTGCAAGTCGTTGTGGAGGCGATGGTGAATCATTTGCAAAAATAGGGGAAACTGCTGTTTGCAGCTGTTCACGACCTGCAGAAGTGCATGCGTGTTAGTAATATGTGCGCTTAAGTAAATCTTTTTGACTTTCCTTTCAATAAATTTATGAACGGCATCGAAAATAAGAATGTTTGCTTCATACGGAATCGTTGTAACACCATAGAAAAAGGTATTTAATATTTAAAGCTACTTTACCGTATGGTGTGAGTGATCGAAACAGTTTGATCCGTTGTTCTTGCTAATACACACAAGAACAAAAGAAGTGTTGTGTACATTCTACAGATCTACATCTACAAAGAAGTGATTCGATTATATTCTTTGTGATCAAGTGAATTGCAATTTGCTCTAAGTCGGGCGTGAAAAATTTGAAATTTCCTTCTACCCCAATAAACGTGTCTGGGAACACCAATGTCGCGATTATTTAATATGCTTTTGAAGTTGTTAATGTAATCAATTTGACGAGTCTCAATAGATAATATATTCCATTATCGAATGGCTGAAGGAAGAAATTAGTTGTAACTCTTCATTAGTGTAGACTAAATTTAGGTTACAATAAGAACCAGCAGACCTACACAAACTACAACGATAGACTGATGTGCATGATCAACCACGTATATAGCAGCAAATGAGCAAAAAACCATTTCTACTGATCGTATTTGTACGAGCATGCACCTTTATGCCCAAGTTTTAAGAAAGTGTAAAAATTATAACAGTTTTAAATACCTGGCTGTATTAAATACTTTCAATCTTATTACACAATAAAAAAAATAAATAGGAAAATAAAATTCAAACTGTCGTTTTTGACAAATCTTTAAAATGTACCTGCCACATATATTTTGTCATCCATGACCTACTAATTAGATTCTGCTGCTGATATTTCTGAAACACTTGGTGTACATGTAGATTTGTCAACACTTTTTGATACTTCTGGTGAGGATGTAACATGGCCCGCGGAAACTCTCACAGTGGTCTTTGTTGCCTGGTTACACAAGATCGTCCAGGATTAGTTATATGCTCCATTACAAAGGTTGATTTCCACTATACATTAGGAAAAAAAGAACACACACACACACGCACACACATCCTATACATGCATATGGTTGTAAATATGTAACTAAGTATGAACCAAATGGACGTTCCGAACCTGACCATTGTTTTATGTATACATGGGCCTACCTGTCCAAGAACAACTTGTCCATTTCAGTGTAAGTTAAGAGTCCTAACTCCTCCATCAGTGCTCTCCAACGATAGGTTTCTCTGGAGTTTATTCTTGGAAAGCGATAAATAATGTGGGCGATTTCACGTTTACTTACTGTATTACGTCATCCATTTTTGTTTTGAAAGATATTAAAATTGCTACCACGTGACTACTAACCCACACAATTACAGACATTGCTGCTTTAAAGTGAATTAAATATTTAGGTAAATAACAAACTGCAGGTTAGAATAATTTTAAGAATGCCACACAAAAAAAAAAAAAAAAAAGCTAGGTTACTAAAATTATAGGTAAAAATCGAAATTTAAATTAAAGGCAAAAGCACCAATTTACGACCAAAAGCATGCTGAGATGCAAATTATGCCTTACTTAAAACGAAATGAGCTAGCAGTAGGTAACAGTATTCTGCAACATTTACCAAAATGTCTAAACGTATAGATAACATACAATAACCCAAAACGCCACTGTTGCTGTTTGATTGAACCAATTCGAAATTGAAACTTTCCCCTGATCTGCACATTTATATAAAAACCATTAACAACGTGCATGCTGAACTTCGCACAACTTGCAATAATTTCGTTTGCGGTATGTTTTTACCTTTTGTATGTCATTTTTTGAATATACAGTTCTGACAATTTAGGTAAAACATCCTTTCGATCATTGTGATATTTGTCCTATCGCTATATATACAGATGCACCGATGAAAAAATTGATAATCCAACAGGACATACTATTTAAACATGTGCATCTGCAAGCACAACTGTACCGTATGCATATTCCTTTACACGGTTACTGATTTTATGAACATTTAAAGGCTGTAAACTAAATTAATTTACATGTGCAAACATTGCAGCCTTACCAATGAAATACAAAAAAAAAAAGGTATTATTCCCCGTTTAAAGGTCTGATGCTACTCTATGTATACAAAGTGTATAGCTTTCAATACGTTCTTCATAAGTTGTAGGGACCTAAAAGTGGAGCCCCAACATGGGGCTGAACAAGAATAATTTACCCATATCTTTCAAGACCTTCAAAAATAAAATTCCACATTTCAACGGCGCACTCGTGGTTTCTTCCTAACAAATTATATACCACTATTTTGACAATCTCTATAGGAAACTGGGTATATAGTAGTGGCCAATCTAGATTTAGAGGGGCGTCGGACTATCCAAGTTTTTAACTCTGCCATAGTTAGCACTTGACATGTTTCATGTTCCAGTTGATAGCAAAGCACCGCAACCAGCAAGGCTAGCACATGTTGTCACAATATATATGAAAATACTACATCTAGCATCGTTAGCACTTGATGTCACAGTATATAGGAAAACACTAAATCTAGAATGGTTAGTACTTGATGTCACAGTAGATAGGAAAATAATACCACATGTAGAATTGTCAGTACTTGATGTCACAGTAGATAGGAAAATAATACTACATGTAGAATTGTCAGTACTTGATGTCACAGGAGAGAGAAAAATACCACATCAAGAATGGTTAGTATTGGATGTCACAGTAGATAGGAAAACACCATATCTGACATTCAGGGTTTCACTAAGGATTTTAAACCAAAGAGTCATTGACCTTTGGGCTGAAATTTCCAAGATTCTAAATCTGAAGATTAAGAGTCAAAATATTAAACATAGGAGTCATGAGAACGACACGGAGAAAGAAAACACACTTTTAAAACTCATGTTATTTAATGTCAAACACAGCAAGCATCAAACACTCTTGTTTAATACACAAACTGCACAATTATAAAAGAAAATATAATGAGGAGATCAAAATGAAATTTTAACATCGCATATTACATTGAAATGCAGTATTTATAAACCACTATAGAAAAATTGTACAGTTACCTCACAAAATTAATTACTTCTTTATCTTTTTCTGCAATTCAGATTGTTGCACAACTTTCTACACATTAAAGTCACTCATATCTGGACTCTCCTCCATTAGTCAAATTGGTTTTGTTGGCGCAGTTGATATTAACACTGGCTAAGGTTGAATGCAGTCGTATTTCACCTGGGGCTACCACATTGTAAATAACTCGGCTGGGTCGAGGGAGCATATTTAAAGCAAGAAACTACTGTCACTGAGTTTTCAGGAAAATATAAATAAAAAAATTAAATTAAAAAAAAAAAAAAAAAAAAAACGGGCGAAGTTGTTTTTGCTCTCCTAATAGAAGAAAGCGAAGGTTACATTTTTCCGGTAACTTGATCACCCACTTCGCCTTGTAAGGTGATCTCGTTCATTGAATCAATGACAGAGAGCTAAAATTTCACAATTTAATTTATCATGTAATACATTCCAATTGCAAACCGGTTGTTTATTCTTTGGTTAATATTTGAAACATAAATGAAGTTATAATCCAGCACATTTTATTTACATGTTTTCAACACAGATTAAAATTGGAAGATACAAAATTGCTCCTTTTCTTACTTGGATAGACAGAAAAGAGAAATGATAAATTAATAAGGCACCCTCTTAAGTTAAGGTTTACTAAGGAAATTATTTTTCTCTTGCTTAGAATATACTATGTGTATATAAGAGCACCTCGTAGATAAAATGCAACTTTCATTCCTTGTCACTTTTGTGGGATGTTAATGAGAACGACAAAAGTCACAAACACAACTACTGCTAGTACTATCAAATACAAATATGATATTATAGTGCCAGAGGAATTGCACTACCACGCCTCGAGCCCCACCTGTTGGTAACTAAGTTGATCTGAACCAAATTTGTGGAAGTGCTTAAGGTCAAGGTTGTTTTCTTACATCACTCATGTTTGTGAAAAAGTGAAAAAGCAGCAAAGCAAATGATATCTAACAAATGCTCAACGTTATTACAAATACGTATCCCAAAAATATTAAAACCATAAATTTGCAATCTTATCTATGGATTGTTGTACCGAAGCTAGAAAGTGTAAGTGGTCATATTAAGAAAATCACTCTTTCTATAAATATATACACTCACATGGAATGTGTGGCACCATAGTTGTTCTTGGCTATGTGCCGATTCAGTTGAAAAGAAGGATCTAGTTTATTCACATATCGCCTTTAATACTTCAGCGCATCATCGATGAATAGCTTCGGTCATGTTTTATTAGTCACAATGAAATTAAACGTCCAAGTTTTAATGTTATTAAATTGTCTGTTCTTAAATTAAGGTTTATGTGCCCTTCTTGGTCTATACAGCATGTATCTTGTCCATATGATTTCACATGAGTACATTACAAACTATATTGTAATGAATTCTATCTGATAGGAGTACCAAGACTACATAATTGTAATTGCAAATAGGTATAAATAGTTAACTAACTGCAACTTGAACAAGCAATTTAGTTTTTCTACTTTTCAAAACGTTGCCAAAAAATTCACATTCAATTTTGAATTGACTATCTAAACATGTCATTCTAGAGTTCAGGTTACTGATCCTTAACACCTGTGACCATTGTAGTTTGAATGAATGAACACTATAGAATGATGACACCTGTACATGTGCTCTCAAACTAGCTTAGAAACGTTTTCAACTGCCATTGTCTAGTGAAGTTTAATAAATTGCACAAAATTTAAATTTCTTGTTTATGCGGCAGTTCATTAAGCATTACCTATTTATAATTACAATTTTACGTCACATGGCCAAAATACATTGCATCTCTATATCCAAACCATGCACACTTTGAAGTATGAATAAACTGCATATGAATATGATACATTTATACACTTACAAAATGTGTTTACGATATACATACAACACAGAATTTTCTACTTTAAGATAAAGTATTGCTTAAAACTTATGTTCAAGGCAAATATGCATATATATATATATATATATATATATATATATATATATATATATATATATATATATATATATATATATATATATATATATATATATATATACGGTTTTTCATAGGACTCCTTCGTTGGAAAAGATGCAGTCACAACCCTAAAACTAGGAGTCCCAATAACGATACTTTTTTTCCTTGCAGAACATTATGTGTCCATTGTTGTGTCATTGATTTTGAAATATTTAGTGTTTTAGTAAAATACTGAAAAAGTAAAGCAGTGGATAACAGTGATAATTGTGATTGTTTCTGACATTACAACTATAACAATTCTCAATGGCTTTACTTTCCCATTCTTTAATTGTATGCAGCAAGAAGGCATCAAGTAGGAGATTACACTTTCTTTTCTATATTAATTTATTTAATTATCTTAATTCCATTTCAGATCAATAAATTTGCGAAGACACTGGAAGAAGAAACAAATGGCCACATTCCATTCACTTTTTTCATTTCATCTTTACATTCACCTCTTTCTTGAACAAACTTTAACCATTTTCTCAACAGCCTTCCCATACAGAACAGCAACACAATCAAGGAAGTATATGGCTGGATCTTTAGTATCTGCTGACAAACACTTGATATATACATTTAACTTCTTATGCACCATCACATCAGTACTCTGATGCGCTTGAACGGCAAATAAATGATCCTTCGAGACTTTATGCCTATTAAATGTTTAACTTTGCAAGTTCGGTGTTCTTTGGGTTGCCATTGCATTTTTCCTTCCCCAATCGCAACACCATTAAGCTAATAATGTTCCGTTGTTTTCTAGTTTTTCGGCCAACAGGAATGTCCTATTCCATAATTAATTCCACGAATCTCTCAGTCTCTGTGGCGTTTTGTTTTCCGTATCAACACTAAAATGACGTATCTACTAATTCTACTCATTCTCTTCAGAATCTGGCTCATCTGTAGCCGTGCGATTCATGCCATCGAAATCATATAACGTTGCCATCGGAAAATAGAAAGTATATTTGTAGACACCGAAAAACAGCTGATTTATGATGATTTATGACGATTAACATGTATTCATCTCATAAACAAAATAAGTCCCAAAAGCTAGTCACTATTTTTCTAAATACGGCATACGATAAAATGCAAGTAAGGATTTATAATATGATGAATTTAAACTGTGCTGAGTGAAGGTTATCAAAGAGAGGTGCCAAAGCACACGCGCGTGTAATTAGTCTTTTGATCAAAATTATCACAATAGATTAGCAGGTGTCTTAATCTCACTGTGTGCTAAATTCTTACCTATGCGGCTTCACCTAATCGCACTATAATCTTACAATCACTTGAAAGTTTGTTTGACAACTCGCACACTACATGATTAATACTTGCCTTGTATAAATGGATCTAATAAACGAGAATTTCGCCGACCCCAAAAAACTCTGTTCTTGGAATTTGTATGCATCCAAAATGAAAAGTATGTGTACTTTTACGTCGATTTCGGCATCCCCGAGAACCCTGTATATATATATATATATATATATATATCGATCCAAAATTTCAATTTTACGCCTAAAAAACACACATAAAACCGAAACTCAGTTCAAACTTGGACATATATTTTAGCTGCTAAATTCCTGACACACGCTGGAACAGATTAATTACGGTTAGCAAGTGGTTTAATGGGCTGATCTGTGAGACAAAGACCCGGACAATGTCTCAATGACAGGTGAAATTTAAACAATACTTGACAAGCGCCCCGACAAAGATCAGGGTTGGCAATAGGTTAGTCAGAAGTCTTTGCACCATAGCAATAAGTCAGCTTTTAAGGTGAGTTATTAATAACTAAATGATTGCAGGTACGCCATTTAAGAAAGACGAAGTCTTTGCACCATAACAATAAGTCAGCTTTTAAGGTGAATTATTAATAACTAAATGCTTGCAGGTACGCCATTTAAGAAAGACTATGGTTATATGCTTATTATCTAATTGTGATTTATGTTATTCATTTGCATACATGATCAGTAGAACATTGTTTGCTTGTTTTGTTTTTTTTTCTTAAATTAAATATCTTGGCTTTATTAACCAGGCACTTGGTCTCACTTTTGATCCTTTGCCGACAGAGACCGACGAAGCAGTATTCTAAAAGTCAGATTCACTCAATAACATGCCCTGATATTTTCTGACATTTTAGATCTTATACAGAGATTAAAAAATACTTCGCAATAAGGATGCGATTTATTTGGCTACGGCACAAGAAATTGAGTCATTAACAAAAGCCACATTAGTTAAAGAAAGATGTAAGAAAAAAAAGACGACTATCCACATCTTCTTCAAGCCAGGTTCTTGAACTGTGAACATTATGAATTATACGGAATATGTTAACATTGTGGTGTATCATTCATAATTCTGATGGACTTAAAGTAAAGTTATAAAAGTATCTGGTTCCTCTAATGTTTCTTGTGACGAAGACTGCATTTCTATGTGGAACAACTGTGTTTATTTATGTGACAGGATGTGATTTTCTGGAGGATTGTATATTATTCAGATAATTCTTCATTAAATACAAGTATTTAAAATAAAAACCTTTCTAAAAATTGTGCACTCTTATACACAGATACACAGAAACACTGATGCTCTTATAGTTACGTTCTGTCTCTATCTCTCGGCACATAAGCGCTTAGAAAAAGACTTTTTTTCAAATCTGAAAAAACCTCAGCAAACTGTTAACTTCTCACATCCGAAGAGTTTTTTGGGTCCCAGGGGTTTTTGGTTTTAAGGGGTTTCACTATATATATATATATATATATATATATATATATATATATATATATATATATATATATATATATATATATATATATATAATTTCTTGCCTTACTCCCACTTCTGTACTGTTCAGATTCTGTCCAAAAACAGAAGTAACTTCTCCCTGAAATTCAAGTCTAGATTTGCCCCTGATGAACGATGAATAAATTAAACAATGACAAGCACACTAATATGCTGTTCTTACTCGAAAATAAAATGTATTATCTTAGTTACTCAGTCATGATTATTTGCAAACACGTCACTGTCTTGACCCTTGAATAATTTATCCTTGGTAATTCACTTAATTAGGATTCAGGTACTTTAAAAAAAATCTTTTTGTACGTCCATTAATAAATTATATGTTTCATTTGTTTTCAAACTGTAAAGGTCATTTTCTGTGATGAACTGAATCAAGAGTGTCTTAAGGAACAGGTTGATGCAGATGGTGCTGAATTACCTTAGTACAATAAGTACAGAACTTTACCTCAAAGACTTTAATTTGAATGTGGCAATCAAAATATATGGGGAAGTGAAGAAACAAAGTATATCGTTTATTTAAAATCAAAGACAAACCAGTCTGACATTAAATCATGTTATAACTTTGGGAAATAAAGAATACTATGTAAATATATGTACTTCTTTTACATTTCATGGATATTATTTTTTTCACTTACATGATCAAATGATGCTAGCATGCATTTTTAAACACATTTTATGATGCTAATGCGCGATTACCCAGATGGTATAAACAAATTCTGGGGAGATCACTGTCATCACATCATCATATATATGTTAAGAAGAATTCAAAGACAGTTCTAGAAGATTGGTCGTCTCTTTTCTACAAAATTTTGTCAGACACTTTGAAGAGAGCTTTTGCCTACCCTTTGTACATAAGATTCTCACGTGAGATCTAACTCAGGTTAGTTTCATGTGCATTTTAACATGCAAATTAGGTAGAACTCACATAAGCAATTGAATCTAACAAAATCTGAAAATCAAATGAGCAGCAATTGTTAATATGAGCAAGATTTTCCCCACATGAGCAGCATTTTCCTCATGTGAGAAAGAGTTTGCTCACATGAGCAAACAAAAAACAAAAAAAACTACAAACAACTAGTATTTAATTTGTATTTAATACATACATTTTTGACAATAATTAAAAAAGAACAAAGTTTCCTATCATAAAACTTGCCATTCAACACCAATAAACGGTCATATTCATATCTAACAAGGATGAGCATATTTGACTTCAATTATGGATGTTTTAGTCAGGTTTCTCACATGAGCAAAAAGAAAACATGTGTATGCGTGTATGTGTGTATTGTAATTATTATATCACATGCACTCAATAATCAGAGTTCTTAAAGGTCATCATTACACATACTGCAAATAAACATATTTTAGCAAGCACACTATACAAGTTAAAGTTCCAAATCTGTGTATGAAATTGGCTTCATATGAAGACCATTCTTCAATGTTCCAGAAAATTCAAAGCAAACGAAGAGTGTAATTAATTACTGCTTCTGAGTCTTTCATCAAATATACACAGTCACATGCCAGTCTGCAACAGTAGTTTTACTTGGAAATTTTTCTCTTTGAATCCAGGCACTTCCTGTTTACCATTGAATTTAGGTTAGCTGGCTCTGTCTTGAACTGTTGAAAAATAAAATCGGAAATGGAAATGAAAAACTTAGTGCATGTTTGTTTTGTTCCCATCTTTGCATTTGTGATATTTTGTAAGAGGAATTGTTGGTTTAAATGGCACTTTGAACACATTATTGGCTATCTCACACTGAGGAAATAGGACACACAGAGGCAGCTGACCGAGCCCGGCCTGAGCAGGTATTGAAAACACAACCTTTGGATTATGTCTAATGCTCTATCAATTTAGCTACCGTGGTTCCCTAGCAAAACTGATAAACTGTAATGCTGTTTATATGCTTGCAAATCACATCTATATGTTCCATACTTTTAATATTTCTGGAACAGTCCTCGGGGATATTTCTCCTACACTAACAGGAGAATTTTTTTTTCTCCATTTGCAAGATATAAAGAAATTCATAACTTGATTTCCTATCTTTATTCTTTTTTAAAAAAAAAAAAAACTTTTTTCGAGTCTAAATCACACAAGTATCATGTGTATTACGTAGCAAAAAAACATGAATCATCTGATACACATCCTTTATTGAAGTCCTTTGGCAATGGCGGTTTGTCTGACTTGTCACCTGTGGCAGAATGCTGCACAAGAAAAGTTGGTGTGAAATAATAATCCAGCAGAGCTTTCATGGTCTTGCTATCACTTTTCTTGCATTTCTTTCGGATGAGTGAAAACTTTGTTGCGTTGATAATAAGACTGTGACCTATAATAAGTTTAATCTGTAAAAAGAACATCAGAGATTAATATAATCGATCATGTTTACCCATGTAGGACAGAAAGAAGTAGGAAAAAGATTTGTTTGATGAAACGAGTCCTAGTTTATATAAGCAACAAGACAAGTGTCAATCAAGCCCTTATCCAGTTAAATCTTTTGTTTAAATCTAACCAAGTCAAGTGACATGACAAAAAGGGGCCAAAAGTCGTAGAAGGAAAAAATAGCAGTGTGTGAAACTATATTCCCAAAACACTTCTAAAGTATCTGTAATGGGATAATAGGAAATGTATTCCAGTAGATTTTTTTAATACCAAAACCTTCAAAAAACTGTAAGCATCAACCCAGTGGATTATGAAATCTGTAACTTGCTCTTAACAGCCTTTGTGACAAGTGTTTAATGGTAATCATCTCACAGATTTTATACATGAATCTTATCTTTCATTGCTTTAACAGCCAGGCTGTGACAAGTATGGCTTGTAGTGTCTTTTAAAGAAAATGAACTACACAATGATAATTATAATTTCACAAGACTGGTAATTATTGAACGTGATTTTGTAGTTGTAGGAATACAATTATACACCACTGACCTTTTATTTTAATATTTGAACTACTGCTTTATTATATCAACTTAAACCACATTGAAATATATCTTTGCCTATCCTTGCTGAAAGAAATGTTAGAGATCACATTCATCCATGTCTATTCTCTCTGCTATAATTGTATTCATGTTGGTGGCGTTTAGCGGGGAGAAGGAATGAGACATTAGCATTGGGTGACTTGTGCTTTGTGAATGAATCAAAGGCAATGAACGTTGGGATGACTGCAGGGAAGGCAATAAATGGGGATGCCTGCATTAAAGGCAGCAACTGCTGGGATCAATATACTGAAGATGGCGCTGACTGCTGGTACGCCTGCATGGGCATGGGAGACACTGAATGCTGGGATGCCTGCAGCACGCAGTAATCTTGGCTAGCCACAAATGTTGAAAATTGGTATGAACAGTTATTTGCAAATGTAATGTCGGGATATTGGTCTACAACCTGATGTTCCCTCTCTCATCTGTCTATTAAGGTTTTCAGCTGGTAGATCAGCAATAATGTCTGATCTGAAAATGAAACCAATATATAATGGTTGTTTTCCCACTGAGCATAGGAAAAACAAAAACGGATCATCATCTGTTTTTTTTTATAAATATGGTATGATTCAGTGAAGCAAATTTGAGGAACATTGAGTTTTTGTGTGTAAGGATAGCCATATAAATACACACACACACACACACACACACACACACATATATATATATATATATATATATATATATATATATATATATATATATATATATATACTTGAAGAGCATTCATGATGATGATGCAAAAGCGCTTGAAAGAATAAAGGATGAACATAACTGATATCCTGTTGAATTTACAAATTTATTTCTATATATGAACCAGCATGTAGATCTATTCACTTTTTCATACACACACACACACACACACATATATATATATATATATATATATCTCTATATATATATATATATATATATCTATATATATATATATATATATAACCAATGATGGAATGACGATCAGTCTTGCCAGCTAAAGTCATAGTGGAAAAATCAGTTTAACCGGCACACAGTTTGAACAAATAGAAAAAAGAGTATGCACCACAAATCACTTTATATGAGGTCTTCTTCTTAGGTATGATATGTATAGGTCAAAAGAGAAAGAACATACATACATGTACTTGCATAAGGAGTATTTTGGAAAACTATGAAAATAATACATCCGTTTCCATTATATGTATATGGACATCTTAACCCCCCCCCCCAAACAAAAATGTATCAATTACCTTCTCGATTCAAAGCGGTACTGCTTTTTAATATTAGTTACTTTTTAGCCTTTCATTTCTTCTTCCAGGCATTTTATTTTTTCTTCAGACATGATGTTGGTGCAGCCATATAGTGTGTTGAACCTTTGACTGATCACTTGAGCTGAAAATAAAATTTTAAAAGCAGTGAAGTAAAATTGAAATATACAACTCAATGTATATATAAAGTTAATATGTTAAGATTTGAAGCAAAATATCTTGTGTGTTTTATTACCCCTGTGTCCTATTCAACCTGTGCAATTTTCATATCGGGAGACAGTCATGAGTAGATTTATGAGCAGACAGATGCATTTAATGGTTAAGCGAGTGGATAATTATCCAGTATTATCTTAATTACAAAAAACGGTAAATGGCCCTGAGAGAAAACTGGCAAGATAAATTCATTGCAAAAATGAACATAAGCATGCAGTCCTAAGTAGATAAAAGATAAAAAGTAAAGGTGTCACAAATGTTTTAAAGTAAAAAATTCAGGTAAAAGCAAATAACATAAAATATTCAAAATATAGGGTAACATTTTTAACAATAATCAGCATTCATCGTTTTTTTTAAATCCAAATTTTCTCTGGCAACACATTATTCAAATGAATTACATCTAATTTTCAGAATCTTGCAAACATGCAGACAAGTATATATATGCTAATACCTATAGCCATTGAAGCATCTGGCATCTCCATACTTCTACTGTTATTAGAAGGTAATCTATTGAGTTGTGATGGGTGTAAACTGATGGCGTTTTCCAAAGATTTTCTGGTTGATGAACTTTTCTGTGTCAGACAATATTGCAGTGATGATGGAGATTTTGGAAATTTTCTTGGTGATGTCCGTCTCTGTAGGATCTGTGATGATGATGTTGCTTTTTACCATGATGATAGGGATATGGGGGGATTTTCTTCTTGGTTTTGTATTTTTGGGACTCTGGGATTGTGGCGACTCTTGGGATGATGTTGGAGATTTGGGGAATTTTTTTGATGCCGATCTCTGTAGGATCTGTGATGGCGATTATGTTTTTTTTCACATGATGACAGTGATATGGGGGATTTGTTTCTTGGCGTTGTATATTTTGCACTTTGGGACAGTGTTGACTCTTGGGATAATGTTGGACACTGAACATATTCTAGGGTGACAACAGTGTTCACAACTGTCCCCATTTTCTCTGCCTGATTTATAAAAACAAAATAGATTTTTTTTTCCTATCTAAACATTGCGATCCTTTTATGAGATAATATACAAATGATGAACAGGAAAATGAGACATTAATGTGATCCAGTAAAAGTTTTATTAACAGGGTGATTGAAGAGTTAAACAAAGATGTAGTTTGCTTAATATGTTCTAGCCTAGTTACCAGAGGATACAACTCTGCAAAACAGCTATATGAATCTAGATTATAAAGTTCCATGCTAACGCCAGTTTTAAAAATTAACTTTAAAAACCAGCTGGACATTGGGTTAGCAACTGTTTAATTTTAAATATAAAATTAATAGGTCAGTTCTGAAAAATGCTGGTTTTGATCCCTTAGGCAGACGGGTATTGCTATACTAGGATACATTCTGCAGTTAAAATCAAGGTGTGAATTATTTTGCAGAACAACATCATATAAAAAATAATAAGTAATGTTTTTTTTTTTATTTTTTTTATTTCTTTTTTTTCTGTTTTATTGAACGCAAGGTGTCAGGATTTTACATATTCCCCTACATCACCACCTGACCTGGTGTATGTGGCATTATCTTAAAGTATTTTGCGTCCTGATCTTTACATGTGTTCCCTACACAACACACACACATGCACACACAGACACTTACATTCACAATTATTCACACAAAGTCACACTCGCACACAAACCCCAAGATGTTTTAAATTGCCTGTTTGTTTCTCTTTTTTCTTAAAAAAAAAAAAAATCATGTACCAAAAGTTGACAATAGGGTCCACTTTTTCTTAAACTCGTCACTTCTGTTATTCACTTTGGCGACATATTTTTCCAGCGTTTTATATGATAAAACAATTTTTATAATAGGTGAGATTTGGGATTTTTGATGCACAACGTGATCTGTATATAACATATTTTGCAAGCAAAATTAGGAAGTTAATAAGATCATCAAAGTTGTTATTTCCTATAAAGACGTCTTTTCGTGTGATTGTAAAATGTGGGTCCTAAGTTTGGATCCATTCTGCCAACAGTTTCCAAAAGTGTTTAGTAACTGAACAGTCATAAATTAAGTGCTCAATTTGTTCTATTCCCTCATTACAAAAGGTACATTTATCATTATTACTTAAATTAATCTTTTTTAGAAACTGGTTTATGGCAATATTTCTATGGAGAAATCTAAAATGTAAGCTAATCAGTTTTGTTTCTTTTGTACAAAGTTTAGCCAAAACAAAAGAGTTGGTCCATTCATTTGCACCAATTGCACACTCTAGCTGCCTGGACCATGTTTCATGTTTACCATTTGGCTTTTTTATCTTGGTTCTTATCAGGTCTTTATAGATAAATTTATTCTTTGCTCTTACCCTAAGGAGTGATGTTTTGTCCAAAACTACATGAAAACTATTTCCACTTTCAAAAAATCTTTTAATTTTCTTTTTCCACAGCACCGAGATCTTTGAGATAAGAGCAAAGTACTGTATGAAATTATTAGTTTGTGTTTTTTGTTCTATTTCATCAAAACTTAATAGAGATCCTTGTGCATCAAAAAGATGTTGAATAAGTACAACACCGTTTGTTCTCCACCTTGTGTATGATTTAGAACTATCTACAGTCACTAAATTAAGAATATCTTGAGACAAATATTCATGGACAGTAGATGGTTCATTTTTCCATTGTGATAAAGCATAAATAACATCACGTCAAAAAATATTTTTAATTGATTTAGATATTTCTTTCAATTTAGTTTTTCTTAATTTAAATAACAGCGTACCTCCAAATTTTCCAAATATTTGTTCAGAAACCAGTTTTTGCCATAAACCACCTTCGTTTAGTAAAAGACGCCTAATCCAGGAAAGTTTTATATAACACACAAATGAGTGCAAGTGAATCATATTTAATCCCCCTTCCTTACAAAAAGCTATAGAGTGTCTCTTTTAACACTCTCAGTTTTACCGCCCCAAATAAACTGGAAAAATAATGTATTCAGTTCCTTTTCTATATGGGGTGGAGGACTTGGCAATGCTGCAAAAAGATGAATGAATTTAGGCAAAATCAAGGACTTTATCAAAGTAATTTTTCCAATAAGTGATAAATTTCTTCTGCTCCACCAGCCAAGCAGTTTCTTTACTTCCTTTAACTTCGTCGAATAATTAAGCTCTACCATATCCTCCAAGTTCAAAGAAAAATATACTCCCAGTAATCTAAAATTGGACATTGACCAGTTAATATCAATTTCTGGACATATTTTTTCATTAGAATTTTTTTTATTTTCCAATCCAAATAGCTTTTGATTTTAAAACATTGCAGTACAGACCTGATACCAAGGCAAAGTCATTTAAAATCTGCATGGTTGTCTTCAAGGACAAATGAGAACCATCTAATAATAGAAAAGCATCATCAGCGTACTGCCCTAATTTGAACTCCATTTCATTATAGAAAATGCCTGTAATATCTGTGTTCTTCTTTAGTTCTATTGCAAATAGTTCAATTCCTATTATAAATAAGTAGGGTGCTTATGGGTCTCCCTGGCGACAACCTCTCTCCAAATTAAAAAATGGGGATAAATGTCCATTATTAATGACACAACTTTTTGATTTATTGCAAAATACTAAACCAGTGACAATTTGATTCTCCAAAGTTAAAAGACTTCAGAGCAGTTTCCAGATAGTCCCATTCAACCAAGTCAAAAGCCTTTTCAAAGTCTATCAATAGGAGAAGACCAAATTCATTTTTTTTCCTCAAGGTATTGCATCAGGTCATAAAACAGTCTTGTATTTTCACCAATGAATCTCCCTTTCATAAAACCCTTTTGGATGTCACTAATGATAAACGGGAGGACTTTCTTGACCCTATTAGCAATCGACGCCGAGGCAATCTTGTAATCTACAATTTTTTTTTAGAAATTTCCTGTCTTTATCTTCATTTGGAATACAAGTAATAATTCCCTGAGACTGAAATTCTGAAAAATGTTGCATATCGTATCCAGTATTTAGAGACCTAAAGAGAAAGCCGCCGAGGTCTGTCCAAAAGAATTTGTAGAATTCTACAGTAAATCCATCGGAACCAGGGCTAGTTGCATTTTTCATATTTTTTTAGTGCTAAACCACATTCCTTAAACGTTAACTTACCTTCACACGAGCTTCTTTCAAAATCTGAGTTTTTCATCATGGTTAAAAAAGTGGTTAAGAGTTTGGAAATTATTTTTGTTCTTGCTTTGGTATAATTTTTCACAAAAGTCTTTCTGTTGATTTAATATTTCTTTTTGATCTGTTACCTTTGTTCCATCTTCCGCAATTAATTCTTTTATTGTTTTGTTTGTGTAATTTCTCTTTTCGAGATTAAGAAAATATTTTGAGTTTTTTTCACCAGATTATACCATCTTGCCTTTGATCTTAACATTACACCTTTCACCTCTTTTTTCCTCATTTCTTCTAATCCGCTTGTTTCTTGTTCAATTCTTTCATGATAGTGGGGTTATTATTTTGATTCAGTAAAGCATGTAAGTTATATATTTCAGCTCCAAGTTTCCTGAAATTTTGTTTCTCCTGTTTTACCTTAGCGTGTGAATACATAATTGATTCTGATCTTATAATCATTTTAAGGATTTCAAAAAACAATTTATTACAAGTTAGTTTCACCTGTAGTGGGTTTTTCTTATCACCTTCACAATAGTATTCTTCTACTGTGTTGGCTATACATTTTTTTACCAACTGAATATATTCATTTTGCTTTAATAGCTTTAAATTGAATTTCCAGTACCCAGGACCTCTCGGTAATGCAGGTATAGACAATTTTAGTGTTATTGCTGAATGATCTGTTTTATAGCCAGGAATAATAAAAGTCCATACAATTTGAAAACTTGTCCTCGGAGATTAAACAAATAGTCCAGTCTACTCTGTTTCACAGAGTTTGCCTGATGCCAAGTAAAAAATCTACTGTCAGGACTGACTGTTCTCCATGGATCCAGTAAATCAAGTTGATTCTTGATGTCCTGGACTGCTGCTCGGGCCATGGAGTGTTTATCATGCAAGATATTATAAGAGTCAAGCTCCATGTCCTGAACAACATTCCAGTCACCACAAATAATAACAGAGGAATTGTCAAAATTTATAATATCCTCTTTCAAATTTCTAAAAAAAACTCAGCATTATCATCATTATGACCGTATAGATTCACTAGTGTAAATCTCTGTCCATTAACTGATAAATCTAAGAGAATGTATCTGCCCCGACAATCACATCTGTTTCTGTGAATAAGAAATTCAATATTATTTCTAAACTGGATAGCAACACCAGCACTACTGCTAGATTTATGACTAAAAACACACTTATAGCCCCATTCAGCCTCCCAATACTCCTCAGTCTCAACTGTACTATGTGTCTCTTGTAAACATATAATAGATGCATTCTTTTGTTTGACCCAGCAAAAAATATCTCTTCTTTTGAGATCTCTTCTTTTGAGATTGGAACTGTGTAGACCCCTAACATTCATTGACAAAATTTTAATCTGGGTATCCATTGTTAAATATTGTTTTGAATAATAAGTAATGTCAGCTGTTTACCGTTTATGTTCTGCAGTGTTTTGTATATATTTGCAGAGTAAATCCGGGTAACAATTCTTTCTTACTTCAAGGTAACAAACATACACTGAAAATAAAAAAATAAAAAATAAAAAGGCATAAAGTGGGATTCGATCTTGGATCTTTTGCGTAATATATCTAAATATTTCCATTCGACTACAGTGACTGATATGTTGGAAGGTGATATTTCTTTGCTTATGTAATGGCTGTCTTTTGAAAACAAAATTTTGCACTTTTACAGTAAAATCTAATTGTCAAAATTTTTTCACTTGGGAAAACCACTAATTCACAGACTAGCCTTTAATTGTTTGCACGCTATATCTTAATTATTATAATCCAAACTGACACAGACACCGGTCGCAGAGCGGATATTGTTAGCGAACGGCAGACATGCGAAAAGTCATTCTAAAATTTAGTACATGGCCGCCATATGAAATAGATACTATGGAACAATCTCCTTTTTTATGGTCATGTTGTTTTGTAGTCTAATAAATCAGCCGCCAAACTTGTAATTATATATATATATATATATATATATATATATATATATATATATATATATATATATATGTGTGTGTGTGTGTGTGTGTGTGTGTGTGTGTGTGTGTTATGTTTAGCCGAGTTTACATCATTCTGAATATGGACTCGTCCCTAATGCATTGATCGGTCGGTGTGCGGATAGTCTTTTCTATTGCGGGCACGCGGCAGCCGTGCGAATAGTATTTCCGAAAGTTGATACACGGTGACCGAGCGAATAGACATTTTCTAAATATACCCACCCCTCTTCCGCATATCCTACCCGTACCCAATGACGGAGATATGAATCTATAGTAACAAAAAAACAAAAAACAAAAAAAGTAAATAAATGTTCTGAGGGTTGTGCGAGTATAAACATTGGTCCGTATTACATGCAAGTTTCACAGCAATGTACTTAACGGCAAGAGTCAGTTGCGTTTACGAAATTCTAGCCGTCATACATTAAGGTACGTATCCATGACTTGCAAGTTCCAAAGGTAAACTCTTATAAAATCCAAGGGAAAACAAAGATTTGTCAATGTATGCATCTTTAGATGGTGACCATAATATGCATGTATCAAATTTCAAAGAACAGTTTTGTTTTTTTAGTTTGTTTTCTATTTGCTTTTTGTATGACGAACGGCTTTAAATTTCAAAGGTAACCTGGCCAACTGATTACAAATAAAGATGGGGCACGACGTACGTTTGTAAAACAGGGGCTGAGAGCATGAATTATTACGATTTAATGATTGCTCCCTTTTCCACACATTGAGCATCACATATGCGAAAAGAGCAGAAAGAAATAAGTAAACGTCACTTAACTTTTTCAAGGCAAAGAACCAGTCCTTCATAATCCTGAAATCTTCTAATATCCCTCCCACTTTCATTGATGTCTTCTGTTTCGTACTGGCCTTTAACATCAGTACCGACGTGAACATCACTAGAGGTTGATTTTCTTTTCATTCTGTTAACAATGTCCACACTTTTGTCGTCATAGAAATATACAACAGCGAACATGCTGCAGGAGAATATTAAGTGACGTTCTTTCTATGCAGCATGGTCCTTGCTAAACGTTGCCCGCGCGCGAGATTCAGTCTCTTGGTTCAAATGTGCTTTTCTACATGTACACTGTAGGTCAGCGTGCATCATCCGTTGAGTTTGTTTGAGGCGCCAAAGAGGGTGCACTGCTAGCAAACTTTTTGTTATACGTGCCTTTGTACATATTTACTCAAGTATGACTTAATTTTATAAATCAAATAAATTGTATTTTCGTTATCAGATGTTTTCTTAAAAACTGGCCTATATAATAGAATTCGTGTTATTCATAAGTTAGTTAATATTGCCATAGTTCATTTTTGATGTACATACAGTAGAATGGGCTGATCCATGCCCCATAGGACACTCTAATGGTTCCAAGAAACCCATTCTTCTAGCATGTAATCTGTTAACATGGGTCACATATGGTCCAGGTTAGAATATAGGCTAACAGTGGGAGATTAAGTTGCACACCAGCATCAACAATATTATTCGCATCAATGGTTAGCAAAATGAAGCTTTTTATATTTATTCTATTGAGTTTTGTCATTACAAATTATGAGTTGCTGTCAGAAGACAATCTTATGTTTTGTCAACAATGGCACATCTTCATCGGAGAAAAAGTTGCTACCAGTACAGTACAGATTGAAGGTTGCTATATATTCTTCTTCTTCTTATTATTATTATTATTATTATCATTACTATTCGCCCTTTAAAGTCTCTGTGTGGTACGTAAAGTGGAGAAACTGTTATACCTCAATCATAGTTGCACGATAGCTAACTTTGCCGTCTCCTTTTTTCAGGAATGTTACCATCTTCATCCAATTAATAAAGTGAATATTTCCAGGGTATATATCATATTGTTGTGTTGTCGAAAAAGTAGCGATTTTTTTTCTTCTCAAACATCTTTAAATCGGCTAAACGTTTTTACTGCGTAAACGACGTCATAGAGACAAAGGTCACTCTTCAAACAGTTACACAAATATTTAAAAAATCTTGGTGGAAATACTCGATATTTTTGTCGGTGATACTGTTGTTTTCTTGTTAAGATACGCATTAATGTTTGCCGCATTATTTTCTATGCTTGTTGGAGAATTGTTCACAGATATTTTGGGGGAAACTTTAGTACATACGGAAGGGGATAGGAGGATTTAAAAAAGAGAACACCTTTAGACATTATAATTAGTGTTTGCCACCGCAGTCTCTCAAACATACATACAATGAAATACATTCTTGTACTCATATTCAGTGTTGTGTCAATTAAGACATATTTCAAAACTTAGCAAGTATATTCAGCATTCGTTATATAACAGAACTGTCACATACCCAATTTCCGTTAATTCTGGCTGTTATTAATGGATTACATATTTCAGATGCAGTGCTCCATTATTTCATATTTAGTATTATGAATAATTTAAAATGCAGTTGCAGCAATAAATATGTTCAGTTTCCCATGCGTTTTTTTAAAACTATGATATTGCAATGTGCATGTAATTTATAAATAGTTCCATGTCTGAGGAGTTAAAATATTTCGGTAAGTAACGGGCACTGGTCTATCAATGGAGGCATTTCTAGTAAGTACTGCAAGTCTATTCGCAGAACAGACGTTTTTATGTTACTATAACAATGCATGTAATAGTTACTTTTATAAGCTACTACTGAAGAAAAACATTTATTCATTTATTCTGTTTTCAGAAGAAACACGAATTTACCACAACTGGATGTCAGATGAATTAGTAAAATGCAGCACACTGACTCAACATGGATAGTTGGATCTCATCTTTAATATTCGAAACGAAAGACGATTGAAATGGAGGTTATTGAAAAGAAGACTGAATATTGCTGTGTGCTTTTTTGGAATTAGAAGGCTTTTATTGCACACAAAACTGTGTTTTAAGGCACTTGCGGCAAAACAAATGAGGAACGTCAATGTGAAAATAATGTTTTTTTCTGGATATGGACCCTGTCATGTGAGCGAACAGTGCTATACGATTTCTCTTTAACCCTTTATTTTCTGTTGATTATCGGAGGCATTGAAACAAACCCTGGACCACCAAAATGGAATGAAGTTACACCCCAAAAAAGGGTTCTAAAGACTGGTCAAATTTACTGTACTTACTTACCACAGAGAAATTCGCTTGAGAATGCACCCTCTAGTTCGGAGGAAAGTTTTCTGTCAGAAACGCCATTTTTTCTGAAGATGATAATGAGCATGATCATAATTTCTCTGAAGACCTGAATGATACACCGATATATGAAGGCGCTAAGCTATCAACAGAAGCAAGTATGCTGCTCATTATGACCTATGTACTGGAGCATAATCAAACAGGGGATGCATTTTCACATCTTCTCCACATTATTTCTTTGTATTGTAAAGAAAATAACACAATACCTGTTTCAACACATTTATTTAAAAAGTGGTTCCAGAATTGAAAAATTCCACCAAAAGAAGCACACATACTGCTCGTTCTGTTTTCTAAGCATCGAGGACGACTCTCTGGACTCATGTCCAAATTGACTGTGTGGAAACAGATTCCAAAAGAAGTCTAATAAAAGTTTCTTCATCGAAATCTCCTTGGTTGAACAGTTAAAGAAACTTGTGTCAAATTTTTCTTGCAGAGACAAATTGCAGTTTCGGCTCAAAAGAGAAAAGAAAATGGATGGCAATATTGAGGATATACATGGGCATCATTATCAAGCATTTAACGAACTTTTCTCATGCCAGAACAATATTTCTTTTATGTGGAATACTGATGGAATCCCACTTTTTAAGACTTCCAACACATCACTTTGGCCACTTTATTTTGCAGTTAACGAGCTTCCATTTAAAATGTGGCATGATCCTGAAAATTTGCTTTCAGCTGGACTTTGGATTGGACACAAAAAAAAAAACAACCTGAAATGTTGACATTCTTAAAGTCATTCATCAAATATCTAGAACAACTTGAGAAGGACATTGAAATAGAAACTGATGTTGATGATATGATCATTGTTAAAGGTATTTTGATGGCTGGAACAGCTGATCTGCCAGCAAAATGTGCAGTGTGTAACATGATACAACACAACGGACTTTACAGTTGTCCATGTTGCATTCAGCCGGGGCAGTCTGCTGTTGCTGGCAAATTAGGAAGATGTCATGTATTTCCATTTCAGTTTGACAATCCTACAGGCCCTAGAAGAAGTCCCGAAGGTTCACTGGAAATGGCATGATCTGCAGCCGATAAGGGGAGGCCAGAGTTTGGTATAAAAGGACCGTGTTGGTTTACAAGTTTGAAAGATTACAATTTTGTTACTGGGAACTGCATTGATTACATGCCCTGTGTCCTATTAGGCACGACAAAGCTATTAATATCTCTTTGGTTCTCCAAAGATTCATCAGGGAAAACATAATTTTTTTTTAGATCATTGGAGAAAGTTAATAGAAGGCTTGAGAATATAAAACCACCGTTAAATATTTAGAGGAAACCAAGGTCAATAAATGATCTTAAATACTGGAAAGCAGTTGAATTTCGATCTTGGTTGCTCTATTATGCTCCAGTGGTACTGCGGGATGTGTTAGCATTTGAACATTACACACACTTTCTGTTACTTAGTAATGCTATATATATATATTTTGAAAGACACTCTCAATAACGAAGAAATAAATGCTGCTGAAAATTTTTGGGAACATTTTGTAGCAAGATTTCCAGATTTATATGAAGATAGATATATGACACTTAATGTACATTTGTTGCTACATCTAACTGACAATTTTAGACAACTCTGACCTTTATGGGCATATTTGTGCTTCCCATTTGTGAATGCAAATGGATATTTTTAAAACTTATAAAAGGTACACAGTCTGTTGAGGCCCAAATTATTGACACAATATCAGGAATTCATGGGATTTCCTTTCTTGAGCAGCACTGCATTGAAAATGGTTCTAGAGAAGAGGAGATTCTTAAGAAAAATTGTCTTGTGGGATTGAACATATTCTTAAAGATGATATTCATGCTCTTGGTAAAGTCAAAGAAATAAGTGTCAATGATTTGTCTCATGATTGTTATATTTCAGTAGCAAACTTCTTGAACAAACCTTTAAATGGCACACTCAGAACGTTTAAAAGGCTGAAAAGGAACAACAAGATTTTCCTTTCCCAAGAATATACACGTGTAAAAGTGTGAAACAGCTACACAATCAAACACATGACGGGATTAGGCACAGTTCTTATGGATTTATTAAATTTTACATACAGAACACATCTTTCGATGGCGAAGATAATTTAGTTTTAGCAATTGTCAATGCATTGACAGTTAATAGTGAAGCTGAATTCGGATTTCCATACGATAAAGTCACTGAACACAGACTAATGGAGCACATTGTTGTCTGTAATCCCCCGAATTATGCAATTCAGTCAGTAGCAATTGCAGTAACAAATATTATTGACATGTGTGTGAAAGCAGACATGGAAGAAAACAACGAATTATACTAATGTAGTTCTCCAAATCTTCTGGAAAAAGACTGGGAGTTTATTAAGTCATGAGGACTGGAGATCTGTGTTTAATTTTTCCAGCTGTGTGGGTATCTGTTTTAACATTTTATAGTGGAGTTTTGAGAAATTTGATTATTGTGTATTCAATTCTGGATCAAGGTGTTGTGTTTTATGTTTGTTTTATGTAACATTCTTTGGGGAAAATTATTGTTTTCTTATTATATTTATTAATTGCATACTGTTTTGAAAAAACTTTTCACTTTTTCATGGATTGTTGCTTTTAACGTCAGACACTAACAGTTATGCAAGGTATTAACTTGATTCTTTGAAAGATGTTATAGTTTTAGTCAGGTTATACGAGACTTCAATGCGAAGTTCGTTTTGAAGAGTCTTTTGTTTTATGAATAGCGATATTTACATAATATGTTCAAACAAATTCCTTGATAATTGTATAAACAATGTCAGAAAATTATAAAATATCTAGTTATTGCTTAATTTGAGAAAAATGATTCATGTGCTGTCACAAAAAATTTTTTCCCACTATCTGGCATCCATCAGAATTTTACTTTTCGGTTAACCGTTACGAGTTTATTTTTTATTTTTAAGACAACATCTTCATGCTTCAGCATGTACATACTTTTACAGTCCAAAAGAGATGACTGTTGGGTCAAGGCAAAGAGTCAAACACACTGTCAGAAAATAAATTGACAGATTTTTGTTACATTAAAAACAACAAAGTAACAAGACTTGCAAAATAGAAACGATGTCTATTTGATGATAATTTGGATGCGCTGCTCGACATTTACCCCGAATATGTAAGTCCAAATCGCTCATGTGATAACACACACATGAGAAAATTCAACTTAGAACAAATTTGAAAAAAGTGTTTGATCAGAATCAAAGTCCAAATTTCTCACGTGATAACTCACATGAGAAATTAGAACTCTGCCTTATTTTCAAACATTGCCAGATATAATGGAAAAGAATGTTTTCAAAGTTCTACTTTCTCATGTGAACATTCAAATTGTCACGCGAGCAAACTCCGCATATGTGAGAATTTGGTTAGTTTTTCCCTGGCTCACAAGATTTAACAAACTGCACACATGAGTTTGCAAAATCTACCCAATTTGCATACGTTTCTAACATGGTTCTTATGTGCAGCTTATGAGAAGCTCATATGAATTGGTGAGATTTTTCTTCTGTACAGGAGAGACTACAATCACTATAAAAGAACAGGTTGTAATTTATTTTATCTTCAGCTGCCAATGCTTTGCATCTCCTTGTGTCACCAGTATGTATCTTCGTGTGCATTGTCAAATCTGAGATTACGCTATATCATTTACCACTTATTTCCCATTTTTATGTTTTTTTTTACCTGTATGTATGATCAAGTGTCTGGACAAACTAGAGTTCTGGCTAAACATTTTCCCACATATTTCACATCTGTAGGGTTTTTCGCCAGTGTGTATCCTCAAGTGTTTTGACAAATTACTGTGGGCACTAAACAATTTCCCACATATTTCACATGTGTATGGTTTGTCACCTGTGTGTATTCTCATGTGCACTGTCAATGTAAACTTCACTGGGAATAAATTACCACATATTTCACATTTGTATGGTTTTTCACCAGTATGTGTCCTAGTGTGTGTCATCAATGTTAAGCTCTCACAAAACAATTTTCCACATATCTCACATTTGAATGGCTTGTCACCGATATGCATCTTCATGTGTTTTGTCAAGCTCGAGTTCAAGGAAAACGATTTAGCACATAAATCACATTTGTATGGTTTGTCACCAGTGTGTATCTTCAAATGCGTTGACAAACTAGTACTCTGGCTAAACAATTTTCCACATATCTTACATTTGAAGGGTTTCTCACCAGTGTGCATCCTCATGTGTGTTGACAAATGGGTGCTCTGGCTAAACAATTTCCCACATATTTCACATTCGAATGGTTTGTCACCAGTATGTATCTTCGTGTGTATGTACAAATTTGAGCTCTGGCTAAACAATTTTCCACATATATCACATTTGAAGGGTTTGTCACCAGTGTGCACGTTCAAGTGCCTTGTCAAATGTGATCTTTGATTAAACAATTTCCCACATATTTCACATCTGAATGGTTTGTCACCAGTGTGCGTCCTCGTGTGTGTTGACAAATTTGAACTCTGGCTAAATAATTTACCACATATGTCACATTTGAATGGTTTGTCGCCGGTGTGCATCCTCATGTGTGTTGACAAATTTGAACTCTGTCTAAACAATTCTCCGCATACTGGACATTTAAAGGGTTTTTCACCAGTGTGTATCTTTGAATGTGCGCCCAAATGAAAGCCCCGGCTAAACAATTTTCCACATATTTCACATTTGAATGGTTTCGTGCCATTGTGTATTTTCATGTGTGTCGACAGACTAGAGCCCTGGCTAAAGAAGTTCCCACATATTTCACATTTGAAAGGTTTGTCACCAGTGTGCGTCCTCATGTGTGTTGACAAATTAGCCTTCTGGATACACAGTTTTCCGCATATTTCACATTTGAAGGTTTTCTCACCAGTGTGTATCTTCAAGTGTGTTCTCAAACTAGAGCTCTGGTTAAACAATTTCCCGCATTGTTCACATTTAAAGGGTTTATGACCAGTGTGTATCCTTAAGTGTGTTGTCAAATTAGACCTCTGGCTAAAGACTTTCCCGCATACTTCACATTTAAATGGTTTGTCAGCACTGTGTATTATCGGTTGTTTCATCATTGTTTCGACCAGCTGATGAATAGCGTTGTTTAGCAGTGGCCCTCGTGTGACGTCACGGATCACCACCTCTATTCTAAAAATAGAATGTAGTCCCAGCTTCGGACAAACAGATTATAATATGGCGGGCCAGTACCGTTATTTAAATTATAAAATACCGTACTTAGAGAAAAAGAATAAATCAAATGAACTTTTAATCAAAATAATGAAGCAAAAATTAGAATAATAATTAAGTGATAATTCTAGTAGCATATGTTCTAGTTAAAACATTACCAAAGAATGTGCGAAATGAAGTTATAAAAACATCTTTTGAAATTGCCTGATAAATATCCCGGTTACGAAACAACTTATGCTTTGATAGAAAATCATTCTGGTTGCAATTGAAACGATTTTTTTAGTGTAGAGATTTGAAAACGAGTGGGAATCAGAGCGATTTGATCAAAGGTAAGTAAAATTCAGTGTCTATACTGCTTACATATTCGATGCTTCCAATGAAATGGTAAAGTTGAACATGCATCATGCCTATATAATAAGTCACCCCCTACCTCTACAACATTTTTAAATTCTCTTATTTTGAAAACCTCAGCGGTCAACGCTGGACGAATGTCAGTCGTTTTGTAACCTGGTTGTTTCGTAAACTGGTCGTTTCGTAACCGGGATTTTTATCCGGCAATTTCTAAAGATGTTTTTTTCTTTTTATATAATTTCATTTGACACAGTCTTTGCTAATGTTTAACCTAGAACATATACTGCTATAATGATCACTTAATTATTATTCTAATTACTGCTTAAAATTTTGTATTAAAAGTTAATTTGCTTAATTCTTTTTCTCAAAGTACGGTATTTTATGATTTAAATCTGATTGATCGATTTGTAAATACTTTTCTTGCTACTTACAACCTATCCATGAGGCTGTTCTGTTATATTCGTACATGTCTTAAACACTATTTATAAACTTATTCTTGTGAGTGTATGCCTTGTTACGACTCTAGGTCATAAAAACTATGTAACAGAAAGAAAGTGAAACCAACAATGTAAGTAATATCAACAAGCAATTATTTCCCTACAATACAAAGTGAAATTGAAAGGAGTGTTACAATATTGTGAATCAAGTTTCAAATAATCCTAAATGTCCTAATCACAAGTCCAAAAATATAGAATGTTCCGAATGAGTTCCAATAGTCTTGAATGTCCTGATATAATTCAATGATACAATTAAGAATGTCTTTGAATGAGTTCACAAAAGTCCAAAATAATGTATTAATTCAAAAGTCAATGAACACTTTAGTAATTCAAACGAATATCTTAAATAAAAAATTCCTCTCGAATTATATTTGATTTCAACGGCACATTGTAAAATCTGATCACAAATGGATTCACACAGACTGATCTAAAACAGGAATGAATTATTTGCTTACCAAATCCCTATTTATACACATTTTCACTTGACCTATATCAATAGGATGTGAAGCAATAAAATAGGGAGAGAAAAAGCAGTCTAACTGTAAACAAGACTGACCTTGAACTCAAATGCTATGAAAAAATTATGTTTACAAGTGACTATAATCTAAAGTGCAACTTACCATTATGGACAAAATGGAAGCACACATTACAGATTAAATATACGTAACAGCACTATGATACCTATGTATACAAACTGTTATTTTAGGATAAATTTTAGACTCGTTATATATTTTTCGGATTTTATTGTTTTATTGTACATTAAACAATTGAATTAATAAAAATACGTAATTATAGACATTAGTAATTCTTTTCTATTAAATGCAATTAATGTTAACGGAAAATACAATAGCATGTGTAGAATACAGGGTACAAAACATCCCGGTTACGAAACCACGTGCACACCGCTGACCCCCCCCCCCCCCCCGAATTCCAGTTCATCACCTCACAACATATTATCGTTTAATCATTTTTTTTAAAGTGCGTGATAAAAAAAAAAGTTCTGTGAACTAATAGTCTTTTTATCAGTCCAAGCCATCGAGTCGTTGTATCATTTCTGTAACATAATGACAATTAAATGAAGTAGCTTGTCCTTTAACATGGGGAAAATATTTTTACTGTTAATTAAAATCACGTGATTTTTTCAGGAGTAAGGGGTCTTTCAGATCGAATTTAAAAGGGTTAGTTTGCTTTACTCTATTCAAAATGGGCACAGTTAAACAATTTTTATTATCAAAATGTACTTTATTCTTGTAAATCACTTCCAAGGATTTACAACTGTATCGTACAAAGATCATATTATTATTATTATTATTATTATTATTATTATTATTAATCCTCATATATCTTTGTATAGAGGCAAGAAACAGTCAGTCCATTTCTATAACAACAGTGTTTCACAACCATTATTTAAAAGTCCCCCTTGGACAACACACAAAAGTTATCACTTAGAAAAAGATGAAAACAAGAATAATGTCTACTGAACGCTATATTAGCATCTGTTTTGTCCGAAAACAATATGGCCAAAGGAGCAATTCCTTGTGGGTAAATAACATCATAAAATGTTTATAGAACACGAGGGGCTCGCTAAACAACAGAATAGAATAATATCAAATGAAATTCATATCTGTGTGATTTGTCTCCGTATATATTTCAGTAGGCCCTACGATCTACCAGATAGAGGCCTAACAAAAAATTTCCCACAGAAATATAATTTAACTATTTTGTCAAAAGCACAGGGGCTCGTTACAAATGGAATTAATAATATCGGTCAATGGATAGAGGGCTGGGGGGGGGGGGCAAAACTATAATAATCTAACACAAGGGAAGACACGAGTCCTCACCCCCTCAGCACATAGGCTCGTTACAAATGGAATTAAGAATATCGGTCAATGGATAGAGGGCTGGGGGGGGGGGGTTGGGGGGGGGGCAAAACTAGAACAATCTAGCACAAGGGAAGACACGAGTCCTCACCACTCAGCACATAGGCTCGTTACAAATGGAATTAAGAATATCTATCAATGGATAGAGGACTGGGGGGGGGGGGGGCAAAACTATAACAATCTAACACAAGGGAAGACACGAGTCCTCACCCCTCAGCACAGAGGCTCGTTACAAATGAAATTAAGAGTATCGGTTAATCTGGTAATGGACTGAGGGCTGGTGGCGGGGTTTCCAAACCTGTAGCGACATAACACATGGAAAGACACGAGTCCTCACCCGTCAGCACAGAGTATCGGTTAATCTGGTAATGGACTGAGGGCTGGTGGCGGGGGTTTCCAAACCTGCAGCAACATAACACAAGGGAAGACACTAGTGCTCACCCCTAGGTATTTCCAACACTTCTTCCTTGTCCTATTTCGTCTCCTAATGTAAAACGTACGCCAGCTGTAATCAAGAATGGGTCAATTGTCAAAAAATCTCATCAGACCTCGTTTAATTCGTGACATATTGGAGAAAAGTCAACACTTGTTGGCCGATTTCGAAGACAAGTAGCCGGATGGAAGTTGCCGTTAGCATTCGGATAGTTTTGGATTTCACCATTGACGGAAAGGTAAGTTCAGATGACCAAAATGTATTCGCTGATGTATTACAATGTACAATATTTACTGGGGAATTGAGGTTGTTCACCCTTGACGGAAATGAAAGTTCAGATCGTGTTATAGGTTTTGACCCCCAGACCTCTATCCATCTGACCCATATCCTGGAGTTCTCGGTAATGACGCACTTAAGCATTTACTTTCACCTTTTCATAAGTATATTCCTTTCATTGTGATACCTCTAATTTAATTGAAACATTAGTTATTTTTGGAAAAGCGTGCATATCAAACGATATTGATATATTCCCTCACATGCTCTTCTTGTCATGCTTTCAACCACAGGGGCTCGTTACAGAAGAAATTATGAATATCGGTCAATAGATAGACGGCTGGAGGGGGGGGGGGGGTGTCAAACCTGTAACAATATAACACAAGTGAAGACACGACTCCTCACCCCTTGGTATTTCCAACCCTACTAGCTTGTCCTATTTTCGTCTCCTAATGTAAAACTTACTCCAGCTGTCATCAAAAATGGATCAATTTTCTTCACAACAAACCTCGTTCAATTCATGACATAGTGGAGAAAATTCCACACTTGTTGGCCGATTTCGAAGACATATAAAGTACATGCCCAGAAGTTGTCATTATCATTCGGATATTATTGGGTTACACCCTTGACGAAGAGGTAAGTTTCGAACAACTTCTATTATAAAATTCAGCACTGAATTTAAGTAGACGATATAAAGCGAAGAAATAGATAATTGTATTGTGTCATGGTAAAATAAGCATAATAGCGTAAATAACGATAATTATCCAAATGTTAAAAAGAAAATCAATATACCTATGTTCGAGAATGTTCTGTTCGGAACTTACCTTTTAGGCAGATGTCCTATTAGGCAGATCTGCATCCTTTCTTTCTTTTTCGTAAGCACTGAACACTACACTAACTAGAAGTTTAACTTTCTCAAATATGCACTAGATCATTGCTCATTTCACATGCTATTATCTCAACTTTAGCAAGTTATATGTTCTCCTGGCAACAGGTAAAAACGTACATAAGTCAAAACTTAACTAACCTGAGACATATTCAAGTCAAAACATACTCCAGCCAAAACGTACCCAAGTCAAACCAAGTCAACATGCTGAGGTTCAGACATGCAAGGACTGCAATTTATATATTCATGGTCTGACAAATCCTCTGTCCGGCGCCTGCAAATTACCATGCAAACACCTGTAAGAGATCATATCACATGACGTTTGTCGGCCAGTGATCATTTTTAAAAAAAATAATGAACCTCCTCACAAAGATCAGAGCAATTCACACGGAGTTATGATATTGACAACATCATGTATGGCTCAGTTACTGTGACAATTAACTGCTTATGATCAAAAGATGCTCAAAGGACTGACAACAGAGAAAGCGATACAACTTAATTTGAATTTAGGTGGATTACTGCCTGTGTGCAAGCATATTTCTCCAGTTCACTTGTCACTAAGCAGTAATCTGACTAATGTAAAAAAAAAAAAAAAAAAAATTGTAAGAATAAGTTTTATTGTTCCTAAATATTTTATATTACTCATTAAATCTGCTGATATTTAACAAAAAAGAGATGCAGAATGAAATTATCATATATTACTTTGTGATTCAAAACGTAAGAATGTACTGTGATCTATTTGTTTGAAAAGTGAATTTTGCTTAAATAGTGCTGATGTAGTACAAACTCATAATGGATCATTTTGGGTCATAAGTTTGGTCAGGGGCGGCATGTTACAAATAAAATATGACCAGTTGTAAAAACGCAAATTTCACGATATATTAGTAATTTAGCCTAACTATATGAATAATCGAGGGATACAATGGATAAGTGGATAATACATTTCGCTACTAGAGTAGAAGTACTCTTTAAAGCATGCAGCATGCTCACACACAACTGAACATTTATTCTTGTTTCATTCATTGTATTCTAAATACACACTTTTGTCTCATAGCTCTGTCACTGATAATTAATGTTTACCAGCTGCCTAGATCATAAGGCAATAGTCTCGATGTCAAGATCGTCATGCCAGTCTGACTGGCAAAAACTCTCTTGGTTTACTTTACGCCTGTGACAATAAGCTTTACTTTTTTATTTCGCAGGATGAATTGCAACGTTTGCGTTTCAAAATGTGTAATTTAAATTTGTTTTAATAAATTGCCGAAATCGGGAATGTTTTGATATGACAACGTTTTGATTTGGTTATATTGTTTAATCCTACATGAGTGCGTTTTGACCTGGGTACGTTTTGGCATTCATATGTATGTTTTGAATTGATTATGCTAGAGGGAATTATGTTTTGACTATAAATTGTTCTCCTAATACATCTGTTTTGCAATGATATATTTTGTATAAAATAAAAAACGAAAATGAAGTAAAAAACATATACTATGAAATTTTAAAACAAAGAATGTAGGTTTTTGAGATATGTGGGATTAAAACGTGAAAAGAAACCTGCATATTTGACCTTATGAAAGTTTAAGGCACACTGTAGCCTTGATTAGCACTTGACGTGCTTGATGTCACAGTAGATGTGAAAGAACAACATCTAGCTTGCAAAGCTTATCACAAGCTTCTAAAAATAGATTTTTGATTCTCGCATAGAAAGCACATATTTTTCTTTGTGGCCTTTGACACTGTTTTCTTCAGTTCCGCATAGAAATCCAAATTGTGGTGGTGTCTGTTGTCAGATGTCCCAACCATCTGTTAAAATAGTACACTTTTAGTTGAAAAACAGGAATGTTGGCAATTTAAAGTACAGTGAACCACCTCTTCTAAACAAATCCCCTCAGAACAAAAAAATCCTGCATCCTCCCCTGCTTCTTGTATAATTCAGGTGCCATACCCTGAAATAGATTACAGCAACACTTGCTATGTAACACATACAGAATTTTGGCTATTTACCTGTTTGGAAAAACAACGGAAGCATTTAATTCAGTCAACATTCCAAAATCACTTCACATCCTTAAAGAGATCTAAAATTTTAGTTTTACAATCCATTTTGGCAGGCGCAGCAGTAAATAATAATGATCGGCAAAATGATCGTCTCAATGATTATGTGGAGCAAGATCTCATCTGACGTATTAAATCGTGGGGATAAAACTGCGCAGAAACAATACAGTACAGTAAAAAGTGCCCCCCCCCCCAAACTGCAGTAAACCAGAAAAATGCAATACAATCTTTATTTTATTCACCAACGTGATAACCCCATGATTTTTGTTTGCAACAGTTGTATTCAGGATTGTATGATCAGTTGCTGCACATTTCTTGGTATTACTTGCAATGAAATTTCCCAAATTAACAAGCAAAATTGTGACATTTCAACTCAAAAATGGCGCCTACTTAAAAACGATGCTGGCGTGGTAGTTCTGAGTCTGTTGTACATCCCAAAAATTATGTGCATATTCCGTGGTCAGAAAACCAGTCTCCGGCTTGTAAACAAAGGAAATAACAGCCGTAACTATTTCGATACCGAATTAAGTCTCTGTCGCAGAAAACCACATTTTAATCTTATGTGATTGTATTATTATTTTTTTAAAGCAAAATGTGTGTAGCGTAATTCTTTATAAAATAGAATAAAAAGTCTGGTAATAATATTAAGTATAACAAAATGGAAATACTGGAAATTAAAAGATAATCTACATGTTTCATTTAAAGTATTCAGAATATAAGTAAAAATGTATACCTTACACAAATGTAGTGATACATAATTACCAAATGCAGTTTCTTGTTTTTTTCAGGTTAGCCTACTTATGTTGTATTTATTTCTTAATAACACCTCTGTTGTTTAAATAATTTTTTATTTTTGTTTTTGTATTATAAACCTAAATACCTTATTAACAGACGTGGATGAAAGAATATTTGAAACGCTTTAGAAGGGAACAGTAAGAAAAATTCCTGAATGCAAGAAAGTCCAGCTTGTAATGTTTCTTGCATACTAATATTCTAAAAGTGTCCTCACATATCCATCAGGTCAGGAAACTTGCAGAAACAAAAGTCCTAAGAAATGATGAGAGATCACCCCAGTTGACTGAGGGAATGTTCATAGCTTGATACCTCCTGATGATATATCTTGATCCCGAGTTCAGGATATATCAGGATTATTTTTAAGACAGGAAACTACAGACTATTTCACCAGGATATCTCAGGATGTCACAAGGTAGGACTGTGATATTTTTGTTAATGCAGCTGCCTAAAGATATATTTCTGCAGGGGTATAGCACTTGAAGACATATAATTTAATAGCTTTGAAGTGGATACGTAGGTGGTTTACAAACACAAATTTTTTTTTTTAAAAGCTACTAATTAATAATGAACCATAGTAGCCAATTTTATAAAAATTAACAACTATCGTTTAAAACATCATTCACAGTTGTAACAGCTTTCAAATTTTACTTCAAAGTGAAAACAACAACAGCATGTTGTAAATTTGTTTCTTCCAGATTGAAATGATAAAATTTTTACAGCATAACTGCAGCACAAATCGAGTATTGCTCAATTCTTCCTGTTCATGCATATGTATGTAAATTTAGCATGATTGCAGCATGTACTTTCAGCAATATAGCAGAACATTCTGGGATACTGAATTAATGTGAAATTATGAAAGTCAGTGCAGCATGACTGCAGTTTGCAAATTCAGGATCACAACAATTCATCTTGGAAAGCAGAATTGTTGTGAGGTTTTTAGTCAGTTTAGCATGACTGCAGCATGCATATTCAGCATGATAGCAGTCCATGTTGGAAATGAGCATAGATGAGTATTTATGCTGGAAATGTACATACTGCAAGATTGCAGCATAGATGCAGTATTTGACCAGGTTAAGTACAGAATGTACTGCACTTCCATTTTATTTAATTGAGTTATATCTGTTTAAAGTAGCCATGAAAAAATTAGTAATTATTAAGTCAAAACTAGTAATCAGGTTGTAAAGCTTTTACTAAAATCAACTTGTACACACAATTACCAAGTAATTTCTTTAACTACTTCAAGTAGACTATCTTTTTCAAGTAAAACATGTAAGTAATTCATGCTTGAAAATTAGGTAATTGATTACTTGGTACTTAGCTTTATGTAATATATTTTACTAAATTAAGTCATATCTGGTAAAGTAAGTAATACCAAGTAAAAGTGAGTAATCAGTAAGTAAAAGCTAGTAATCAGGTAGTCAAACGTTTACTTAAATCAAGAAAAAAGAAATTACCAAGTAGTGTTTTTTTAGTGTAAGAAGCTTTATAAATTATGATTAATATAAACTGGATTCAATTCCACTACTAGTATGTGCATTAGTAACATACTAAGAACCTTAGAGTATTAAGACATAAGACTGCATTTCGTCGAAAAGGTTTTTTTATTATTATTATTATTATTTTTTTGCTGTTGGTTGAAATGTTTAAGATGCAAGAAAACTGGATTTTACAGTTTTACTGCTCAAATAACTGGACCTGGAATATGTGTGATTATGCCCAAAACTGGTCTCAGAAAACAACTGGTATTTTACTTTCAATACAACCAGTAAATGAAAACTTTATTATATAGTCCAACTTGGTCATAATTAACAAAAACGAATTAAAAGCTCGAGAAATTTATTGGATCACAGGGATCAAGCTAGATGCGAGTTTTAGGGAGAAGTGACTTCTCCTTTTGGACAGAATAGGGAGAAGTGAGAGCTGAACAGGAAGAAGTTTGAGCAAAGCCAGAAATTATATATATATATATATATATATATATATATATATATATATATGTGTGTGTGTGTGTGTGTGTGTGTGTGTGTGTGTGTGTGCTTTAATTCTCTTATTTGAACTATGTCCTCTATTTCTCAATATGCATATTTGCATTTAACATTGGTTTTCAGTAATACTTTATCTCGAGGTAGAAAATTATCTTTGTCGTATGTATATTATAAACACATTTTGTAAGTGTATGAATGTATCATATTCATATGCAGTGTATTCATACTTGAAAATGTATGCTTGGACGGAGAGACACATGCAATATATAGGGAGTACCTGGATTACAGTATTGCAATTGCAAGTTGGTAAATATGCTTAATAAACTACCACTAAAACAAGAATTTATATTCTTTTCTTAGTTTCTAATATTTTTGACTAGAAAATGGTAGTCAAAAACATTTCTAAACTAGTTTGAAATCACCCCTATAACATGCACATGAGAGCACATGCACACGTGTCTTCACACTCTAGTGTTCGTCCATTTAAAACCACAGTGGTCACTGATGCTACGAATAAGTAACCCGAACTTTACAACATGTTTAGCCTTAGGGTGTTAATTCAAAATTAAATGTGAATCTCTTCTACTCAGTTTTTAGTGAAGTTTTAAATGGTAGAAAATTAAATTGCTTGTTCTTGTCTCAGTTGATTAACTATTTATGCCTGTTTGTAATTACAGTGATGTAATCTAGGTACTCATATGAGTTAGAATTAATTACAATATATAGTTTCTAATGATGTGCTCATGTGAAGTCATGTGGTCAAAACACATGGTGTAGAGACCAAGAAGGGCACATAATAACATCAAAACTTTATTGTTTAATTTAATTGTTGCTGATAAAACATTACCATAACTATTCATTGTTGACAAACTGAAGCATTAAAGTCAATATAAGAATGAACGAGACCCTTCTTTCCAGCTGAATCGGCACACAGTCAAGAACAAATATGGCTGCATCTATTTTTAGAAAGTGGGATTTTCTTAATATAACTGCACTTTCTAGCTTCATTACTGCAATCCATAGATAGGATTGCAAATTTATGGTTTTAATATTTATCTACGTACTCGTAATAACATCATGTATTGGTTAGATATTATTTGTTTCACTGCTTTTTTCGTATTTTCACAAAAATGAGTGATGTTAGAAAACAACCTTGACCTTACAGAGCTTCTCAAATTCCACAATATAGCATTGTCCCATATGTTTCTGACCTACATATTTTTATTTTTAGGCTAAATCTCCTAGCACATAATATTTAGACATGGCTTTCTAGGAATTATACCTTTTCCTTAATTTATTTGCCCAATGATTTATGAAAACAGACAATCAAACAAAGAGGTACTTTCTAGACTAGACACAGCAATGTCCACCATTATCACCCCTCTACAGGATCAATTATGTTTAAGACTGATTTTATGAACAAAATAATGCAAACATTGCAGTTAAAATCTTTAAAAAAATACTTAGAAAGTGTTTTTCACCGATTCTATTCTTAAAACACAAACTGCTATTTACATATTGATGTCTACATTTCGAAACAGAAGAAGGTATGTTTTCGTCATGAAGTGATAACTTGCGGAAATCAGGCAGTGATAACTGGCTTGGGAAAGGTTTAATGGTCAGTCAGCTATTAAAACACATGCCTGTGTTTTATGTGCAAGAGCTTATTTGTTGGCGCAAATGATACCGACACTAGCTATTTGCGGCATGCAATACATTTCGCCTTTTGCTACAACACAACATTGGAACTAGCCGGCTAGGTCAAGGGATCATCTCAAAAGTTATGAACTACTGACACTCAGTGTACATTTAATACATCACAGGGCGAAGTCATTTTCGCTTTCCTAATAGAAGAAGGCGAACTTGACATTTTTTTGGGCAAGTTAATCGTCCACTTCACCTGGTAACATGACCCCTGGATCAAAAGTTGAATGAGCTAGCATTACTGCAATAATACAAATGAAGACACTAGCAATATTCGCAACGACCCTAGAATTAATTAGAAAGGTTCAAAATAAATGGCAAATAATTGGGATTTACAACTCCTGAAGCCAAAACCTCTTCCATCTCCAGTTTGGAGTAGATAAAGAAGCCACATAACAAAGCCACATATTAATAACAATCGATGCAATCAGAGATAGATTTTATTGCCTTGGCAAACATGTAGCTTAGTAATTTCAATCAATATACAATGCATTATTGATAGATATGATGTGTTCAGTCCATGTATAATACAGTACCAAAAAAAAAATTAAAAAAAATAAAAGTAAAAATAAAGAAGAACAAATTCCACTTATATGAAGATAAACTAAACCATCACACAAAATCTTGTGACTATAATTGTACAATAAATGCAACTGTATCTTCCCTAGATACTCATGTGACAAATACATTTCCATAATACACTGTACTCAGATAGTAGGTGTTTCCATTCAATTTCAAAAGATGATGATATGATGGATGTACAAGAAAAATTAACTGCTAATGCAATACACCACTCCCTCACTATAGTACATCGGGATAACTCGCAGACCCACTTATAATGTGAGGGCAGGTGTGGATCCCATTTTTTTTCCTGATAAAAAAATGCCCAGCCCCCAAAGGTTCATTTGTCGAATGTAAATAAAATCATGATCAGAATTAGTAAATGAAACCTTGATATATCGCTTATTTTATAATAAAAAATGGTAGTTAGTACCCAGAAGTTTGAATCAACATCATGATATTCACAACTTTTATAAGAAGTCATATATTGTCTCACATTTTCTTTATAATATAAATCTGAGTACACTGTAAGTGACTAAATGTCGATCTATTAAAATGTTAGTAATGCCTACTGGTGGCAATACTTTAAGAAATAAATACGAACTAAATAAGTTTTGTCAAGTTACAATTGTGTTTCAGTTTCTACCTTTTAGTTCAGTTTCAGTGTAATCATCATAAACATGACATGCCCTCTTGTATTAAAATGTGAAAAGTGTCAATCAACTGACTCAGCTATGTCTGCAAGTGTTTCTGTGAGAACCTAATTAAGTGCCCACTGTGTTTTGATCTCCAACCCGCGGATGTGTTTGTTGCATTGTGACAATCAGTTAAAAGTTGACCTGGTTTATATTACATCTTTTGTATCAAAATCATGTAAATGGGGTAGAATAAAACAAATAAAATGCATGCCATTCCCATCAGTGTCAAAGCTAGCAGTCACAGCTGTGTGTCAAGTCAACTCATTTCAGTTGACCAATCAAACACTGTGTAAATATTTATGTAAATAACATAATCAAAGTATCTAACATTAATCAGTGGTTTATCCTACTCATTCACAAATGTGATCAAGGACAGCAAGAAAACCAAGTTAAAGGCATTCTTGGTGCATGAAAAGCCTAGTTGCACACATAGGGTTCCTTATGGAGAATTGAGTTCCAAATCTGTAGTGAACTAAAAAGCCCCAAACTGGCACGCAGAGGTTTCTTCAAAGAACTAGGTGAAATTTCACAATTCCTTGCGATGAAATCACAGCATCAATATTAAGTTTTGTGTGCTCAAAACCAGAATCTCTCTCTCTCACTCAGTTATAAAAATCAGTGAATCATTAAACTTTTCATATTTTGTGAAGTGCTCATCTAAATGTTCTCATTGGATTCTGTACTCAAATAATTATCTTTCATCTCTTGCAATACACATATATCAATGCATTTTAGTGGGCGAGTCTCCGAATATTAAATGGCATTGTGTACAAGTTACAATGAGTATTTTGCGCTGTATACTGTAGCTAAGCTGACAGATAAGTTCCATGCCATGTAGTGGACATCCACTATTACAATATTACCGATATATTCCTATGACTTTCCAATTGTAGCAATCAAACTTAATTCATCCACTACAAGCCACTATGTGGACATCCACTATGACCATTATATCAGTCAATGATGGACAACAGCATGGACATGGTAATTTCCACTGTGGAAATGTGGATTTTCTGTAATCTGTGATGCATCTGATGCATGTACTGTACTTAACATTTTAAGGGTTTTTTGCCAGTGTGTATCCTCTGCTGTTTTCAACAATTACTGTTTGATCTAAACATTTTCTCCTAGTCTACATGAGTAGGGTTTGTCGCCTGTTTGTATCCTTGTGTGTACTGTTAATCTAGACTCAACAGAAACCAAATGACCATATATTTCACATTTGTATGGTTTTTCACCAGTATGTTTCCTAGTGTGCGTCGTCAAAGTTAAGCTCTCCACAAACAATTTTTCACACATCTCACTTTTGAATGGCTTATAACCAATAATGTATTTTCGTGCGTTTTATCAAGATCGAGTTAAATTAAAATGATTTACCACATAAATAATATTTGTATGGTTTTTCACCAGTGTGTATCTTCAAGTGTGTATATTAAATTTATAATATGTGTCCATTAGGTAAGTTGTACTTCAGTGGTCATTTTGTAAACAACATATTTACTGCATTTGAGTTCAAGATCAGTCTTGTTTAGATAGCATTTAACAATTAGATTGGAACTTTCCATTTCTTGATGTGAGAAATGTCAGGTACGCAGAGGAAATTTCCATTAGAGTTATTCATATTCTAGAATATTATGTCAGGTAACTTATCCTTATATTTATACAGGTTTGGTAAACAAGATTTCATTCCTATGCTAAACTTCATGTTATTAAGATCAGTCTATTAAGGAATTTATTTTAGTAATCAGATGTTACAGTTGTGAAAATCTGAGCAAATTCTGAGAGAGAAGAATTATTTATTTCAAATATTCATTGGAATTATTAAAAGTGATCATTCTCATATTTGATTAATACTTGACATTGGGATTTATGTGAATTTATTCAAAAGATATTCTGGATTACATCATTCAGGCATATCAGAACATTCAAGACTACTGACATAATATAACATTCAAGACTACTAGCACATCTGGACATTCAAGGCTACTGGAATTCATTCAGAACATTCTATTTTTTGGACCTGTGATTAAGACACTTAGGATTATTGGATCATTTGGACTGTAATTCAAGTTATTGTAAGTGTCTTTTGATTTTTCACTTTAACTGTCCAGAAATAAATTGCTTGCTGATTTTACTTACAATGTTAGTTTCACTTTCTTTCTGTTACATTATTTTAAGACCTAGAGTCATAACAAACATCTGAATGGTTTGTCACAGTGTGCACCCTCATCTGTGTTGATGTACAAATGGGTGCTTTGGTAAACAATTTCCCATATGTTTCACATTTTAATGATTTGTCACTGTGTGCATCCCCATGACAAACAGGTGCTCTGGTTAAACTATTTCCCATAGATTTCAGAATCGAAGGGTTTCTCACCAGTGTGCATCATCAGATGTTTTGACAAATTGGTCCTCTGGGTAAAGAATGTCCCACACATTTCACACATGTAGGGGTTGTCACTAGTGTACACCCTCAGGTACACTGTGAATCTATCCTTGATGGAAAACAAATGAACACATATTTTACCAATCTGTGTCTAGTGTGCATCTTCAAAGCTAAGCTATAACCAAACAATTCTCCACATATCTCATATTTCAATGGCTTGTGACCAAAGTAGGGCTCAAAATTTGCTGTATATCAACCTGTCACGCAAAAGAACCAAGATCTACTCTGACTCTAAGATTTTCTGTTTTTTTTTTAAAATGTTTTATTTTTAATGTATGCTTTGTTATCTTGAATTAAGAAAGAATTATGTTACTCACATTAACTGTGCAAATGTACATTTGAAGTCTATGCTTCGTTAACTTCAATTAAAAAATAATTATGTTACTCCTTTACTGAGCGAATGTACATTTTAAGTGCATGCTTTGTTAACTTTTTGAATCAAGAAAGAATTATGTTACTCACATTTACTGTGTAAATGTACATTTTAAGTCTATGGTTTGTTATCTTGGTTTAAACAGTATTTATTTACAGAAGTCATCGTGTAAAATACATAAAATTGAACAAATGGTTTGACATCTGTTGTTTAAATATGAGCTAAAAAAAGATAGTGTTAAATTTGAACATCTATAAATTCCTAATTGCTGTATCACAATAATGCGATTAGTTTAAACAGTATTTTCTTTTACAGAAGTCATTGTAGAAAGTAGATACCATGTAACAACAGATACAGAGGATTGAGTAACAAGCATAAGCTTATTTGAGCTCTCTCCTTATTAACAATAATTTAGTTTTATAATGTGGCTGATGTGATTAATGTAGGCATAATATTGCAAACATTGAAACATGATAATGAGGAATTAAAAGAAACTTATACATACAATATTGTAATAATGTCAGACAGTAATAGTCATTTACAGCAGAAATATGTTACTGTATACTTGCAAAGCAACAAATGAGAATGTTATCTTGAATTAAGAAAGAATTATGTTACTCAGATTTAAAGCATGAATGTACACAAAACACTGCAGCTGACATTACCGAAGAATTCGGCTCACATTACCGAAGAATTCGGCTACTTTCAAACTCTTACTACACTTTAGCTAGCCAACTCGTATGAGCATTCAATAAAAAGAAAATTTTTTTGTTCAGTTATTCAACAATGAGTTTCACTTAATACTTATTCAAAAATTTCTAATTCTACTGGAGGTGAAGGAGTATAGCATTTGTACAAGTTCTAACAACAATGACTTGCACATATGGAATTAAAGGTAATCTGTTGCAAAATTGAGTATATTTCGCAGATCAAGTACGTGGCAGCTGTACGAATAACATTACATAAATTATATACACGGAGGCTGTGCAAAGTCTTTCCATATATGAGGTATATGGCGGCCGTGGAAATAGTCTTCCCTAGTTAAGGTGCATGGTGGCCGTGCGAATAGCCTCGGCCAAACAATTTCCCATCCACATGATTTGTCACCAGCGCGTATCTTCAAGTGTGTTGACAAGTTAGAGCTATGTCTGAACAATTTCCCACATATGGCACATTGGACGGGTTTCTCGCCAGTGCATATTTTCAAGTGTGTTGACAAATTACAGATCTGGCTAAACAATTTCCATCATATTTCACATTTGAATGGTTTTTCACCAGCATGCATCTTCAAATATGATGACAAAGTAGAACTGTGGCTAAACAATTTCCCACAAAATTTCACATTTGAATGATTTGTCACCAGCATACCTCTTCATGTGTGTTGACAAACTTGAGCTCTGGCTAAAACAATTCTCCAGATTTCACATTTGAATGGTTTGTCACCAGTGTGCACCTTCAAATGTCTTGTCAATTCATATCTCAGGCTGAACAATTTCCCACATGTTTTACATTTGAATGGCTTCTCACCAGTATGCACCCTCACATTTCTTGTCAATTCAAAGTTCTGGCTAAACAATTTCCCACAAAATTTCACTTTCAATGGTTCGTCACCACCATGCATCTTTAAGTGTGTTGACAAACTTGAGCTCTGGCTAAACAATTTTCTACATATTTCACATTTTAATGGTTTGTTTCCAGTGTGTATTTTCAAGTATGTTGACAAATTTGGACTCTGGCTAAATATTTTACCAGATGTCACATTTGAAGGGTTTGTAATAATCAATTGTTTGCAAATAATATGCTTCTGTGCTCTCATATACATTGCTACTGTGTATCTTAAAAGGCACCTACTCTTCTACTGATGATAAGGTAAGGATCACAAAAAAAACAAAAAAAAAAACTACAAACATTAAAAAAACTACATACAAGATCACAAAAAAACAAATGTTATGAAGCCATACAAGATCAAAGGTAAAGATCACAGTTTGCCGAAACTGACATTGTTTGATGGTATGGACTGAATCTGTAATAGGCCAAGTTTGTATTGGCAGAGTTCTCCAGTCACCATTTCTCACCAGCACACACCCTCACATGTTTTATCAATTCGGAGTTCTCGCTAAACAATTTCCCACATGTTTCACATTTTAATGGGTTTTCACCAGTGTGCACCTTTACATGGCTTGACAAATGAGAACAGTGGCTAATCAATTTCCCACAAAATTTCACATTTGAATGATTTGTCACCAGCATGCCTCTTCATGTGTTTTGACAAGCTTGAGCCCTGGGTATACAATTTTCCACAGATTTCACATTTGAATGGTTTATCACCAGTGTGTATCTTCAAGTGTGTTGACAAGTTAGAACCATGTCTGAATAATTTTCCACATGTTTCACATTTGAAGGGTTTCTCACCAGTGTGCACCCTCAAATGTCTTGTCAATTCATAGCTCAGGCTGAACAATTTCCCACATATTTCACATTTGAAGGGTTTCTCACCAGTGTGCACCCTCATATGTCTTGTCAATTCGGAGTTCTGGCTAAACAATTTCCCACATGTTTCACATTTGAAGGGTCTCTCACCAGTGTGCACCCTCACATGTCTTGTCAATTCGGAGCTCTGGCTAAACAATTTCTCACATATTTCACATTTGAATGGTTTCTCACCAGTGTGTATCTTCACATGTCTTGACAAATGAGAACTGTGGCTAAACAATTTGTCACATATTTCACATTTGAATGGTTTCTCACCAGTGTGCATCTTCAAGTGTGATGACAAACTAGAGCTCTGGCTAAACAATTTCCCACATATTTCACATATAAATGGTTTCTCACCTGTGTGTATCTTTAAGTGAGATGATAAATAAAAGCTCTGACTAAACAATTTCTCACATATTTCGCATTTGAAGGGTTTGTTACCAGTGTGCATGTTTAAGTGTGATGACAAACTGGAACTCCATCTAAACAATTTCCCACATATTTCACATTTGAAAGGTTTTTCACCAGTGTGCATCCTCATATGCCTTGACAAATGAGTGCTCCGGCTAAATAATTTCCCACAAATTTCACATTTGAATGGTTTCTCACCAGTGTGCACCATCACATGTCTTGACAAAGTAGAGCTCTGGCTAAACAATTTCCCACATATTTCACATTTAAAGGGTTTCTCACCAGTGTGTATTTTCATATGCGATGACAAACTAGAGTTCTGGCTAAACAAGTTCCCACATATTTCACATTTGAAAGGTTTCTCACCACTGTGCACCTTCAAATGTATGGACAAATGAGAGCTCCGACTGAACAATTTCCCACATATTTCACATTTGAACGGTTTCTCGCCAGTGTGCGACCTGAGATGTCTTGACAAATGAGAGTTCTGGCTAAACAATTTCTCACATATTTCACATTTGTAAGGTTTCTCACCAGTGTGAATCCTCAAGTGTGAGAACAAATTAGATCTCTGGCTAAACAACTTCCCACATATCCCACATTTTAATGGTTTCTCACTAGTGTGCATCATCATTTGTTTTATCACATCAGACCATGTGAAGAATGATGATCATTTGATTCACATCTGTATGGTTTGTCTCCGTATGTATTCAAAAGTGATTTAACAAATCAGACGTCTTGCTTAACAAATGTTCTCAGATTTCACATTTGAGTAGCTTGTCAACAGTACGTATCCTTTCTTTATTCTGCTTTGTCATATACAACGTCTGGTACTGAATAGTGTTATCTGAAGACCAGCATTGCGAGACAATTATATAAATTATTCATGATTACTTGTCAGGCAAAACCGCTCGACAACCGAAGAGGCACATATCAATCGGTCTACCTCAACACAGTAATGGTAAGTATCGTGCAACGGGCAGTTATCATGACCTCCTTCAATCGTGCGCCATGTTTCTCGCGATCTAACGCGCTTGTTGCGAGATAATGGTGTCATCAGCTGTGTCAGAAGCGTTCTTAAAGAGCGACAGAATTTAATTATGTAGTAAAATAAAAAAATTGAGATTCAAAAAGGTAATTTCATGTAATTTAAAAAAAATCATAATGAAAATCTATGTTTTCAGTAATGCCTTTTTTGTCAGACATTTTGGCCTTGAATTTTCTATTATGTGCTAAAGATAGCGCCGCCGATCACATGATGACTTTGTTTACATATTTTGAACAGGAAAACCAACTTTGGGAATTAATACAACTAGATAGCCAATGTAAATATTTGGTTTTAATCATGTGGGGTTCTTCTACAACGTAAGAAAGATTTACACTCGACATGTATATTCACCACGGACTTTTTCATTTCAGTATTATTTCATAATAAACATATATTCTATATCACAAGATATTGAATCTATTATAATAAACTGTGTATCCATTCACTAGTGTCTATTTTTAAATTTCTCTCTCCCTCTCTCTCTCTCTCTCTGTATGTCTGTCTGTCTCTCACTCAGTCTATTGAGTCATGTATCTATATGGTAAAGAATAAGCAAGCATTAAGAAAGTGCACAAACTGTATATAGAATAACGGAAAAAATTTATTCATTTTTACATTTTTTTAAAAAAAATTTCAAAAACACGGAGATGCTATAAACTAATAATATCCATACCTTGGTCTAACTGGCACGGTCCGGTCATATATCACGTGACTTTTTAGTGAGTGTCACGAACCATGGACGTCACTTCCGGAAATAAGTAAACATACACACGCTCGGAAAAACGGTAAATATGAGCGAATGTACATGAATGCCAAGATTTTTTTCACTCTGATTAAATGAAGTAGATATAGTTGAACACTTTTTATGGTTTATTTGAATAGATTATCATAATATTATAACAACGCGTTACAATTCACGTTAAGTGAACGAAAGGTGGTTACTCGAGGCTAATGTACAATAATGGAGATGAAAATACAGAAATTTAAAAGAAATGAAAGTAATGGAATAAATACAAATATTTTTTTTTTTTTTTTTTTTTACAGTTTTTTGTTGTTGTTGTTTATACATTGACATTAATATGGAAATTGATGGCGCTGGTGTAAAGTAACGGAACTCCATCTTGAATATACAGTAAGGTATACTATACTATAATAACAAATATATATTTATAAAAAGAAAAAGCATATCGTCATGGAACTAAGCATAATTATATTTATTTATTTATCTCTGTCGCTAGTTTGGAGACTTTTTATTCGCTGTTTTTATTTTTCTAAGTTTGTATTTAAAATAGTTCATTACCGTACTGGAGAGGACATGCAGTAATCGACCCAGAATTACAGTAATGGAAAAATAGGCATTATGCACGAACAATATAAAGATTATAGATGTCATTGAATTATATATATATATATATATTGTTCAGTTCCCTTTTGTTGTTGTTATTGTTCCTCTGTTGACAGTAATGTGTGTTAATATATGTATGATGGCGCTTGTGTATATGGAACTTAATACATTTCTATTTATTCGTTTATTTCTGTTTCCTTTAAAGAGACTTTTTTTAAGTTATAATTTTTCTAAGTTGTCATCGAAAGTGGTTAACTGATTTATATTTTAGGACCATAGGACCAACGGCCAAAACATCATCGATCATTTTATAGCTATCGTTTTTTTTATTTTATAAAATATTTATAAAATAGACCAGACAAACTTAAATTGCGTAACCAGTTAAAAATAGTAGATTATGCTTTCATCAAATGCCGCATATTCACACCTGTTACACGTGCTTTTGATGTCAACATTAAATGCACAGATAGTCCAATTTTATTATTATTATTATTATTATTATTATTATTATTATTATTATTATTATTATTATCCCCGTAATAGGCTGACCACTGGGTCGGAGAACACCATCCCAAGGTCACCTTGCAATCAAACATTTCTGATTATCAGATAATCTAGGGACAAGAAATGGACTTTGTGATGTTACAGTATTTTATTCCTGTTTACCATCAAATCAGACCAAAATAAATATAACGAATTGCAAGAAGAGAAACAATTCTTATACATGTTACATGTTCATGACTGAGGTCCATTGCTGAATAAATTGGTCCTCTTTTTTTATTTAACAGAGCAGTGTATTTTTCAGTGTTCTTAAGCATTTCAAAACTATTTGCTTAAAAGCGAAAATTGAAGGATTTTGCATATTGAATCTGCAAGTGTAAATATAATATTTAGCCAAAATAGGGAAGAAATTACACAAAATGTCCAATTGTTCACTTCCTAAAAAATTTCTTTTTGGACAAATGTACAATATTTGGGCAAGAAGTTGCAAAATGTTTAATAAAACGGTACCACAGCTTTGAAGTAATATTGCAATGATAGAAGAGATGTTCAAGACTTTCGTTCTCACTCTTACAGAAAGTACATTTCTCTTCGTCTAATATGTTAATTCTTTTCAAAATATTATTAGTAACAATTATTCTATCAATTGATTTAAAGTTAAAAGAGATCAACTTGGTATCCTTAGTACAAAGTTTCGCCCGGCTATAAATCACGGACCACTCCTCACTACTTATATTTTTATTTAATACTTGCATCCAAGTTTTTTTGCTTAGCAGTGTGTTGCCTTTTTCCCTTTTTTAAAAGATCTTTGTAAACAAACTTCAGTGAATTTTGTTTTTGCAAGTTTACTATTTTATCCTCCTGCTTATCAAAATTATTGTGTACTAAATGCTTTTTGATATCATCTTTCCATGATTTTGGAATTTTGGATATTAAGGAGAAGTATTTACAAAATCATCGCATCTAGTTCTTTGTTTTATCATTTCAAAAGGTATTAAATTACAAAAGGTATTAAATTGCATCTACTAAATCATTCATAAGTTCAATACCGGTTTCTGTGCAGGATTTGTATTGATAGAACATTCTAGGGTGGACAAAATTTAAAATACTCAGGGATAAATACTCGTTTCGACTTTGCGGTTCCTCTTTCCAATTAGATACTGCCAAAATTGCATCTCTCTAAAAACTTCCCAAATTCTTATAGCTTCCTTCTCCCTAAATTCCTAATACCCTTTTCATTTCTGAATATAGTTGTATTGACTAAGCTCTGTCACGCCCCATTTTCATTTTCCAGCAATCTTTTAACCTATCTTATCTTTGACTGATGGATTTGGAAGTGCTGAAAAAAATGTATGAATATGGGCAGAACCAGAGTTTTTACAACAATTACCTTACCAACTACTGACAGATGTCTTTGATTCCAGCTTACCACTATTCTTTTTTTCTTCGTTAGTTTCTTGCTATAATTAATTTCCACCATTTGTTGCAAGTCTGGAAAAAAAATCTATGTCAAGGAGTGTAAAGTTAGATGAAGACCAATTTAGGCCCATATCGGGACATATTTTTTCATTGGAAAATATCTTGTTTCCAATCAAAATAGCCTTTGTTTTGTTATGTTACATTTAAGTCCAGATAATAGAAAAAAAAACTTGCAGGATATTCATAGTTGCTTTAAAAGAATGTTGAGATCTATCAAGAAAAATAAAAGCGTCATCGAGTACTGACCCAATTTATAATCACAGACATCAAAGAGCAGTCCCCGTACATCCATATTTTGATTTAAAGTTATAGCTAAACTATCAACACCGATGATAAACAAACAAGGCGCAAGGGGATCTCCTAAACGACATCCTCTTTCAAGTCTAAAAAATGATGACATATTTCAATTATTTATAACACAACCTTTAGAGTTATTTAAACCACTTACAAACAGAATCACCAAAGTTAAAAGATTGTAAAGCTTTTTCCATAAAGCTCCAGTTAATTGAGTCAAAGGCTTCTTCAAAGTCTATTAACAATAATAAACCATGTCTATTTTCGTTCAGTAGTTGATCCATGATATGGTATAATAGCCTGGTATTTTCTTCAGTAAATGCACCCTTCATAAATCCTTTCTGAGTATCAATGATTACTGAAGGAACAACTTTTTAATCCTAGCTGCAATGGCTCCCGAAGCAATCTTATAGTCAATATTTAAAAGTGATATAGGTCTCCAATTTTTAAAATATCTCTGTCTTTTGCTTCCTTTAGTAGACACGTGATGACTCCTTGAGTCTGAAAATCTGAAAGTTTTCCATCAGTATATCCATAATGTATTGATCTGCAAATAAATCCACCAAGAGTCTTCCAAAAGAATTTATAGAACTCTACAGCGAATCCATCTGAGCCAGGACTTTTTCCATTTTGCATCCATTTTTGAGACATACCTTATTCATTAATTGTAAATTGACCCTCGCATGATTCTCTTTCCACTTGACTAAGTTTAATATTGTGATTAAAAAATATAATTTGAATTTCTTGGGTATCCTCAACATCAAACTGAGCAATTCTACTTTTGTACAATTCCAAATAAAACTGTTTTGGGGCTTTTAAAATATTTGCTTGGTCTGATATATTTGTCGCATCATCTAAAATAATTCCATTTATTGTGTTATTAACATAATTTCTTTTTTCAAGATTTAAAAAGTACTTTGTGCTTTTTTCTCCGAACTCATACCATCTAGATTTGGATCTTAATATAACACCTTCTATGTATTTTTTTCTAGATTCCTCTAATTCTGCTTTCTTTTTTTTCAAATTTTCCAGAGTTTTCCCATCTATGTTATCCGACAATTCACTACGAATTTATAATATTTCCTGTTTAATTTCCTTTAATTGTTCCCATTTCTCTTTGTTTTTTTATAATAGAAAAACATATAGTTTCAGATCTTATTTTCATTTTCAAAATTTCAAAGAACATTTGATCATTACAAGAAGGAGACGCATGTAGGGAGTCCTCTTTATTTCCCCCTACACACTATTCATTTACGGTATCAGTTACACATTTTCAGACCAAATCAATATATTCAATGTTCCTCAACAGTTGGGCATTAAATTTCCAATATTCGTTTCTCCTTGGACACGTTAAAAAAGCCACACTCAAAACAATAGCTGAATGATGAGTCTTATACCCTGGTAAGATACATGCATCAGCTGTATTCATATGAATATCATCAGATACAAGAAAATAATCTAATCTACTTTGTTTCAAGGGAGATTTTTGCCTCCAGGTATACATCTTTAAGTCTTGATTGGAATTTCTCTAGGGGTCAATTAATTCCAACTCGTTTTTCAGGTCTTGAATTGCTGCTAGACTGTTGGTGTTTGTATCCAAATCTAAGTCTTGAATAGTATTCCAATCTCCACACATTATAATTGATGAGTTCTCAAAAACTAAAATCTCTTCCTTTAAATTTCTAAACAAGCTAGGAGTATCATCATTGTAACCATACACATTCAAAAGGGTTATTTTAATTGTAATATCTAAAATAATAAATCTACCTTGACTGTCTCATCTTTCTCTATGAATCGCAAATTCTAAATTATTTCTAAAGAATATTGAGACCCCAGCTCTATTACTGGAACAGTGGCTAAATATACATTTGTATCTCCATTCAGCAGCCCAATATATTTCATCGTTCTCTGTACTATTAGTTTCTTGCAAACATACTACATATACATTTTTTTGCTTTATCCAATGGAAAATGTCCCTTCGTTTAAAGACTGAACCTTGCAGGCCTCTAACATTAATAGATATAATTTTTATGTTAATATCCATGAAAACAGCAGAAATTTTACATATACATGTTCTTGTGCAGGAATATATGAAGTAATTATCACCTCGAATTTATCATACGCGTGGCTGTCACACTCACACAAAATACAAACATCCGTCATAAAACCATCGATGGTGTTACAGTACTTGCTGTAGATTTGACTGCAGTTAACGTTGATACAGTAGACAATATATGCAACTCCAACAGACCTTTCCGGAGCTAAATCAGTTCAGTGAACCAATAGGTACGGAAATATGAGTATTACAATGAAAGAAGGAAGAAAAAGGAAGAAAAAGAAAGTATGAATGAGGGTATACATGGATGTGGTGAGTGAGTGAACGAATAAGCGAGGATGGTAGACTGTAAAATTAATTGTGGATGAATAGTGTTGAAAATGATGAGTGAACAACTGAGTAAATAAATGTGTACATGAGTGATGAATGAATTGATTAATGAAAGATATGACACATAGTATGAGTAAATAATGAACTTATTGATTAATGACCCAGCTGATGAGGAAAGGATTGAATTGACCAAAAGAACGAATGAATGAATTAACCAATAAAGAAAAAAATAGACCCCCCTCAACAAAAAAAAAAAACAAACAAAAAACAGAAGTAAACAAAAGCACACACATTCCCACAAAACAAATAACTTAGCAAAAAACAAACCACACACATTCCCACAAAACAAGTAACTTAGCAAAAAATATTAAACAAATTTGAGTAGAAAAGGGAGCAGCAAAATGTAAGTTCCACATACCTATTTGGCCAATTTCATGAGTTCATAGAGTTGTAAATTGCACTTACATTCTAATATTTCAACAATTTCACTATAAGTGTCAAATTTCATTCATTTGGTTTTACCATACACAAAACAGTTAAAGTATCATGCACTGTCAATCTCCAGATGTTTGGTTAATTTATTGACAAGTTCAATATTCATCCTGGTCACATCCTCTACCAGTCTAATTCATTTGCTTTCGCTTGTAATCCTGCCGCTTCCTGTTAATTGGAAGTTTACAATCCAGACTCCAGAATCTGATAATAACTTGAGTAGGTAGTGCAATGTAGAGCCAAACATAATTATAATTTAACGGCATACTTTGGGATGTAACGCTCAAACAACATTAAAGGAAATGAATATACGTATGAACAGTAGTGTTTGTTACAGACTTTCACAAATGAATCAGCTCATATATATATATATATATATATATATATATATATATATATATATATATATCGAGGATGTGGCAATCAAACCATAATACAATTTGCTATTCACTGTGTTAAAATTCTTGATTTATGTGTTGTTTCGTGATATCCTGGATATTACCGAAATCGTAATATGAATGGTTACAGAAAAAAGCAAGAAACAGTTTCCGTGCGGTGACTGTAAGAAAGATTGTGAGGTCGGTCCGTCTTTTGTTTGAGGTATGGCTTCATCTTTTTTTTTTCTTTTGGTATTTGCTTTTCTTTTGCAGGCTTATATATTGTTAAGATTCTATTTTGCATTCTTTTCTTTATATACATTATCATTATTATGATTGTTTTATTTTCCCTGTGATTTCTTTGAGCTGTCAGTTTGACCTTTCATTTGAATATGCAAGCATGGATTTATCTGTATAAAATTATTATAAATTGTATACATACAATTCAAATTTTCTTGTCAAGGATACCACTTGCTGTCATTTATAATGAACACAAAATTATGACAAGTGAAGATTAGCATACAAAAATAAGAACAGAAAACAGACATATTTCCTTCAACGGTACTTGCTTCCTTAATATGCTTATCATACGTGAAAATGAAAGATAAAAGAAATCAGACTAACCAGTGTTTAAACTATTTTTATATTTGTTCCATTATATGTTTTATATTTGATATATGTTGCCTTTGTTTGATTATGGTTGCGTCATATGGGGGAATTGAAATGCTACTAATCTTAATCAGATAATTAAACTCCAAAAACGAGCCGCCAGAATTATTGCAGGAAAAGACTATCCATCCTCTCATTTAATCTTTAAGTTACATTGGTTATCTTTTAATCATAGATTAAATCCCTTTAAAGCTATTTTGACATATAAATCTTTTCATAACATGGCTCCACGATATATCAATGATCTTCTAACTTCTACAAATGGTAAACTCACTATGCCAAAGACACCTTCGGGAGTGAAAAACCTCACGAGAGAAAAGGATGAGAGCTCAGCAAATAAAAGTTATACGTGTTGTATGTTTATGTATGAATATATTAATTCAATAGGGATAACAGCAAGCATTAAAACAAAAACAAATTAAAAAATTAGATAAAGAACAAAGAAGAATACAAATCTTTGAAAAAAACTAACACAAGTTATGTCAATTTAAAATTTTTTTTTTTATTAACATTATATATATATATATATATATATATATATATATATATATATATAGAGAGAGAGAGAGAGAGAGAGAGAGAGAGATAATAAAATAAAATGAAAAATCATTTTTAAAAAACAAACAAACAACAACAAAAGTTGTTCAATTTTGTAAGCAGTTTCATTAAAACATGTTTTGAATACAGCACATTGGTTAACAAAAAATATATGTGTTTATATGTATCATACTGATTTTTGCTTTTCTCCAATAGGTTCTCAGTATAGGACTAGACACCTTAAATGGCTGGGCTCTGACTCTGTGGGCGATGATTTCCAATGAGTAAAGGTCTGTCAACGGTATAGTGCATCTACACAACAAACGCAATAATAATAATGATCATATTAAAAAATAATAAAAAAGATGGATTTAATAACAGTTTGATAAAACGTATTTTCAGCTATCTAGAACATGGAAATATTCTTTTCTTAATTACTAGTTGAGTTTTAAAACAAAATACCGCATTCAATTCCCATTTAAAATTAAAAAAGATGGGGCTCACGAAATCAGGGTCCTCGTTCCAGAGTCCTGGGTGCAGTTAGTATAGCTGATGCTTTCGCCATTTGTTCTCATCTATCATCATTAAATATCATCATCATCATCATCATCATCATCATCATCATCATTGGTTTTAAAGCTGGTCCTCTAAAGGAAGAGTTATACAGCATACTCTGTTCCACAGTATCATGTATTCTCCATTACAGAGAATATCACCATTTAAATAAACAACAACCACATTAATAAAACAATATAACAGCCCAATTTGTCATTTTTTATTTTCATATTTAAGTCATACAATAAAATTATAATATTCAGTGGATCATTACTGTAATTTCTTTTACATTACGGTATTTCCTCACATTACTGAACGATTTTAAAGCATACTGATAAAAAACAAACAATGACTCCTAACTGGAGAAATACATACATACATACATACATACATACATACTACCATGGTATAGTCTATCTGACTGTATATTCAAGTGGTGTTTTATTAATGTACCGCAACAGCGCCATCATATATCATATTAATGTCAATGGATGACCAGCAACACAACAAACAGTGCAAAAATATATATTTGTAAAAAAAAAATTGAGTTTAGGGTTTTCAGATATGGGGGAATAAAACGGGTGAAAGAAACCCGCATAATTGACCTTAATGAAAGTTCAAGGCCAAACTGTAGCCATGGTGAGCACTTTACATCCTTGACGTTACAGTAGATGTGAAAGAACTTCATCTAGCTTGGAAAACATATCACACGCTTCTAAAAAATACATTTTAAATTCTAGCATGGAAAGCAAAGCACAGGCTTCTAAAAGTGGGATAAAAACAGACAAAAAGACAATGCCATTACAATAACTGGCTCGGTTGAGGTGGCATTCAGAATCAGCTGTGGCATCACACCATCATATATATGTTAAAAAGAATTCTAGGGTAGTTGTAGAAGATTCGCTGTTTCTTTTCTACAAATTTTTGTCTGACACTGATGAGAGCCGCACTCAAAAAGAAAGTGTTGTCATTTTTTTTTATCACCAGCTGCCGGAACACTGAATCTCGTTGTGTCACCAGTATATATCTTTTTGTGCTTTGTCAGTTTATATTTACAATAAATGCTTTACCACATATTTCACGTTAGTATGGTTCCTCACCAGGGTATATCATGTCTGGACAAACCAAAGGTCTGGATAAAGATTTTCACACATAGAATAAACGCATCATGGATTACGGATTGCCAACTCAATACGGAAGGGGTGGATACAGAGGGAAAGAGATAAAGTGTCCACTCCGAATAGTGGAAGTGCACTTCCTATAATGAATGTCCACTAAGCCTAGTGGCCTACCACTCCATCAAGTGGAACTCCGTCACTGATTTTATTGCATCTGTAGTGGGATTTATGGTGCCCCGTGCTGATTTTATTCCATTTGCCCTGCGATTTGACACACTAAACAAAACAGATGAGATAAACCCCGATGCAATAAACCCACCTATGGCAGATGCCAATACCTTTACCTGTACTCTTCTGTGGTACTTGTTAGTGTGTAGCATATACAAAAATAGGTTTTACACTTTTTGGATATCCTCTCACCCCTGTCCATGACAGTGCGTACCTGTTAGGATATACTCCTGCAGAAATTTATATATTGCTCTGCATCAATTGGTACCTTTGATGTTCTTTCTCCATAAATTTCGTACTAGTGATTCTTGCACTAGTTATTAACTTGTCATACATGTAGTTTCCATTTACAATGCATACTATTTTCAAGGCTCCACTAAGCAATATATTGAAAGTATAATACAAATAACAAATGAAAAGCCCCATCTTTATATATCAAATAAACAGCTGAAAACAAAGATAAACTTTAAGACTAATAATTAGGACCAATAGCGATTACAAACGAACGCCGTGCTATTTATAGCATTTGTGAGCAATGTAGTACAATGGAATTTCTTTCCTTTTTTCATCTTTTTTTTTGGTTTAACTTCTACTGTATTTCATATAAGCTGAACACATCATATCTATCAATAATGCCTTGTATATCAAACAAAATTGCTAAGAAGTGTTTGCCAAGGCCATGATCTCTCTCTCTCTCTCTCTCTCTCTCTCTCTCTCTCTCTCTCTCTCTCTCTCTCTCTCTCTCTCTCTCTCTCTCTCTGGCTATAGGGACAATAGCTCTCATTCACCTGTACATAGATGACACCTAGTTCCTGCAGAATAAAAACATACTATCTCGATGCTCTTTTGAGTAGCAGGCCCTTGCTTTGGATTCTCACTTCGTAAGTTGCAAATTAATATGTTAAAGACATTTTTTATGAGGGCACCTTGTCCTCACAATAACTAGTCATTTAAAAAAAAACTTCGTCATACTTTCTATAACTGAATATGCTCACAGTGTCCTTGCAAATTTATTGTATTAGAATATCATTCCATCTTTATGTGGACTTTATAAGAACACTTTGTCCTCACAGTAACCTGTGTGTCGAAACATTAATCTTATTTAAGAGACAAAAAGTTGCATGAACACGTTGTTCTTAAGATAATTCATAGTTTAGACACCACACTCAATGTAACTTTGCACTTCCTTACCTGATTCAGTTAATGCCTAAGAAATTTTGTTACACAGCATTATGTAAATGTTCCTTCGGTATTTTCGGGATGTCTCCAAAAAAAAAAAAAAGACTTTTCCAATCTAGAATTATATGCAGCTCTCTCCTGTTATAACGTGCTTCGCAATAAGGCGATTCTGGATATAACGCGGTAACGCTATGGACCCCATAACCAAAATTATGAAACTTATATATACAAAATTAAAATATAATTTACAACATCAGCTGAAAACATTACATCAAAACTACTCTACTTAATTTGTACATCAACAGAACGTGTTTTTACAGTCACTAATAACTCTGAAGTTTAATCACTCAAAGAATTCCACTTTGATCTTTCTCAGACTTGTCAATTTTCTATCTTAAAAAGAAAGTAAAGGCCTGGACAATTTTATAACTTGTGATTAATTAATACATATTTTCTAAAGTAAATGCGTGAGCAGAACTTAGACTACATTTATAAGCTATAAATTTGTGAATGAAACTGTGAATCCTATTTTAGAAGGTCCTTCTAAGGATATATTTTACTCATAATAATTAGCTAGACTAATATACTAACCCATTTAAGACTGAACGTGATAAGAACATCTTGTACTCATACTAATATATACATTAAAATGTTAGTTCCATTTTAGAAAGAGCTGCAAAGTGTTTATCCCATTTAAGAGAGAACTTTATGAATACAAATTGTCCTCATAATTAATACTGATAGGTATTATATTTATAGGTATTATATTTTAATCACAATTTAAAGAGGTTTATAAGGACATCGTGTTCTCAAAATAAAGTCACTCTCTATCGATCAGGATGAATATCTGGATGAGATTCAAGCTAGTGCCTCTATCAGCCGGACTGACCACTTAATTCTTATATTTTACCATGCAAATTGAGACCTGCAAAAAGAAAAGAAACCAGTGATACTGATGCACTTTTAATACTCAGTGGAAACATGAGAATTGCGGAGAAAAAAAACTGCATTGTTGCCTGGAGCAAACTTTCCGAACTAATTAGAATGTTTCAATCCCATAAATGTGAAGTTGTTTTTCCTGTTGTGAATATCCATGAAAGACAAGGCATGCACCTTTTCCTTCAGTTAATAAAGGCAAAGTAACTCTGATTTTGGCTAGGGGAATCGGCATGCCAAGAGAAAAGAATGAATCCGCTCTTTCGACAACTTACATTCTAGCTATCAAAAGAATTGCTGATACACCGCTTTAAGGAAGTCGAGGTTTTGGTACAAAGAAAAACTTTTACACCAGTTGAAGGAAGCAAAGTAACAGCAAATTATATGCAAGTTTATCTTGCAGTACTGCTGAACCATGAACAAGCAATGAACATACATATGGCATAAAACCCAACATAATATTTACCTCATAGGATGCATTTAGCTCAACCATTATGTCCAACACATTCTGCCACTTATTTTTAAGTTTTCTCCCCTTTGACAACTGACCCTAGAAATTTCAAGATATATGCATAACATCGATACATTTCTTATTATCGCTTAAGTGTGAGATATGAATCTCTTATGTCAACTTCACAGTGGGGTCATGAAGGTAGAAACTAAGTCGGTGTGCTAAAACTTTCATTCTCCTCCCCCAAAATATAGCCCAGAAAATGTCATATATATCACTATTTGCAAGACCGTTCTATTGGTGGCATTCACCATTCATAACAGTATGTTCATTTATGATTTCTCTTAAGTCTATCTGCTTCTGTGGAGTTAAATTACTTTGAAAAATGTGTGATGATTTGCTATGCAATTGTTTTTGTATCTGTACTGAAATAGGAATAATATTCATTAAAATAGGGGTGCAGAGCTCGACACCTACAGAAAGAGCAAGAAAATACATTATAATCCCCATTATTTTCCCATATCTAGTGAGTTAAGCGCAAAATATGCTACATTGTCATGATGGAATTTGTTCTAACATAGAGGTGTAAAACGTAGTAACCTCCCTCTCAAATGAGTCTACAAAAGAGCAGAGTGGTATGTTGAAAAAGGAAGGTAGTATAATGAGACTAATGCATAAAAATTACTTACATACCTACAAGGAGTCAGAAAATTGTAACAGATGTGACTGACTGCACCTATAAAAAATAGCAGTTTTGCTTAAGTGTGCAAGGGACAGTTTTTATGAACAAATTTAATGTCACATCCACCTACCTAGTATAAAAAAATCATAAAAAATAAAATACACAAGTGAGATTAAAAAAAGTCCATATTTTGGATAGCTATATTAAAACAAAGCATAAGAATATTATTCACTTGACCTAACAAGTCAATGGCAGTTCACAGCAAAAGAAGTTAATGCACTCCAACACCAAAGTTATACCTGCATTTTTCACATCTGAAGGTCATTTTTGACACCAAGTGATGCTCACAGTGCAAACACAAGCCCTTTCCCTAGGTGATAATTTTGAAAAACATTGTATACTAAACAGCTTGATGCAATTCAAAATAGTTGCCATCCAAGCCGTTTTTTTTAATAGATATTCTACTTGCCTTGAACCCACATGTCTACTGCTATGTGTAGCTAGCTTTTCTTCCTAGCCGACTATTGGTATTTCACTGTCTACATACGGCGAAGTAACTATGGGAGGTGTACATGCCTCATATCAATTTCAAGAAGAACACAAGCCCGAAACACCTAATTCACAAATATATCCATATCTTTAATTATTCAACAATAATATCTGAAAAAGTCACATTATAGCCTTATGTTAAGAAATTTGACAGGGGCCAATTTACGAAACTATCCCCTGCCACCTGAACGTTTAAATTCAGATTTTGTTTGCAAGACTGTTTTCCAATTTCAGAAAGAACTTCATGGGGACACCTTGTCCTCACAAGAATGTGCATATTTGCATACCTATCAAATTTCAGCAGGACCTTTATAAGTACACCTTTACCTCATTATAAGCTGCCTAGGTATTAAAATGTTTATTCCATTGTAGTTCAGAAAAAGTCTTCTTCCTGGCCAAAATTTCCATAAAAAGGGTGTTTAATCTGTCCTTGGCAGAGTCAACGTCTCTACAAGGCTGAGAGTCACCAGAGATGATATCATTACACAATTTTCCAAACTGGTTCAGGACCTGGTCACATATGCTTTCTTGCACCCTCCCTGACTCAGACATGATGCGCAGTGTTCTTGTCAGTTTTCTGATTCACTGCTGTTTTCCTTGGGATGTTACCATCAGCCGTGGATTCAGGCATGACAGGGATTGGAGCATGGGGTAAGAAATAGGTGATTTTTTAGTAGCTTTGCAACCATTTTGACAAGAAATGTACAGCAGGCATACCTGAATATGTATATGTATTAGCAAGTTAATTCCATCTTGGAGAGAACTTTACAAGGATACCATTTTCTCATCATAATTTCTATAGGTATCAAAATGTGCATCCCATCTTAAGAGAGAATTTTATGAGGACACTTTGTCCCCAAAAGAAATTTAACACAATGTTTTAAAACCAATTTTAGAGAAAGGTGTAAAAGGATATCTTGTTTTCATAATGATTTGTACATATACTGAAATGTGCATTATATTATAGAGCAAACTTCATGAGAACACATTGTCCTCAGAAGAATTTGTATATTTAAATGTCCATTAAATTTCAGACAGATCTTTATAAATACACCTTTACCTTATTATAAGTTGCCTAGGTATTAAATGTTTATTCCATGTTAGAGAGAACTTTATGAGGGCACCTTGTCCTCATATGAATATATATATATATATATATATATATATATATATATATATATATATATATATATATATATATATATATATATATATATATCATTACATGTTCCAATTTTCAGAGAGTGATTTATGAAGAGGACATTCCCACACAAGACTTTGAATATCAAAATGTTTATTTATTTACACATTTTAACACTTATATAATTTATTATGTGGACAATGTGTCCTACACTTGATAGGCTGAGATAGGATATAAAGTGCATGTATAGGAGAAATGGTTTCACTTATGGCCATGAAAAATTTCACTGAAAACAAAATTGTTTTTAAATGACCATGACCTTGCCTGGAGGTGTGAGGATATGAAACTTTCAGAAAGTATAAAGCTTAATGATAATACATTTCAGATATCATATGTATATATATATATATATATATATATATATGTGTGTGTGTGTGTGTGTGTGTGTGTGCGCCAAAATGCCCTTTAAAAATTAGCCTTGATCAGGTTTGTACAGTTTTGAAAAGTGCTTGAATTTTTGTGGCTACCTTGAGAAACGCTTGAATATGATGTCAGTTCCAAAAAGGTGCTTGAATATACTCAGTACTTTTTGGAAAGAAATTGAATTTCAACACAAACACGTTCATTGAAAAACAATAATTTACTGATACAAATATCATGATAAAAGCACATTTTATGGTAAATTATGTTTCTCTGAGAATACTTACCCGATCACATGAACAACAGGAATATAAGCCTGCTACCTCCTGAATCCAGAACTACTAAAAGACCAAGATTAGTCTTTTCTGCTTATATCATATAGACAAAGGGCAATAACTCTGGTCCATTACCTCCCCTTGCCACCATAAGGTGTTGCTAGGTTTCAAGCTGTGCGAACTACCAAAGTGGATGCTCGCATAGCAAAGTGGCTGGGAGGGTCGTCAAGTAATGTGACTATGTAAGTATTCTCAGAGAAACATAATTTACTATAAAATTTGCTTTCTCCTTTGAATACATTCCCCGATCACATTAACATTAAGAGAATAGGTATTAAGTGGAGGGAATGCTGAGCATTTTACCTATACCTCGGGTATCCTTCAAGTGAAGAAAGATTGGATTCCCCATGCGAACGATTTACCGTTCTCCAACTTAAACTAACGCAGCCTATGGTCACGTGATCCGTGACTGTTCATCAAAATTGTGAATTCAGCGAAGCTAGGAGGCTGTGTTGGTTTTATTAGCTCTGGTGGTCATCTGGGCCGCATCCACACGACCCACCAGATTCAGATATTGTCTCTGCGAAGCTAAATCCCAGAGATAAAAGCTCGAGAAGGTTGATTCTGCATGCCAGCCAACAAATTCTAAGATGTCTCGGATCAAAACCTTCCATTTTCAATGTAAGACTCGCAGAGATCGCTCTAATTCCATGAACTTAAATCCTCATGAGGCGACTATGATCTTTTGAGAAGTCAGAGTACGCCGAGCATATAACCCACTTAAGCCACGAAGACAGGGCATGAGAGGTGATATCCTGCTTTTCCGCCTCTGCGGGGAGAAAGAGTCGTCACTATCTTTATGCCAGGATCTATTGCATGTAAAATGTACTATCAAATTGCCTATTTTAGGTCTTATACATACCTTTTCCACAAAAGAGATTGTAGCTGCACTTTTTATTTAGAGTATTTTAAGTTAATAATGTAATATTTTCCACTTATTGCATACCATACCTGATATTTGGCTATACCACACCCACCAACCCCCGAAGTTTATTTACATTACCAACAGCCCTTAGAATGTTCATTACAGGCCTGATAAATAGTTTCCACTGTATAAGCATACACATAGTATGAAAGCAGAAACTGATTTGCAGCTGAAGAACAATATACACAACTTTCAAAAAGTTTTTATAAATGTCAACAGTAGTTTTTCCTTATTTTACTGACAGAAACAAGTGCCTGTGTAATTCATCCACTCTCGTCCCATTATCCTGCTTGGCAACTTAAGCTGTTCTCTAAACCACCTTAAAAATTTATATAGTAAACTCCTAACCTTACATCACACTGAATTTGAAATAAAAAAGAAGAGAGTACTTTCATTTTCCTGTCCTACTTACCATGACATTCCTTTAGTGACCTGTCTTCCACTATGTAACATGGAATGCAAGAACAGCACTCCCATTTAATGTGCTGGTGTGACATTACACATTTTCATTTACTAGGCTGGTCCCCTGTGAAATTTTTTAGCTTGCTTATGGGCCGGAAACTACCTTATATGCCAGCCTATAAGTCGATAATTTTTGACCTGAAAGTCTGGGCTTCGTCTTATACTCTCAATAAACTTAGATATGGATTATGTCATGGAAATTGCTTTACCGTATGTAATGTAATTTTTCGTACGTGAAAAAAAAAATCTTCTTCAAAGTACGAAAAGTATAGTGTAAAAAATAATTATCATTTTGAGGAAGAGATCGTATGCGAAAAAATATAGGACCCGGCATTGAGAAGGATTCCAAAATATTTAAGTGATTGTCAGTATTAAATTCACGTGCATCAGACGTAATTGCGCTAAAGCAGCAAGCTCTAGTAATATATGTTGTTTAAATTTGCTTACATCTGTGTGTATTAGAAAAGATACGTTAGAAAACGAATAACCATGAAATGGACATGGGTATTCCATTGCACATTTTTCTTCTTGCACCTTGTGATCGAAATAAAATATGCCCCGATGAGAGAGAGAGAGAGAGAGAGAGAGAGAGAGAGAGAGAAAGAAAGAAAGAAAGAAAGAGAATTTCATCCCTTTTTCATGCTATTTTACCTTACTGACCCCGTTTAGATGAAGCTTTTATCAAAGATAGAAAAAGAATAAAATAGTCAGTGGAAATTAAAACAAAACATACCATACTCCTTCAGTTTAAAGATATATAATTTATATTTAAATATTCACAATATTTAGATCCATATAGACTCCATTTAGTTTAAATCCCAAGATGACCAGTTAGCATGCTGTGTTGTTTTCTTTGCAAATACAATGAACTATATATTCCCACGAAATAAGATTACCCTTTATCAGTAAGTACACATATACTTCCTGTCATTAGGCGGCATTTTGGTTTGATCTTTGCTCATGAATTCAAAGCTCTGACGCTTTTGTCGGCGAGAACAAAAGTTGTCACTGGTTGAGAAACTTACATGAGCAAGCACTTGGCACTATATGTCATTACACAGTACTGCATACATTAATATGCTTTACAGGATCGATTACAATAACCTATGGGTAGCCTCATTTCCCTATTGGGGGCACTCTACAGATAATACATGCTTCTGAGAGAGTGACAGGTGTAAGATGAAGTATTTTGCATTTGCAACATGCACAATGGAGAGAATGTTGGCATACCTCTATGTTACTTTCATGTACTGTGGCTGAAATTTCTTTACATATTGTACTTGAGGACACTGAACATGATCTAAGCACACGGCAGACAAAATGGCCGCTCTAAAGTACTCGAAAAATCAGCCTGAATTAGTCAAAAGTGCACTATTTTCAGGAGTTATTAAAATAGGGAAACAAATTTTGCCAGAGCAGACAATACCAGCCTCTGAAAGTACTATGAATAAATTACAAAATATCTAAAAAGTAAAAAAAGTTATCAGCTCTTTTTTTATATATTTACCTTTGAAGTCCAGGAAGTGAAAATGACTAAGCGGAGCTAGCAGTTTTTTGAGAGGTGCACATCTTAAGTAAGACCAAGCTGTATACTCTATAACCCAAATTTCACCCATCAATCATACACCAAAATAAAGGGAATTCAAAGTTCTTTTAACAATGCCTAAGATATACAAGGTCTTTTTAAATACCCAGAACAGCCAGTGAGGAAACCCTGGGTAATTCTTTTTCTTTAAATTTCTAACCCTATGCAAAGTATGAAACTGGAGAGCGCCACCTTAAAATAAATATGAAAATTTGTGCAATTGCTTTTCTCTTTCTCATATAATTATGTATGCATTTCTCAACAAAATGGTATATTAACACTGATGTTATGCATAAAAATAAGCTAATTATGCCTATTTTGCTCTTGCTTACACGATATGCCTTGTGGCAGTATTTTGTGTGCAATGACCTCAATTATGGGAAAATTAGAAGTCTTAGAACATAGGAGTAAAGTCAACTTAAATTTAAAACTGTTGTATTAAGTCTAAGAAAAATATAGCAAAAATGTTTCTTTTCATTCGGTTGTAATAAAATTCTGGAAAATAATGATAATAAAGCAGATTCACTTTCTTCCATATACTAGTGTTAGAAGAATTAGCAAACTTTGTACCCTTTGACCTCTGTGAACCTGAACTCTTCCATCCCTGTTCAGTCTGTAAATTTTATTAGTGACATCTCATGAATAATTGTGGCAAGTTTCATGTTCCTGTCTTTTACCAAAGCATTGGTTGCTATTGTTGAGAAAATGCAAGGTGTAGTATTAAAATAGCCCACTTTTCATCATGGGGGGGGGGGGGGGGGGGTGGGCTTTTGTGGGACTCTGCTACAAATGAATGAATGTTCTGTGGGAAAATACATGAGAATTATTCAAAAGGACTGTTTATATGCTTGCGGCTTAATTGTTTCAGCTATACAACCAAAATTAAATCATATAATAATAATGCATATGTTATCTTAATGGGGGCACTCTACAGATAATACATGCTTCTGAGAGAGTGACAGGTGTAAGATGAAGTATTTTGCATTTGCAACATGCACAATGGAGAGAATGTTGGCATACCTCTATGTTACTTTCATGTACTGTGGCTGAAATTTCTTTACATATTGTACTTGTGGACACTGAACATGATCTAAGCACACAGAAGCTATAAACTTTGCTGTCACTCTAATTACTTTCAAATTTGTAGTAGTCCAATAGTTATCTCGTTAAGTTTCAGTTGTCGCCAATCAGCCAATGATGAAGAACTAGTGATGAGTCAGCATGACTAGTACATTTCTCAAGCTAACAATCCTTCCGGCTACAAAGAAATTTATGTTAAATTCTAGCCTGGACCAATATACTGATACATCTGTTTGTGCTTTGTCAAACCTTTTGCTCAAGCAATATGATTTACCACATAAACCACATTTGTGTTGTTTGTCAACATTGTGCGTCCTCAAGTGTATGGACAATCAAGAACTATGTCTCAACAATGTGTCTCATATTTCACATTGGAAGGGTGTGTCACCAGTGTGCGTCTTCAAATGTAATGAAAAACTATAACTGTGACCAAACAATTTCCCATCTAAATGGTTTGTCACTATAGTGTGTATCTTCAAGTGTGATCACAAACTTGAGTCTTCCCAAACCATTCACATCTGAATGGCTTGTCACTAGTGTGTATCTTCAACTGTTCAAGTGTGTTGACAAATTAGAGCTACATCTGAACAATTTTCCACATACTGCACATTCAAATGGGTTTATCACTAGCTAGTGTTCACTCTCATATGTGCTTACGAATTACAGATCTGGCTAAACAATTTCCCACACACTGAACATTTAAATGGTTTGTGACCAGTGTGCATCTTTAAATGTAATAACAAACTAAACGGTTTCCCACAAACTCTCACATTTGAAAAATTTGTCACCAGCATGCAACTACAACTGTGATGACAAATTAGAACTCTGGCTGAAACAATTTCCCACAAAATTTCACATTTGAATGGTCTGTTACAAGGGTGTATCTTAAAGTGTTTTGACAGGTTAGAGATATGTCTGAACAATTTCGCACAAAACTTCACATTTGAGTGGTCTGTCACAAGTGTGTATCTTAAAGTGTTTTGACAGGTTAGAGATATGTCTGAACAATTTCGCACAAAACTTCACATTTGAGTGGTCTGTCACAAGTGTGTATCTTAAAGTGTTTTGACAGGTTAGAGATATGTCTGAACAATTTCGCACAAAACTTCACATTTGAGTGGTCTGTCACAAGTGTGTATCTTAAAGTGTTTTGACAGGTTAGAGACACGTCTGAACAATTTCCCACATACCGGTACTGCTCATTTGAATCATTTCTCACCATTATGAATCTTCAAGTTTGACGACAAACTGGAGCATCATCTCAACAATTTACCATACATTTCATATTTGAAGGGTTTCACACCAGTGTGAAGCCTCACATGTCTTGACAAACTACAGTTCTCAAGAACTTATTGTTCCAGCAAATTACTAACACTGAATTGATTATTGCCATTATAATTTAACATATTATCACCGTCTGTTTAATATTTTGTTTGATCAGTACTCAATTAATTATTTTTAATTGCAAACGATAATAGTGAGATCATCTGACCATAAATTTGCAAAACCTGTTTGATCAATGCCGCTATAATTGAACATCATTTTATTACCATGATCACCATCTGTTTAATACTTTGTTTGATCAATGCAGCCTTAATTAATTTAATTCCAAACAATAATAGTATGATCATCAATTTGTAAAACCTGTCTGATCAATGCCGCTATAATTAAGGCACGTTTGTTGTCTTATGTCCAATTTACTGAATTTACCATTTTAGAGCACACAATATAATGCTGACTTAAAATAACTTTATGATCTTTGGTTACATGGAAGTGTTATTATATATGTGTTAATACCGGGCTGAGCAAATCCCATAGCCCGACGTCCCAGACAATTCATTTGCGAAGTCGGGTAACTAAAATTTTCCAAGTCGCTAGTCAGGGACAAGTGCTTTTTTCCTATTTTAAAAATGTCGGGCAAGTCCTTATTTTCTTGCTTTAATCACTATAGCTACCTTTATTTGGCCATTCATGCCCTCCGGGCGTACTGAATACTTGATTCTACCCCTCTTCATGTATACATTTACATCCTGTAAAACACCTACAGGTGGTCAGTGATAACTATCCCATATGTTCACGTTCTGTTACCGCTTGACTGCACATGTGGCTAAGCGACCAAATTTTCGCGGCAAATCAAAACAAGTCAAACAAAACAAAGCCGGTATAATTAATTAGTAGTGTTTTAAGTGGCTTTGTGGCACTGCGTTTACTCAAACCAGATTCTCATGAGCGGCTCACTCTGATTTTAATCCAGCGAGCCAGCGTCATTAAATTAATGAAAGGTACTTTACCGACATCAGTGTTGGTTTCCTTTATGAACTGATTAAATGACAGTAATGATTCTTTCAACGTTCACGTGCGATATTGCGTTTGATGCGAAACAATTACGCTAATTAGTAATTTGTCTCTGTTCGTATTTAAAAGAGAAAATGTTTGCTATGATCACTTTAGAAGTAGCTGTCAAACAAGCTGATATTTACTATGTGGATAAAATGAGTTTCCTAAATTATTTTCGCAAGGAAGGTAATAAGGTCGATTCGGAGAAGGAAAATTTTTGAGAAAGTGGAGGGATAAAACGTAAGACTGCTACTGAGTGTGAAAATTCCTTAAACCATGAGAGTTTAAAAAATCTAATGAACATTTCACCAAATTGACCAGAGCGTGAGGACTTTAACCCAGACACAGCTATCAACTGCTGTCTTAGTGCTGGTGCAGGTGGCAGACATGTACATGGACATTTTTTCAAATCCAGCAGCTAAAACATATATACATGTACCTGAAGTAGCCAAATGTATATCAACCAGTTTTTCAAAAATTAAATTCTTTTAAGAAATAATTATGTTGTATATTATTTCGTTTGTTCTTTCTATGGATTAAGTACATACATCTCAGCAAATCTTTTCAAGTGATTACCATTTTGGGACAAGTGAAAAGTAAAGTGGGACAAGTGAAAAGTAAGGTGGGACAAGTTAATTTTCTGAAACCACTTGTCCTGGACAAGAGGATGAAAAATAAAATTGCTCAGTCCTGGTTAATATAATAAAAGATCTATTCAGAAATCCAGATCGAATGGATTTAATATGTGCTTTAAATTAAATATTTATGTTCATTAATATTTGCTAAATTTTCAAGGGTTAGACTGAAAATAAAATAAGTTGGTTTACTGGTTAGAGATTTTACTTACAAGATAAAAATTAAAAGATAACAGTAAAGTACCTTTCAGTATTGTTATTCATCAATAACTCTACACAATATTTATTTATTATATTTAATTATTATAATGCAAAGGAAAAACGATTTGCATGAAAAATGAATAAAACTCATGTGTCAATTAATATACATTACTGTTTGATAATGTTAAATGCCATAATGTTAAATGCCATACTGAACTGATGTATGAAATATTTCAAAAAGTTTTTCAAAGATATTAATGAAAATTTTTTTTTAGACATTGAAATGTATTTAGATTAAAAAAAAAAGAATTCTAATGATGATAGCTCACGTATATTTTTTTTTTTTTTGATTTGGGTAGAAATTTACAAAGAGGTAACTTATGAAATGCAAAAGACCTAAAACCAACCTTTACCACCTACCTCAACTTATCGACTTTTCTGATATTTTCCTGTAATATAAAATGCCTAAAGAACACATCCTTTGTAATATTATACATATCAAAGGTATCTTTCAGGTACATTTAGGTAATTCGTGTGTAACTGCCAATGTGCACCATCACATATCTTGACAATTCATGGCTCTGGCTAAACAATTTCCCACATATTTTACAATTTAAGGGCTCACACCAGTGTGCACCCTCATATGTCTCGACAAATGAGAGCTGTAGCTAAACAATTTCCCACATATTTCACATATGAATGGTTTCTCACCAGTGTGTATCTTCATGTGTGATGACAAATAAAACAATTAAAATGACTAAACAATCTCATACATATTTCATGGTTTTGTCGTCAGTGTGAATCTTCAAGTGCGACAAACTGGAACACAATCTAAACATTTTCCATATATTTCAAATTTGAAGGGTCTCTCACCACTGACACGTCTTAACAAAGTAGAGCTTCCTCTAAAGAATCTCCCACATATTTCACATTTCAATGGTTTATCACCAGTAAGGACCCTCACATGCCTTCACAAACTACAGCTCTCAATAAACGATTTTACACATACAGTATTCAACATTTGAATGATTTCTGACAAGTGTGTATCTTCAATTGTTTTGACAAACTAGAGCTTTGTCAAAACAATTTTCCACATAATTAACAATTGAAATGTTTGTCAACAGTGTGTATCTTTACTTGTGATGACATATGAGGGCTCTGTCTATACAATTTCCCACACATTTTATACTAGAAGGGTTTCTCACAGGTGTGATGACAAATTAAAGCCATGAGACCTTTCTAATATTTTCCTGTAATTTATGATATTTAAAGAACACATGCTTTGTATATTATGTATATCAAAGGTATATCTGAAGTATATTTGGGTATATCTGAAGTATATTTGGGTATATCAAAGGTATATCTAAAGTATATTTGGGTATATCAAAGGTATATCTGAAGTATATTTGGGTATATCAAAGGTATATCTGAAGTATATTTGGGTATTTCATGTAACCACCAGTGTACACCCTAACATGTCTTGACAATTCATAACTCTGACTAAACAATTTTGCACATACTTCACATTTTGCTTGATTTGTCATCAGTGTGAATCTTCAAGTGTGATGACAAATTTGATCGCCATCCAAATAATTTCCCACATATTTCACATTTGAACGGTTTCTCACCAGTGTGTACCCTCACATGTCTTGACAAATAACAGTTCTCAGTAAACAATTTCCCACAAATTTCACATTTGAATGGTTTTTCACCAGCGTGAATCTTCAAGTGTGATGACAAACTATAACTCTGGCTAAACAATTTACCACATGTTTCACATTTGAGAAGTTTGTCACCAGTATGTATCTTCATGTGTGATGACAAAGTAGAGCTGCATCTAAACAATTTCCCACACATTTCACATTTGAATAGTTTCTCACCAGTGTGCACCCCCACGTGTCTTGACAAAGTAGCTCTTCGGCTAAACAATTTCCCACATATTTCACATTTGAAAGGTTTTTCACCAGTGTGCACCCTCACATGTTTTGACAAAGTAGCACTCTGGCTAAGCAATTTCCCACATATTTCACATTTGAAGGATTTCTCACCAGTGTGTATTGTCAAATGTGATGACAAACTAGAGCTGTGGCTAAATGATTTCCCACATATTTCACATTTGAGAAGTTTGACATCAGTGTGTATCTTCACATGTGATGACAAATGTGAGCTGTGTCTAAACAATTTCCCACACATTTTACATTTGAATGGTTTCTCACCAGTGTGTATCATCATGTGTGATGACAAATTTGAGCTACGGCTAAACAATTTCCCACACATTTCACATTTGAAAGGCTTCTCACCAGTGTGCACCCTCGCATGTATTGACAAATAAGAGCTCAGACTAAACAATTTCCCACATATTTCACATTTGAAGGATTTTTGACCAGTGTGTATTTTCAAGTGTGCTGACAAACTAAAATTCTGGCTAAACAATTTCCCACATATTTCACATTTGAAAGGTTTCTCAACACCGTGCACCCTCACATGCCTTAATAAAGAAGAGCTTTGACTAAACACTTTCCCACATACTTCACATATGAACATGTTGAAGGGTTTATCACCTGTGTGCATCTTCAGGAGTGATGAAAGATTAAAGCTCTGCTAAATAATTTCCCACATACTTCACGTATGAAGGGTTTCTCACCCGTGTGCACCCTCACATGTCTTGACAAATAAGAGCTCGACTAAGCAATTTTCCACATATTTGACATCTGAAGCGTTTCTCACCATAATTTATCTTCAGGTGTGGCGATAATCTCCCTGGATAAACCATTTGCCATACGTCACATTTGAATGGTTTCTCACCGGTGTGCATCATTTGTTTTATCACATCAGACCAGGAGGAAAATGATAATCTATATGATTAACATTTTGTATGGTTTATCTCCATATGTATTGCAATGTGAATTGCCAAATAATTGGTCTGGCTAAACAATTTCAACCAGATTTCACATTTGACTAGGTTTGTCAACATTATGTGTCCTCTCCAACATCACCAGCACCGGACGTCCACAAACAGCCCGGAAACAGTTCGGCATCATTTAAATATACTGTTGCTATGCCGCTCTTCAAGAAACGGAATATTCTTTATGCAGAGAAAAGGTTCAGAATAATAACTTAATGACGAATGCATTGTTAATTTACTTCTCCTCTTATATATATATATATATATATATATATATATATATATATATATATATATATATATATATATATATATATATATATATATATATATATATATATATATATATATATATATATATATATATATAACTGGCTAATTAAATCACGATTATAAGTAATTTTGAGTTTTATGTGGTTATTACTGTCGTTGTTGTTCTTGTTATTAATCATATTCACGTTACTGCTTATAATAATAATAATAATAATAATAATAATGATAATATTAATATCAACAACAAGCACAATGACGAGAAAAGCGACGAAGAAGCATAACAAATAATAAATAAATAGCAGCCACTGCCAGAAAGTCTCACGCATACATTTATTGTATTTTTTTTTATTTTTCAAGATAAAAATATTTCAAAAGTCTGTATTACATTGTTTCTTTGCTAATGGATTGACATAAAGTCATAGACCCTGTACCGTAATTGAAAAGCAAGTTTTTCAATACAATTTTAAAAAATGGAGAGGAAATAAAAAATTTAAATAAAAACTACATGTATTTTGTATCAAATACTGAGTAACTTTATGTTTAAGTCTTTAAATTGTTGTTAAAAAAATCTTACATCTTATTTATATATGATTTTTATTTTCCTTTCGAAATAGTCTCCATTCTGCATTAAATTCAAAACAACACATTGGTATAACCAACACAAGTAGTATATAAAAATGACGGATATGACGGATAGCATACAGATTAAACATTCAGACACATTTATCATAATGTCCACTCTTAAATGATGCATCAGAATTATGACCTTGAAGATGTCCGGACAGCATCCACCAGAAGGCCCTTCCTACGAAAACAACAAAATACCCCTGAGTAACTCATGCAAAGAAGCACATTAAAAACCAATAAAGACACCATTCGTGAGAAGGTCAGATCACACACACACACACAAACACACACACACACACACACACACACACACACACACACATATATATATATATATATATATATATATATATATATATATATATATATATATATATATATATATAAAGCTGATATCCCTTTGATAAATATATATAAAGCTGATATCCTTCCCCTTTGATAAATATGTATGGACGTTATCCACCAGGTAGTCCGGACAGATAAAAGTACACGTATCCAACTCAAAAAGAAAAACGAAACAAAAAAGAGATGCGTAGTTGGTTCTATGCAATAAACACGATGACTCCATCTCAATATTTTTTTTTTTTTCAGAACTCATTGGTCTGACGACAGCACAGAACAGACATTTAGTTTATCCATTTTAGAATGTTTTCAAGTATTTATTCTTTATTTCTCTTGCCTTTTTGTGTTTCAAAGAAGAAATATCAACAAGATCCACAGGCTACCCGTTTAATACAAGACAACCACACTGAATCCTCGGGGATTTAGAATAGGCCCGATGCGATCTCCTGTGTGTCTTTAGTGGAGAGCAATGGAGGCAAGAGTCGCAGTGTCTCATTGGTGAACGTGCTTGACTCGAGACCGAAAGGATACGGGTTCGTATCTTACCATCATATTAGCTCGAGTTGGTTACCGTCATGTGTCCTTATGCAAGGAACTTCACTCCAATTTGCATCGGCGCTAAACAACCCAGATGTGTTTTAAAACACCAACATCAAATCTTCATACAAGACACGCTGAATAAAGAGATAAATATATCCACCAGTCTCTAAGTCCTTAGTAATCACCACCCACCCACACTCTAAAACCCGCCAGCCCAAAAAAGAAGAGGTAAGGCTATTTCTACTGTCATCGAACTTTTTTAAATCACAGTTGCGTTTTGTAGTTTCTGGTATTTGATTTACATAAGAAACATAATTTTTAACCGAAGCGATGTTTTTGGTTGTTTTTTTTTTTTCCTCCTCGCGTCCTTAATATAAAGACATATGTTTTACAATAAAATAACAGCTATATACCAAGATATTTTATTTTGTCTATTTCATTTTTTTTTCTTCTTCCTATTCTCAGATATTTTTAATATCCTCAGGCCTCAATATTTTTTCATATTTTCATTGTTTTAAAAAAGAAATTATAAAGCCTGCAGGAAGCACGTGTCCCTTTCTTGAGTAATTATATACTAACTGATTTGCAATGCCAAAAATTGTGATATTTACATTGGACTCAGAAAGCTGTGTTGCCAGTAAATGGAATAACTTGCGACATTTAGAGGCCGTTTGTGACATTTAGAGGCCGTTTGCGACATTTAAAATACATACTAACTGGTTTATCTTTATATGCTTTGTTAAAAATAAAAATAGTATTTAAATATATTCCTTGAAACAATTGTACCTGTCATAATTACGTTTAAATTAAAAAAAGAAAACAATTGAGACATTTTTGAGAAATTATTGTATAAATTTAAGATTGGGATGAGATATTCATTAATTCTGACAAATAAAAAATATCGTGCTGTCTAAAAGGTAGCCACATCTTTACCTGTTTCACATCTAAGACCATGCATGCCGATCTTGAACAAGTGAATACCTGTTATAATTTGTTTCGATGGTTGATAAGGAGCTCCATTGCTGTCAATCAATGAATGAGATATAATTGATCTCCTCGTTGAATTTACCAAATGTAATCTTGTACAGATTCTTATCGTAGTGTAAACATTGGTACTTCAGCCTTGACCAATCTGTTGCTATAAATGACTTTTAGCAGCTGCTGCTTAAACATTCTGCGTCTCACATTATCTATATCGACATACCCAATTGACAATTTGTGCCGATTGCACATTCTTTCCTGGCTTAGACAGATACTTGTTCTTCCATTTTCAAATGCTAAAAATAATTGTTTGTATTTCAATCATTGGATGCTAATAATGGGCATTTTACATTAAATTGTTTTAACAACTATATCGCCAATTTTGTTTTAAACCAACCATGTGTAACTTTGTCAGGGGATAAAATTATCGACATCAAAGTATATATCTTTAGAATGATGAATACAACCCTCCGCCATGTATGTATGTATGCATGTATGTATGTATGTATGTATGTATGTATGTATGTATGTGTGTATGTATGTATGTATGTATGTATGTATGTATGTATGTATGTATGTATGTATGTATGTATGTATGTATGTATGTCTGACTGACTTTCTTTATTTCCTCTTCCAAAGAGATTTCATTCAGTTATTTTCATTATTACACAATAATAATAGGAACATACATTGATATTATTGGATATGCAACACACTAAACAAGTAATATATTTACAAAAGTTCAATGATTGTCAATAGTCCTTTCCATTATCTTCTGCCTCAATGCTTTCAATAACATAGCCATCAGGGACAGCAAAGGAAATCTCCCATAAATATGAGTTATATAATCTTAACCGTGCTTTTTTAAGAGCATTATACGTTTTAGACATGTGTATAAGGTACAATATATAGGCAATATTTGTAATATACCGCATAGTTGAGTTGAAATAAAATTATTATAAGCTTGAAGAGTATATGAAACATAAAGCTATTAGTATACATGTAATAGGTGTAAATAAAAAAGGAGAAGGAACAAATGTTCAGGTGTACAATGTCTGTCTGTCTGCATGTCTGTCTGTCTGTCTGCCTGTCTATATGCATGTATGTAAGTATGTATGTTTGAAAGTATGGGAATATATGGGTAGGTGGAGAATATCCTTGAAATCAAAAACTTTAAGGGAAACATAATATAGAAACACATGAGTGAGAAAACTCATCACAAACGAAATATGAAAGAAACATCAATAATAATATATAAAAAAAAAACATTGATATTAATGGATATGCAACAAACTAAACAAGTAATATATTAAAAAAGTTCAATGATTGTCAATGGTCCTCTCCATTATCTTCTGCCTCAAAGTTTGTAATATTATAGCCATCAGGGACAGCAAAGGAAATCTCCCAAAAATATGAGTAATATATTCATAGCCGTGCTTTTTAAAGAGCAATACACATTTTAGATATGTGTATAAGGTAATATCTGTAGCACACTGCACATTTGATTTGCAATAAAGTTATTATAAGATGGAAAAGTATATAAAACACAAAGCTATTATTATACATGTAATAGGTGTAGATAAAACAGGGAGAAGGAACAGATGTTCAGGTGTAAAATGTCTGTCTGTCTGTCGGCCTGTCTGTCTGTATGTAAGCATGTATGTATGCACGAAAGTATGCATATATATGGGTAGGTCGAAAATATCCTAGAAAAGAAAAAAAGAACAAAGAACAAAAAATAACATGCTAACGAACATGTAGACAACTTGAACTAATTGAAATTATTTACAATTGTCTGGAGCGGTTTAAATGAATTAACACATTGAATCACCAGTTGAAGACTATGAGACTAACAGTTGTGAATTATTTATATGGTAGTCAGAAATGAAATGGGTCCATTGCCCTAATATACCGAACAAGCTTACTATCAGAAATTGTGTTCAAGTTCATTTGTTCTTCTGTACATTGAGTCTAATCCTTCTGCCACCAAACACATGAATACCTGCCATATTTGATCATCCATAGAATCAAAGGTTTCAACTCTTTTGTCCAAAAGGATATGAAGTAGCATGTTATTGTCCTGATAAAAGAGCCAGTGTGAGTCTTGTATGTCTATTGCATCGATTATTATTTCGAACATGGTATTACGTTCATTGTTTAGGGCTTGGCAGTAAAGTAACATATGCTTGGCTCTGTCTGCAGTACATTTTTCGCAGAGTTTACAGTTATACTCATCCTCAGACGAAATTGAACACATTGTTAAATATGCGATGTTAGCAAAAGACCAGGTTTTATCAGGAAAACATTTTCCGAGCTTAAAGACAGCAAGTGGTTGAAGATCAGTATGGACACTTGCATAATGAAAAAGTTGCGGTCTTGATTCAAGTTTAGACCTCCGAACCCTTTCTTCGAAACAATGAACTGTCGTTTCAATATTCCTCTTCCAGACTGGTTTCGGGGCAGGCTGAAGAAACCGCCAAGCTGGTATTTCACAAGAACACAGTATATATCTTTAACAAAACCAATGCTCTCACGCTCGTGTATCATGAAATCAAGAATTCTTCTGTTGAACATAACTTTCCATGCTAATGAACCGTTAGCTCTGCAGATTTTATTGAAGAAACCTAATTTGATTTTATCTATATATCCCTCAACTGTCCACAGCCCAAGACTGCTAATTGTTGTCTCTTTAGGTGAGTGCTGATCGAGCCCTATAATTCTTCTTGCAGCTTTTCTTTGGCAGACTTCTATGTCATATACCTGCGACTGGCTCATGTTTGACCATAATTCACATATGTATGTCATTGCTGGTAGTACTATTTTAGACCAGATTTTAGCACTATTAATTGGGTTCATACCGTCCTTTTAAATGCCAATTCCAACAATGGAATAAAATACTGATCTTCCTTTTTCACAAGCACTTTTCACTGTAGCAGTATTAGAAAGGTCAGAGGAGAGAGTAACCCCAGCATATATTGTAGAAGAAACTATAGGAATCAGCTTATCTCCGAGCATGAATGTATTTTCTTGCATTAATTATTTCTTTGAAAATATGACCATATTGCTTTTATCAGCATTGTACCGGAGTCTCCACTTCGATGCATAGTCATGGAGGCTGCGAAACAAAATACACATACCATTAGATGATGAGGACAGCAGGGTCGTGTCATCAGCTAGTAAAACACATGGAATGCTTAAGGTGCCAACTTGTATTCCAGATTTTGTTGACTCCAATAACGATATTAGATCATTTATCATGACTAGGAATAACCATGCCGATAGCGTCCTTCCTTGTCCAACTCCTTGGTTGACTGCGTATGATTTTGAATGTTGGCCGTTGAGCAGAACAAGGGCCCTGAAATCTCGAAAAGAATGACGAATCAATCTCCACAGTTTACCTTTAACTCCGAGATAGATAAGCTTATAAAAAAGGCTATCATGCCATACCGTATTAAAGGCCTTTGCATTGTCCAGGAATGCAGCATATACTTTTTAGTGAACTTTAGAATAGTGGGCTACTCCTTGTTTTATAATAAAGGCTGCAGTAATTCCACTGCATTCGTTTCGGAATCCCTGTTGCAATTGGTGAGGGAAATTGATCCTTTAACTAAATTGAGTTAGTCTCTTCAACAGTATTTTGAAAAACGGGAACGATTGAGATATCTCTATAGCTATTCAAATCTAATATATCTTTTTCCCTCCTTTGAAGATAGGTATAACATTTACAGTTTTAAAATAGTCATACGTTTCCAAGGAGATGACGCAATTGTACACATAGCACAAAATAGAACTAATCGAATGATAAGCGAAAATTATATATTCTGCGTATATTTTATCATGTCCAGATGATTTATTTTTATTCAGCTCTCTTACAGCTTCTTCAATGTCATTTTGCATTATGGTATCGCACATTTTGCTATCTGTTTCTTCTTCACTATTTGAGTCCACAATCTTCTTCATGGTGTTCCTTATTTCATCTGCAAACGATTCGTTAAAATGAGCATCCGGTGTTTCAGTTCCTAGTGTTTCAAAATGTCGATGCCACGCATCACGAATAAAACAAGGGTCCCGAATTATTTCTCCATCCACTTTTAGTTCAGCTATATCTTGCCTCTGTCCCTTCCTATGTAGTCGTACTATTCTATAGAATTTCCCTACATCCAGTTCTGCAGCTCTTTCTAACACATCGAATTGTTGCTGTTCATACTGGTATGTTGCCTTTTTTAAATGATTTCTGAACTTTCTCTTCGAACTTTTATATTCTGCATACGTTTTAAATTGCATACCACGTGGCCGTTCGTCCTTTATCCGTAACGCTCGTTTTCTCCTCATCTCTTTATGCAGTTCAGCCACATTAAGTAATTTCCAGTGAGGTTTTAAATGCGGCTGGAAGGTTTTCTTTGGGAGATTTCTTTCAGCTGCATTACGTAAAACAGTCGCAACAGTAACAAGGGCGTTATGTACGTCTGCAATGTTGTTTTTAGGTAGTTCTACTGAATTTAATTCTTCATTTATTTCAATTCTGTACCGCTCCAGCTGCTCGGAAGAAGTTTTGCTCCAGTTGATTGAAACTGGATAGCTGGAAAATAATGTCGTTTCCTGGAGTTGGTCGGGAACTAACAGCTGTGCTCTTACCGGTAACTGATCAGAAAGATTTAGATGATGATCATCTTCAATGTTAGCACTACGGACTAAATCTATTTTTGAAGATGGTACAAAAATATAGTCAATCAAGGACGAGTGTTTGCTGCCAGATGAACAAAATATATATCCTGGTATTCCAGATTGGGAATTATCATATGTTGAGATTAGATGTCTATTTTTAAGTAAGAAATGAAAAAAAAAGAACTTTTATCATTCTTACTTATCGGAATTACTTTTTTTGGCAGCTCGGCATTGAAGTCACCACAAATAACCACAAAACCTTTCTGACTATATTCATCATAAAGGCACTCCACAGTTTCCATTAATTCTTTATAGTCATCTAAAGAGGTATTCGTAGAAGGAAACCACACACAGGAGATAAATAATTTGTAAGCGCGTAGGCTAATTTCAATTGCGATGATTCTGTCATTTCCAACGTTACTTATGGGACGAGCCGGTACTGACTTTCGATAGAGCATTGCAATTCCTCCAAATCCTGAGGGACGTTTTCTTAGCCATGGACATGTTTGAATTCTGTTATCCGGTCTCGAAAAAGCAGTAAATTCCCTGTGGATGCTTTGTAGAAATTGCAGTTGCTCTGGAGGCAGACAATGCTCTTGTATGCACACAATATCTACACTATGAAGTAAACAACAAAGATAGGGCGTTCCTGACATAATGCCCTTCGCATTCCAAGTCATTATGTTTAGAGTAGTCATCCAAATTGCTATCAAACAAACCATCATATGCAAGTTATGGATATTGTAACGTTTATCTCTCGTACCATTCTCTGGCTAAAACAAACTCAGGCCAAAATCCCCGTTGTAAATTTCTTCTAAACAGAGATTCCGGAACAGTAACACGAATGGTATAAGTTTCACCGTTGACATTTGACCACTTTTTAAGAATGCGAATATTAAAAACTATTACTCCGCGATTGTACGCATGCCTGCATATTACATGGTTTAGCTATTCTGGGCTATATTCTGCCTTAATTCGCGATAACAACAAGGATTTTGTTTTCGGGCTCCTCTTCACTCCACTGAATGCCTTGTCACTATTTTCGTACCTGAATTGGCTTAGATATATTTCCTGTAGCGTTCATGCCATCGACTTTGAGAGGGGATTTTCTAGTAGCCGACAGTTGACAATGACTTATTGGATTTTCTTTCTCAGCTATTTTTTTTCTCACCTGTTTTTCCTTTTTCTGCTGCATGTATTCCTCTTTGTGTTGTTGTGCTTGAGGTTTGTGCTACCGGAGATTGCAACAGTTCTACAGTGTGATTTTCATCTGTCGGTAGCCTAACGTTGGTTAAGCCGATATTTCTTTAATCCTGTTGATCTGACAAAATTCTGCTACAGGAATCTAGGCGATGGTTATGATTTACACTTGTATTCGGAACCGTATTGGATGCACTTGGTGTATTCGCGAGTCGGCAAGAAGATCTAGTCATATTTGCATATGAGCAAGACGGCTGCATAAAGTTTGTAAGTTGAAAACCCAATTGACGATTTGTGCCGATTGCACATTCTTTCCTGGCTTAGACAGATACTTGCTCTTCCATTGTCAAATGCAAAAGATAATTGTTTGTATTTCAATCATTGGATATGCTAATAATGGGCATTTTACATTAAAATGTTTTAACAACTATATCGCGAAGCAAAAATTTTTTTAACCAACCATGTGTAACTTTGTCAGGGGATAAAATTATCGACATCAAAGTATATATCTTTAGAATGATGAATACAACCCTCCGCCATGTATGTATGTATGTATGTATATATGTATGTATGCATGTATGTATGTATGTATGTATGTATGTATGTATGTATGTATGTATGTATGTATGTATGTATGTATGTATGTATGTATGTATGTATGTATGTATGTATGTATGTATGTATGCATGCATGCATGCATGTATATATGTATGTATGTGCATGGATACATCCATGCGTGTATGTACGTATGTATGTGTAATATGAATTCAACGCCCCTTCTATTATATATATATATATATATATATATATATACATACATATATATATATCTGTGTGTGTGTGCTAATTCACAGGAAATAAGCTACCAACCATGTGTAACTTTGTCAGTGCATACAATTCTCTACATCAAAGCATACATCTTTAGAGTGATAAATACAACCCTCCGCTATATATGTATGTATGTGTGTAGGTAGGTAGGTAGGTATGATATGAATTCAACGCCCAGTCATATGGTAATGTAACACAATTCAAAGCCGAAGTGAAATGTTAAGCTTGCACAGCTTGTCTGGCAATTTGCTTGAACTTAAGTTTTCTATGCTCGTATCCATAAGTATAATAGGTGAAAATGAGATAAGCAAAATACATAAGTAGTACATGTGAAATGGCGTTTTGCACGCAACATCCACCCCAATTATCACTTTATTACAGGCGTAGTATGCAGCACCAGCTAACAACGTTGGGAAGGGACTAATCCGGAAATGGTGGTTTGGGTCCACCATACCATCACTTTTATTTACTACCAACGCAGTTTCAGGGCCCGATCACGAAATGCAATGGGGTTTTTTATGACCACCATGTCACGTTTTGTGACTAGCAACAATTCAAGGAGCAGAACACGTGTGGCGACTAAAATTCATGCCAGTGGTTGATCCCGCCAGGTTTCTCCGACTAGCAAGCACTGGCGACTGAAAACGATGCCGGTTTGAGCCCATACAGATTTTAATGATTAGCGAAGAGGGGGTGGCCCAGCTGGGCGAGCGGCACGTGGAATATGGCGCGGGAAGCCCGCGGCAAAATAGAGTGCGAAACGGCCAAAGAGGACTTGGCGACCGGAAGGGGTATGAGAAAACCCTGGCAACTAGCGCCCAAGTCGGAGAAGCACGCGCCTCCTACTGTCTCCACACGGAGTTCGGCGGGAAGCTTCAGGTGGCCCATGGCGTATTGCACGAACTCCTACTAGAGCGTGTCAAAGAAAATGTTCAGGAGATCCTTCATCTCGGGTTACGCGATAGCGTACCCCCAAGCAGTCAGGCGTGAGGCCTCCACGCCAACCATTTGTACCTGCTGAGGTCGGTCTCGCGCGGCCAGGTCAAGTATATGTTCATGGTCACCTTAACAGACTGACGCAGCCCGGGTCATCGACGAGAGGCCCTCGGTGACTGTATGAACCAGAGGAGATGAACTCATTCGCGACTCCCTTGTTTTCTATGCAAAACATGCTGCACGCTAGCTGGTACATCATAAATCCACGCGCTTCTCTAACTCCTGTGCGTTGCCGCTGTCGAGATTTCGAAATACGGCGAAGCAGACGCGCTGGGTAAAGAAGACGACATTGGGGCAGACCACGTTGGTGGTGACAGGCTGCGCGCAGCACAGCTGAAGAGGACTTCCCAACCACAGTCATCGTTGTCAGGATCTCTGCGGGGGCCTCTCGTCCTTTGCGCAGGCGATCACCCCGTTTTTTTGTTTGCCCCCAAGTCGAGTACTAAATTTAGACACAATAGTAAATGCCCCCCCCCCAAAAAAAAATAAAAAAATTATCCGATATAAAATAAATATCTAATGACCCAATTGAAGCAATAGACCAATAAGATTAGTTTTGTTTATAGCTTATGTAATAATATTTGAGACATAAGGATTATTTATTCAATTTAAATATTACAAGAACGACTTTCTTTCCATTAGGTGGATGAGCAGTTAAATGCTGCGATCATGGAGTAGTTTGTTGCATAAAAAACTCTTGAGATCTGAAAGCCCCAGAGATTATTTAGACATAGACCAATCCTTGAAGCACAGACCAAATATTTAAAAATGTGACATAACCCACCACCTAGCAAGACACGGGAACAGACCTACACCAAATTATTTTCATCCGTTTTGAAGGTCGATTGGCTCTAGCGACGAATTCTATACTGACCGCCGCAGGACATGAAACTCTTCGGCAAAACGCAAACTATGCCAACACCGAAGTGTTCCGAGAAGCAGAGCAAGGCAAAAAGCTCAAGTATGTTCCTTTAGCAAACCTTTAGGTCCCTTCCAATACCAAGGTACATCAAGTTTGTATTAAAGATGTGTAAGTGTATGCATTGGTATGATCATTTTGTAAATGTTGTATTGGTCGTAAAGACCAAGTAAATTAGGTTGCGCAAGTGCCTCTTTACTTGTGTATATGGGACCAAGCAATTGATGGATTTTGTATGCAAGTGTTTATCAATGCTCTTTACGTGTGTGTATTGTTCCAGTTAAAAAATAAATATATGACGGGCCTAGCGATGGATGTTATCTATACAAGATTTTTTAGGCTGTGTCTGTGTGTGCATTGGTATGATCATTTTGTAAATGTTGGACAGGCCTAGTGATGAATGCAGTGTATACGTTTCGCTTTATATTGTGAAAGTGTGTATTAGACAGATAAATACATTTGATTGGACGTGCCTATTGATGGGTGTTGTATTGGTCTTTACTTAGGATGCGCAGGTGCCTTTTTCCTTGTGTATATGCGACTTAGCTATTAATGGATGTTGTCTGCACGTGTTTATCAAAGTTCAGTACCTTGTGTATTGGCGAAATATATAAATAGTATGTGACGGGTCTACTGCTGGATGCTGTATTTACCTCTACGTTTCATTTGCGTAGGTGTGTGTTTCAGTGAGATATGAACCAAATACCTTTTATATTGTACGGGACAATAGATGGATTTTGTCTATACGTATTTATTTAGGGTGTTTGCGAATGTGCATCAGTCGAAATAATGCATAATTAATGTCTGAAATGCTGATAGATGTTGCCTGTAACCTTTATGTGTGGTCTTTTTGCATGTAGCACTCATGTAAACTTATTATTCATATGGACGTGTTTACTTATGAATGTTGTGTATATGTCTTATTTAGGCTTTGTAAGTGCGTGCATCGAACATATGCATAAATTGCAAAAGACAAGACTACTGATAGATGTGGTCTATAGCTATTTGTTCCGTGTATCAGTCAGAAAAGTGCATAAGTAATGTCTGACCTGTTGATAGATGCTGTATGTAACATTTTTTTATGGCGCATTTTGCATGTAAAACTAATATACATGTATTATTCACATAGACGGGCCTACTGGTTGATATATATATATATATATATATATATATATATATATATATATATATATATATATATATATATATATATATATATATATATATATATATATATATTAATTAGGCTTCGTAAATGTGTGATCGGTCACATGGATATATTGTTTAGGATAGCCATGTGTACTGTTGGATGCAGGACATCATTTATTTTAGTGAGCGTGCATTCGAGGATCAGTTAGACAAATTTAGCACAGTGTGCTTATCAAAGCTCTGCTTGTGTATATGGGACGGGGATACTGCCGTTTGCTGTCTGCACGTGTTTATCAAAGCTCTTTACGTGTGTGTATTGGTGAAATATATAAATAATATGTGAGGTGGCTACTGTTGGATGTTGTCTTTACTTGTTTATTTCAGTTCTGCAAATGTGTGTATCAGTGAGATACATATTTTACAGGACGGACCTGGTGATGGATATCTGTAAATCTTTTGTGGTGTGTTAGTGTGTATCAGTTATATAAATGCATTATAAAGCATGGGCTCTTAATGGATGCTGTCCGCACGACTTTTTAGACTGTACTGATGTGTGCATCGGTATGACCATTTTATAGTACATGACAGACTGAGTGATGGACGTTGTGTATACGTGTATACGTCACTTTAGGCTGTATAGGTGTCTGTTAGACAAGTACATCAATTACAAACGAAGTGCCTACTGATAGATGTTGTGTATTGGCCTTTACTTGTGTGTATCGAAGAGATACGTGTTTTACAGGATGGACCTAGTGATAGATGCTGATTGTAAATCCTTATTTGTGTGTTTGCGTGTATCAGTTATATACATGTATAATAAAGGACTGATGTACAAATGAATGCTGTCTCTTCGTGTTTTTTTTTTTAAAGGCCATGTGATTGTGTGTATCGCTAAGGTCATGTTTTTATAATGTAGTGCTGGCTGGATTGTAAATCTTTTGTGTGTGAGTGTATCAGTCATATATATATATATATATATATATATATATATATATATATATATATATATATATATATATATATATATATATATATATATATATATATATATATAGGGCCGGGGGTACAGATGTATGTTGTTTTTAGTTCCTCTTTACGCTGCGTAAGTATGTAATTTAATAATATATATATATATATATATATATATATATATATATATATATATATATATATATATATATATATATGTGTGTGTAATAAACGTGGGGTATATGCTAATATGCTATTTGTATTTACGTCTCTGTTATAGCTTTCTTTGATTTTAGTAATTATTTGTTTGATTATGGGACTGTCGGTGTTGGGAAGATTTCTCAGTCCAAGTAATTGGCCAATTTCTAGGAGCAGACGTCATGATGTACAGTATTCACGAGACTTTATGCTGGGATGGATTAGTTTCGTAAAATGGACCTAATTGCTTAACATAGGGAATTCTCGGGATATTTTTAGGTATACGTGTTTAGTAACTTGAGATAGGAATAATTCTTTGTATTGGGTGTTTGAGTCGTGTTTTGGAATCCAGTGTGTGATGTGCTAATATTCGGTCACGAAAGACTTACTGGATAAGTCATACAAATGTGAAGCGAAGAAAACTATGCAAGTGTGAAGTTAGAGTTTTAGGCAGTGTGGTCATTAGTTGATTAGAGGAATATTATTGATAGTGTTTGTGAGTTCAAGAACCTTGATCATTAGGACAAATCCATACTACCGCAAATTCTCATCGTTTACTAACCCGGCTGTGGAGTTTCAGGGTATTCCAGGAAAAACTTTGTATATTCTAACACGGAAAACCATGGAGGATTTGCACTAATATTCCGGACTCCTTCCATAGTAGGCTGGAAAACCACTGAAAAAAGAGACAAGGAAAAGCATGGACATTTCGACACAATTTCCAGAGAAAACCCTGGATTATTATGGAAAACCCTGGAATATTTGCCCCGAAAACCCTGGGATATTTGCCTGGAAAACCCTGGAGTATCATGGAAAACCCTGGAATATTTGCCTGGAAAACCCTGGAATATCATGAAAAACCCTGGAATATTGTCCTTGACAAACCTGAAATATTTGCCTGGAAAACCCTGAAGATTTTATGAAAACAATATTTCCCTAGAAAATAATTTTCATCTGGCCAGACCTTGACAGGGTTGAAGCTGTCATGTGGGCTCATTCAGCTAATAAATATTAGATTTTAACAGCGATGCAACTTTCATTGATGATAACTTCAGGAGGAACAAAAAGCCCCAACCCACTCCTTATATGGACCATGGTTTTGAATGATTTTTTGTATAAGAAAAAAATACCTTACTTCTTGTCACTGGTAGCTTAATAGGTTTTGCACTGGATCCAGTAGGTTAGTAGAAGACATTGCCAGTTTGAATAAATATCACTAGTTACACTTTCAGTGTAATACTATGGTACTGGTGTGTCATAAAATCAAAATTGCTGGCTCCTTATATCACCTTCTTTTTCTTGAAATATGTACTCCTCTGGTTGTTGTCCAAATTTATTCTGAAGCAGTCTTCAAAGGACAAAATAACAAGAATCACATTAATTTCTGCGTCGATTTTAATAGTTTTAAAAGAGAAAAGAGATTACGTATAATATCAATCAGAAGTATATGAAACAAAAATTAACTATTTCAGAAGTAGATTTATTTAAAAAAATTTGAAATTAACAGATTTTTTCAAGTAAAAATTTTTAAAAACCATGATAAAAATGTTAAAATTACAATGCAAAAATAACCAAACAATTAAAGTAAAAACATACTATAAAAATCAAGCATATAAATACATCTCTTCAACAATGGGATGAAAAAGAAGTCACATATGAAGATCAGGACGATAGCAATCATAATGACAAGCCAATATACAATGGTGTCTCCATAACTTTGGCTTAAAGTGCAATTCTCATATTGTCATTTGCATTAAGGTATCACTAGAAAATGTTTAGCTGATCTGCTTACGTTAATATAAAAAATCAAAGCTGTTATATTTTGAAAATGAAGCACACTGCTTTCCTTGCAAAACTGTTGCACACACAGCAAATACAGGAGACTTAGTGGGTGTATGATCTGGCTCAAATTCAGGCTGCTCCACAGAAATGGAAGCTCTTCAGTATACGAAATCTCTCACAGCTGTTTTATCCAATATGAGGGGAAATCTTCACATTTTTTCTTTATGGCTTTAGACAAATTTTACTTCACTTTCATATAGAAATCTAGATAGGGTAGGGTGGAGGTGGACGTTGTCAGATGGTTAGTTTCCACCCAATCCCATCTGTTAACATAGTACACTTTTAGGTGATAACCTTGAATGCTGGCCATATGAAATACACTGTACTGTAGTTAATCACCTCTTCTAACCAAATTGTCTATGAAAAAATCCTTCATCCTCCCTTGTTCTTGTATGGTTCAGGTACCGTCCACTGAAATAGATTACAGCAATATGTAATATGCAACATGAACAAATATTTTACCATTTACCTGTTTGGCAAAACAACGGAAGTCTTTAATTTAATTTAGCATTCCAAAATCACTTCACAAGTCTTAGAACATATTTATGTGCTATTCATGATGATCCTTTAAAGAGATTTAACATTTTTGTTATACTGTCCATTTTGGAAGGGCTGCGACATCAATCATCAAATCTGTCAAACGTCTAGTGCTTTACAGCTATAAAAAAGCAACGAAATTACTCTCTTGATTCCTTAAAACATTTGAAACAGAATCACTGTCAAAGTTTTTGAAAAATGACAACACAAATATAAACATTGAAAGAATGCCTACATGCACACGACCTCTATACTTGCCTCAGTTAAAGTTCACTGCATGAAGGCAATTGTAGAAATGCAATACATTCTTGATTTTACTCATCAACATTATAACTCCATGATTTGCGTTCGCAACAGTTGTCTCCAGGGTTGCATGAGCAGATGCTCCGCATGTACTGGAAGTACTTGCAATGAAATGTGCCAAACTAACCAGCAAAATTAGACCGTTCAAATTTTAAAAAATGGAGCCTATTTGAAAACGAGGCTGCTGCGGCAGTTTTCTGTCTATATTACCTTATATATGTTATCTGTATATTTCGTTGTCGGTAAACCAGTCTCCAAGCTGTAAACAAGAGAAATAACCGCCATAGTTTTTTTGTTATTCGTTACTATACCGAATTAGGAAACTGTCGCGGAAAACCACATTTTATCTTATGTGATTTTATTATTTGATTTTTTTTCTGAAAAGGAAAATTTCTATAGGACAATTCTTCATAGAATAGTGGCAGAATTAGAATTAGATGAGTCTCTCTCTCTCTCTCTCTCTCTCTCTCTCTCTCTCTCTCTCTCTCTCTCTCTCTCTCTCTCTCTGTCTCTCTCTCTCTCTCTCTCTCTCTTTCAAAGAAAATAAGTCTTTCGTGATATATACATTTTTAAGTTTTTAATTAGTATGAAAAAAGGCCATTATTTTCTTCTCGCAGTCGATAATAATAATAATAATAATAATAATAATAATAATAATAATAATAATAATAATTATTATTATTATTATTATTATTATTATTAATATTATTATTATTATTACACTGTGTTCGGTACAACAACAACACTTACAGTAACAACAACAGGGATAGGGATACTATGTCAATTAAGCCGCAAAAGAAAAGATTCAGAAGAATGGAAACTTACAAAGAATTTTTTATTATTTTTCCCTCCCTTTTTGGTAAAAAATACTAATTATTTCAGCAAGGTATTGATATTGGATAAAAATTTATATTACTGGAAATAGCATCGCATGCATTTACTTTTCTTTAATCTATATATAATTGGGACTATTATTATTATTATTATTGTTATTATTTTTAAACGTCTTGATATTTATCACATTCAGAAATGTAGTATAAATATGGTAATAATATTAGGTATAACAAAATGGAATTACTGGAAGTTAAAAGATAATCGTCATATTTCATTTAAGGTATTCAGAATATGAGTACAAAATGCATACTTTATACAAATTTAGTGACATATAATTACCGAAGTCAGCTTGTAGTGTACTCAGGTGGGCCTACTCATGTTGCATTTCTTTGCATTGTCACTACTGGTGTGTAAATAACTTATTATTTTTGATTTACAAATCTACATACCCTCAATTAACAGATGGGGATGACATAATTTGAACACTTTAGAAGGAAACAGTAAGAAAAACGTCATGCAAGGCAGAAATTCCAGCTAGTATTGTTTGTTGCATGCAAAAAATCTTGCAGAGAAAAACGTCCTGAGAAATCATGAGAGATCGCCACAGTTGATTGAGGGAATGTTCATATCTTGATACCTCCTGGAAATATCTTGATCCCGATTTCAGGATATATCAGGATACATATCCCTACAGAAATATATCTTTAGGCAGCTGCATGAACAAAACTATCAGCCATATCTTGCTATAGCACTGAAAATGGCATTAAGTTCAATTCAGATCATATCGTTAAGCAGGAATTATGAAAATATGGAGAAAAAAATCTTCAAAAATAATTATCTGAACATCTGCTTTCATTTTATTTGAATGTGGTTTTAGATTATGTTCAGCTTTACAAGCTATATATGGCAGCCACGATTTTTGTTCAAGGAAGAACCTTGGGAGAACAACAAACCCATAGAAAATGAGTGCCAACTTTCTCAAATATGCACATACTGTCTATGTGTGGGGTCAAACCAGCATGGACAGAAGCGACAAGCAAGTATTCTGCAAAAGTAATCGCATAAGACTACTGAGGCAAAATAAAATACTGAGGCTTCTGATATTATCATGAAGCAGAGTTGAAAATAATAAACAGTAAACTGAAACCATTGAATTTTAATTATATAATATTTCTGTTTTTAAAAAAATCCGAGTTTTGAACTTCCAAATATAACAAATATTAAAATTAATTTTAATCGGATGACATAACAAGTGCAGGTTGGATTGTTTGAAAATGAAAAATGAAACAAACATGGTACATTAACAAAAATATTTTAACTTAAGACTCTGGCTAAGAAGATGATGACAAATTTCTAAGTTCCAATCTTCACAAAGTGAATAGGTCTATTCATGTTGAAAGGAACTGTTAAAAAAATTAAGTCCCAACTTTCCATGCTTTTCCGCACTTTCCAGCCTATTTTCCGGGGTTTAATTACCCAACTTTTCAACATTACCCTGGAAACCCATGCTCTCTTTCCAGTGTTTTCCTCTATTTTCCAGCGTTTCCAGGCTTTTTCCGCGCTTTTCCAACCCACACAATGTAAATTGTACAGCCGGGAAATTATTGTGACGTATTGCTTTTTTATTTGCCTAGATGAATTACAAGGTATGTGTTTCAAAATTTATATTATAGTTTTGTTTTTTAAAGATCGCACAAATCTGGTACATTTTGGTATGGGAACATTTTGACTTGGTTATATATTTTCCTACACGAGTGAGCTCTGACTTGGGTAGGTTTTGACCTGCGTACGTTTTGACTTGGGCACGTTTTGACTTGGCCACATTTTAGCTCGGGTACTTTTGGGATTGATTACGTTTCATTTTAAATACGTTTTGATTTGAACTGTTCTTATGTGATGCATCACTTTTGTGTATGTATAATTAGGAGGTAATACCACTTCTAACTTTAGTGAGGATAGTACTTTTAAATGCAATATTTCGTAGACTAACACATGCTGTACTTCTTTAAGACAATGAATGCAGGGTTTTCAGATATTGGGGATTAAAATATGTGAAAAGAAACCTTCACATTTGACCTTAACTACAGTTCAAGGCACGCTGTAGCCCTGGTTAGCGCTTGATATGCCGGATGTCGGTGTTGAAAACATACCACTAGCTTCTAAAAATACATTTTCGATTCTAGAATGGAAAGCATAGCATAGGCTTCTAAAATTTGATAAACACTATGTTGCAGATCCGACATAAGTGCAATGTCATTGCATTGCCTGGTTCGGCTGAGGAGGTATCCAGATCATCTGTGGCAGCACACCATCATATATATGTTAAAAAGATTTCCAGGGTAGTTCTAGAACACTGACTGTATCTTTTCTACAAACGTTTTGTCGGACACTTTCAAGAGAGGCGCAACCGAAAAGAAAGAGTCGTCATTTTTTTTTATCATCAGCTGCCAGAACACTCCATCTCGTTTTGTCACCGGTATAAACCTTCGTGTGCAATGTCAATTCGAAGTTACAATACATGCTTTGCCAAAATATTTCACATTATTATCGTTCCTCGCCAGTATGTACCATGAACTTTCTAGACAAACCAAAGGTCTGGCTAAAGAGTTTCATACATACAGTACACGCATCACGGATTACGGATTGCAAGCTCAGTACGGTAGAGGTGAATACAGGGGGCAATGGGATAAGTGTCCACTATCAATTTCATCCACTCAATCAAGCGGGAATACATTACTGATTTTATTGCAGCTGTTTGTTGTTGTTCATCCTTCGAGTTCCAAGATGATCATGACATCACTAACTGGTTTGGATTTGGGAGTACGTGAGTGGCTGATCAGGACAATTTGTGGTGATCAGCTGTATGTGGCACACTGGACAGGAGATGCCGCTTGAGTTTGCTTGATCAGTATAGGATGTGCCACAATTTTGAGATTTACGCTGCTCGCGCTTCTGCACTGCCTCTGCAATTCTCCTCTGTTCAAAGTCTGTATCTCCAGTATGGATGAGACTCCGCCAGGTGGAGAGATCCCGTGCGAGATCTTCCCAAGATTCAGGGTAAATGTTGAAGTATTTCAAGGATGACTAGAGGGAATCTTTGAAGCGTTGCTTCTGACCACCCTGAGATAGCTTCCCATCCTTTAGCTCGCCGTTAAAGATCTTCTTTGGTAGTCGCTTGTCTAACATCTTGGCAACGTGGCCTGCCCATCTCAACTGTGATTTAATCAGCAGAGTGTGGATGCTTGGAGCCCGTGTGAGAACCTCAGAGTCAGTCTGGGATCCTGTCCTGCCATCGTATCCTCATCAGTTTCCTCAGGCAACCCATGTGGAAATGGTTCAGCTTCATGGCATGGCATCTGTACACCGTACAGGTTTTGCAAGCATACACCAGGGTTGACAACACAATGGCTTTGTAGATCTTCAGTTTTATTTGCAGACTGATGCATCTGCGCCCCAACACATTTGCACGTAGTCTGCCAAAGGCTATACTTGCTTCAGCAATTCTGGCGTTGCTTTCATCATCAATGTTGACTGCACGTAACAGTGTGCTGCTGAGATAGGTGAACTTGTCCAATGCCACGAGGGTTTGACCATTTACTATAATGGTAGGCTCTATGTAAGGCTTTCTTTGTGCAGGTTGTTGCATCACCTCTGTCTTCTTGATACTGATTGTGTGACAGAAGTTATCACAAGCCGAAGAGAAATAGTCCATACTGTCTCGCATGTCAGACTCAGATTTGGCATTCAGGGAACAGTCGTCAGCAAATAAGAGATCGCGAACAGTCACTTCCTGTACCTTCGTCTTCGCCTGTAGTTTCCTCAGATTGAAGAGCGTGCCATCAGTCCGATATCTGAAGTGGATCCCAGTGTCATAGTCAAGTAAGGAACCAGTAATCATGGCAGAGAACTTTAGACCGGAAAGTGCTGGGGCCACCACTCAGCGTTACTTGACTGCACTGGTGACTGGGAATGGTTCAGATGACTCGCTTTTGTGTACGACACAAGCGAGCATACCATCATGGAATTGCCGAACATCACAATGAATTGCTCTGGGCAACCAAATTTTGTCATGATCTTCCACAGGCCTCGCTGTTTTCATTGCATTCGCCCTGCGAGTTAACACACTAAACAAACAGCTGGGAGAAACTCTGACCCCGTAAACCCGGATATGGCAGATGTCTATTTCATACCTTTACTTGTACACACTATACAATAGTATCATTATCTGCGGTATTTGGTAATGACCTAGCTAGGGATACATACTGACAAAGGTGCGTAGCGTAGACAAAATACGTAGGTTTACATCTTTTGGATATGTCCCATTTCTGTCCATGACAAAGCGCACATCAGAAAAACAGATCTTGCTACGTCGTTCATCCCTGTTGATCGACTACATGTACATGTACCTGTTAACATATACACCGGCGGAAATTTACATGCTTTTCTGCGCATGTGGTACATTTGAAGTTCTTTCTCAATAAGTGACATTTCATACTTGTGACAGTTGTATTGGTTATTAGCTTGTCATACATGTAGTTTCCATTTACTTTCCATACTATTTTCAAGGCCCCTCTAAACAAATTTTTGAAAGCAGAATACAAATGAAATACGAAAAGCCCCATCTTATCACCAACGTATAAGACATTCATGTAAGATAGTTATCATTCATTGTTTTCGTCCTTTAGATAAGATTTGAAACAAGTTTATATCAAGTAAGCAGGTTAATTAAATGTATCAAATTGAATAAATGTCAGGAACAGGTGCAGCAATAATAATTTTTGTAAAAAAGGTAAACTTTAATACTAATAATTATGACCAATAGCGTTTACAAACAAACACCCGCAAACATTGCTAGAAAATGTTTTTCTGTAGCTATATCCGTAGACTAAGAAATCGGCAGTGAAAATCTGAGAGTATGACGATTTTTAAATGCGCGGCATTCACTTGCATTGTATTGAAAGCGACGCTCTATAGGTGGCTGTCCAGGTCATCAACGAAATAATTTTCATGAGAAAGGTTACTTTGTTCGTCATTTTTGTTTTTTGTTGTGAATCTAACATCAAGCACATGCCGAGGAGTGACATTTTTATTTTGAAGGCAGCTTCTATGCTTGTTGACAGTGGTCGGTCAGGAAGTTGTCGAACTTCGATACTATCTTTTAGCACCGATGTTTCAAAAGAAGCATTAACTTGTGAATGAAAATTTTTCGTGTTCTCTCAAAACCAAATATTATAAAACTAGAAAGATTTTAGTCTATGAAAAAAATGTGGACTTATGATATGGACTGAGTAATGCAATTAGGTTAAGCTGTGATATTCTCGAGCAAAATTGCTTTATAGCAGTATACCATATAATTTTTTTTTATTTTCCACATTAATTTTTTGATGCAGAACATAGAACAGAAGTCTATTGCAGCAGCACATAGCTATGACATGTTTAACGAAAGGTCTACTATACTACATGCTTTCTTTGTTTGTTTGTTTTTTAAAAGGCGGTTTAAAAAAAAAAAAACAACATCTTTCTATGTAATAACATGAATGAGTTTATTGTATGCAAAAATGAGAGGGGGGGGGGGTGGGAATTACGCATTGTAACTTTCGATCGACGTAGCCCGTAGCTTTTCTCGCTAACTTGGAAAATGACAATGATCATTAGAGTATGCATTTTTTTTAAAAACGTGCTTCAAATAAATTCATCTTGGAATTCGTCTCCTGAGAAAATTTATACATAACACTTTCATACTGCTCTTTATTCAGAAAAACTAAATAAGTATATTGCTGCTCATCGTCGCAAGACACGGATGACAATACGCTGTTCTCATCTTTCACACGTTGCTGCTTGTGCCGAGGTTTCCTCATTTCAGATGAATCTGCATAAACCTTCTAAACCAATCACTGCGAGCGCGAGTAACATTTTCTCGACATTGTGACCTAACATGACCTTTCACCCCGTTTAAATTATTAGAGGTTGTTTTTGTTTCTTTTGTATATTTTTGTCTGCACAAGTCAAAATTTCTCTTCCAAACACAGTCAGTTTTCGATTGATAAAACGGCGCTTTCATTTACATGTAGTAGATTGTAACTTTGTGTTGTTGACGCCGTGTTTTTGTTAATGCGTACTGATGAAAAATGAGAGAATCTTAGCACAGGCGGCCGGTTGATGAAGGAGCGTAGCAGATTGTTGCCGTGGCTTGCGATGGTGATTTCTGCTTAGCAATGCTGTTTGTATTTAAAAAGAATTGGATTATTAAGCTGTTTCTTTTGTGTTTTTCTAATTCTATTATTAATATCGATTTTGGTCGTATAGTTCTACTTGGTCATATTTAACATAATGGAACTAAAAGCTTGCGGAATTTAGAAGACTGAAAGTCGAATGAGCTAGCGATAATCAAAGTGAACAACATGCTAACGACTCTAGGTTTACGATAAAAAAAAAAGGAAACCATGGGGATTTACAACCTCTGAAGCCAAGACCTCTTCCGCCTATCTTTTGGAGTAGATAAAGAAGCTCTACCTGGGATACCTGTTTGAAGCCAGTAAAATACAAAGTCACACAATAACAGTAATTAATGCAATTTGAGATAGATTTTATAGCCTTTGCAAACACGTGACTTAGCAGAAAATTCACTTGTCCCACCTACCGTTTCACTTGTCGCAAAATTTAATTCACTTGAGAAGATTTGATGAGATATATGCACTTTTATTCATAGAAAAAACAAACAAAATAATGTACAACATATTTATTTCTTGAAAGAATTTAATTTTTAAAAAGCGTAGGCTGCGTTATACAGTTTGTTACATCAGAGGTTTTCGGTTTTCCTTTGTCCAGATATCTTATATGCACAATTTCTTGTTCCGATACGGTAGCATCAGTACTTCCATCAGCAAAAATAAAAAGCAATTTACTGGATTTCAGACTTTCTCTAACTTCTTCTCATTTTTTGTTGCCACAGAGGTTGGCTTGTGTCTTTTTGGAGAAATAGTTACCTCACACTCAGTGGCAGTCTTACGTTTTACCCCTCCACTTTCACATGAATTTTCCTTCTCCGAATCTCCCTATTACAGTCCTTGCGAAAATAATTTAGTAAACTCGCTTTATCCACATAACAAATATCAGCTTGCTTGAAAAGTACTTCTAAAGAGATCATAACATACATTTTAACCTTTAAATATGAACAGCGACAGTTCCTTGATTAGTGCAATTGTTTCGCTTCAAACGCAATATCGGACGTGGAAGTTGATCTTCTGTATAATCAATTAAAAATTAAATAATCATCACTGCTATTTAATCAGTTCATAAAGAGAACCGACAGAACTGTTGGTAAAGTGCCTTTCGTTAATTTAATTGGATTGACTCGCTAGATTAAAATAAAACGGAGAGTCTTTCGCGAGGATCAGGTTTGAGTAAACACAATATAACGCAGCCGTTTGAAACACTGCTAATTAGTCATACGGGCTTTGTTTTGTTTAACGTGTTTTGATTAGCCAATAATTTGGTCGCTTAACCCAATATGCGGTCAAGCTGTAATAGAACGTGCGCATGTCATGCAACAGTTATCAATGATCACCGGCAGGTGTTATACAGGATGTAAATAAATACACGGAGAGGGGTAGAATCAAGCATTCAGTAGGCAGAGGGCTAAATGGTCAGATAAAGGTAGATAAAGTGATTATGGCATGAAAATAATCATTCGCCCGACTTTTTTTAAAAGATGAAATAAATTACTTGTGCCAGACTAGCGACTTCGAAAAGTTTACATGCCCGACTTCGAAAATGAATAGTCCGGGACGTCAGGCTATGGGATTTGCTCAACCCTGTATATGAGGTGTTCAGTTTATGTGCAATACAGTACAAATTAAAAAAAAGAAAAAAAAAAAACATAGTAACAAAAGCTACGAAGAAGAAGAAATTCCGCTTATATCCAATTAAACTAAACCAACACACAAAAACTAGAGGTTATTTATTGTACACTAAATAGTCGTATTGTATAATAAATGTAATCACATCTACCTTGAACTCTCGTGTCACAAATCAGTCTGCATAATAGTAGGCATTACCTTTCAATTTCAAAAGATCATGATATGGATGTCAAGGACAAATTAACAGCTGATGCATTACACCGCGCCTTCGCTATAGTACTCGGATTCTCGAAGGTCTGCTTATAATGCGGGTGCAGGTGAGGGTCCCATTTTAATAACAAGCCGTATATTTTGTTCAATTTTCTTCATAAACAAAAGAAATAAAAAAAATCTTAGTACATGTATACTATAAATAACAACATACATTTAAATCTCAGTCAATTATATTTTTCTTAATGCCTACTGGTGGCAACACTTTAGGAAATAAATACCAATTAAATAAGATTTGTTAAGTGAAATTCGTGTTCTAGGTTTATATTTTCATTCGGTTTCAGTGTAAGCGTCATAAACTCGACATGCCCTCTTCTATTTAAAGGTGAAAAGTGTCAATCAACTGTCACAGATATTTCCGCGAGCGTTTCTGCGAGAACCTAATTAAGTCTATGTTTTTATCTTCGACCCACGAAAGTGTTTATTACATTGTTACCATCAGTTAAAAGTTGACCTGCTTTGTATTTTCACGTTTATTACGTCTTTTGATCAAATCAAGTAAATGGGGTAGAATACAAAAAAGTTAAAAGGCATGCAAATCCTATCAAAGTAAGAGCTAGCGGTCACGGTCATGTGTGAAGTCAACTCATTTCAGTTGACCAATCAAATATTGTTATAAATATTTATGCAAGTAATATAATCAAAGTACCTATTGTTTATTCAGTGGTGTATCCTACTAATTCACCAATGTGATCAAGGATTGCAAGGGAAGCAAGCGAATGGAGTACTCGGTGAATGAAAAGCTTTGTTTCACATATATGATTCATTATGGAGAAGGGAGTTCCAAATTTTGTGGTGAACTTAAAATTCCCGAATTGACATTCAGAGGTTTGCTTAAAGGATCCGCAGAAATTTCACTATTATATGCAATGAAACCACATTATCAATATTTAACAAACACAGCAATAAAAAATCGAGTTTTTACATTGCTGTTTCACAACAAATTTCAGTTTTTTTTCTTTTTTAAAGAATCTTATTCTGTTGCAATTCAACAATAAAACTAGAATGTATCCACATTCACATACACAAAGCAGTGACATAATACACAGTTTTTGGTGGTACACTTGCAATTTGTGTTGACAACTACTGAAGTAATCTTTTTAACAATCTTTCAGAGATTGGTTATCTTGAAAATAAAGGTAATTTATACAGAAAAGCAAACAACTTGGCTATAAAAAAAAATGTTCTGTTCCCAACATGATTATAAAACGTGTTATCAATTATTTTAACCTGCCCCCACCACCTTCTCACTGTTGATGTCCATCCATTTCTTAATTACTCAGAGGTCCCTTGGCAACTTGTGGCTTTGCTTATGCTGTAGTCTATATTTTGGACCCTGTTGTGCATGAGGTGTATGTAAAAAAAAACATGTTCCTCATCAACACACACTAACTCGCCCCACCCTTTTTTCTGTGCCATATATATGTATATACAGTGATCTCCCTGGAAATTTTTGATAGCATCGGGGTAAACGCGTTAGGGTCATAAAATGTTTTAAAAAGCGCGCGTTAACGTCATAAAAGTGAAATAAATTAAGATCAATGAAATAAAAAAGTGCGTATATTTACATAGTATTCTTTATTTACCTACGTTATAACAAGACTTAATGTCCATCTCATTTGTTTCTTAATTTAAATAAATGATATACGTTTCTTCTTCTTTTCGCCATATATACTGAGTGCCACATCAAAATTAAAGTCTTTTAAGGATTGTCATTCTGTACTGCTAGTCATCAGGTATTTCTGTACCCTCTGTGTCAACCTGTTCCTTAAAACACTCTTAATTCGATTCACTGAGGAGTGACCTTTCACAATCTCAAAAAAGTGGAACATACAATTTATGAATAGATGTACAAAAAGAGACAAAACTACCTGAATCCTTGTTGTATTGTTTAATTTCTGCACTGAATCAATGTCAGAGAGCTTAAATGTTGTTCAAAAGTTTAAATTGTTTTATTTACCTGCTGTTGACACAGTTAGCCCCCCCCCCCCACTCCCCAGTAGATCTGAACCATAATAAAACTTGCCATCCGATCCAGCAATTTCCACCCAAGTGTATAACGTCTTCCATTTATTGTTAAATCCCGTCCTTCGTTTCTTGATATCTTTCTTTGTGGAAATCATGCTGACGCGATCGGAATCTGAATCACTGCCACTATTGGTGACGCCAATTTCTGATTTTCGTAATCAGGCCAACATGGGGTTAGCCGGGCGCTGGATAATTTTACGTTTCTTGGAAGATGGTGTGTTCATTTTTCTTTTTATTTGTGGACAATCCCTTGTCCGTCCCAGCATATATGGCTGGTTAGAACTTTGGAATTGGCCCCTCTTAAAAAGTCATTTTAAAAATTCAGTATTTAATCAAATTTTTTTTTAAAGATTCCAATCAAGATTTGTTGTGAGGTTCCTCTTTTTAAACCTAGTTTCCAAGTTGTCATGTTCTTAGGGTTCTAGTTCCGTACTCCCCTCCTTCAGGTATTACCTGTTGGTCGAGTTTCCTTTCCTTTCTCCCTAGATGAATTGTCGATATATTGTGACCCTTGGCAAGGGGCCGGAGTTTTTGGTCAAAGATTTCAGTTTTATTTTTAGATTTTTCAAATTTGTTTAGTTTTTAAATGTTGATGTATTCTGTTTATATTTTATTTGGCATATGGATCAAATTTCTAGAGTTTCAATTGAGATTATTTATTTTTGTGAGTGCGTGTTTTTGCTGTTATTTGTGTTAGATATTAGTATTATTTGATGTTAAGTTATTGTTATTGCATTTGGTTATATATAGTAATACATGTATATTAGATGTTGGTTATACATTTGGTTATGCATTTATGTTAGATGTTGTTATTACGGTTATTATTATATTTTTTTTCTTCATTTTTTATCATTTCTTCCCAGTTTGTTGTTGTGGTGATATGTTCTTTCTTTTCATTTGGTTTGGTTGATTTTGCCTTGGTAATGTGTCTTCGTCCGTTGAGTAAATGGTTGTATTATAGTCTAATTTTGAGTAGTCTATCTCCGGTTCTTCCTTCTGCATTTTGGGTTTGTTGTTCCGTTTTCGTTATAGTTCTCTTTCTTTCCTTTGAAGCTTCTTCCTATTGTTTCTTCCCTTCCCGGCACGCTCTCTGATCGGTAATTCCTTTCTGTATGAACTTTGTATCTCCGGTGAAGGGTCTAGTGTTTGGAGCATATTTTAATTTTCCCCGCTTCTGGCTGTGCTAGTTCTTGATCTTTGTCATAGTTCTCGGTTTCATGTGGTTTCTCTTTATGAGTAGTGTTGTTTCTTGGAAACATTGTTAGTTCACTCCTATGTATTTCTGGAGGTGGTTGCGTCTTTTCTGTTTCCATTAGAATTTCCTGGGCTTGGCACATCTTTGGACTATGTCCTTTCTCTCCACACTTGTAGCATTTTCTATGACGAATACACCCTTTATACCACGACTTCACCTTGACGCCGTGTATGTAGAAAAAGGGTGTAATTTTCTTTTCCATCCCTTGCTCCATAGTAAAGATCCTTTGTCCCGTTTGTATAGTCGGGTAATCCCTGTACATCTATTTTTTTGCTGTTGTCACTTCTACATTAAATTTTTCTTTCATTCTTTTGGTTGTTTCATTATTAGGTATTTGTATTGGAATACTTGATATATGTACATCTACGTACCTGATCTTGATCTCTTGTTCCAGGTCCTGTGCCTCCCTTACTATCGCCTTGTCCTGTCTTGACGAATCCTTGTTCTCTTTGCAAACACACACTGAAGCATTCATTTTTCAAACGAATTTTTAAATGTAATATGCTTAACTGTTTTGGCTGGTAGTGAAAATGACTGAAATATATATAACACACTACCAGTAGACTCCATCGTCGCTGGCCAATCACATGACTATGTCTGTGCAGACGAAACACGCACCAAAGGTCGCGCACCGGCAGTCGCGCAAGCCAGGTACAAAAGATAATGGTTAAGTGAGTGGGTAATTATCATGAATGATCTTAATAAAATACCCAAGAAGAGGTAAGAACATATGTCATTTGAGTAATAGGGCTCTGAATTAGGTGACAGGATGTTTGTTTAACAGATTAATTTTATAAGGGTAGTGGGAAACATCAAAACGTAGCGGGACAAGAGCATGGCGTAGCGGCAGGTTCTAAAGCACCGGGGCTTATCGGGGGTTGAAACGATAGCATAGTGGGCCCGCTATGGTAAAAGGCACTGGGGAGAACACTGATATATTCAGACACTTTAACCATTTTCTTACTGAAGCCCAATCAGACAGGCAGTTGTGTAGAACTGGAATTTGTTTCAGTAAGTGGTGTAGTTGGTCAAGCTGGCTTTACAGGACAAAAAAATGTTCAGTCATGTATATCATTTTAAAAAGCACAACATTTTCTGTAAGGTCATGTATGTTTTCACTGAAAATTTTCAGACGCAAAAACTTTAGTCTAAAGTAAAGTTATGTAAACCAAAAAAAAAACCAAAAAAAAAAACCAACATGCTTTACATTTTTTTTTTGATAACTTACTCTCAGCGTAATTTTCCTATCTACAATATTTATTTTACTTATTTCCATGTAAGTGGATGAAATGTGGGTAATTACATCATTTAAGGTGACAAAATAATAAAAATTAATCACGAATGTCAAAAGTTAATATAATTTTAGTAAATTTACTTTCACGAGAATTGGAGAGCAAACTTATATATCCTTACTCGTAAGTTGATAAAGCTTTTTATTTTGGTTCATTTTTTTTTTTTTTACAATAAATTCTGATGTAATGATATCAGAGTTCTGTTGGGTTTCTTTTGGTCCATTTCCAGGAATGCTGTAAAATTTCATAATATTATGCACATACCCAACATCGGTATATGTGCGAACTTTATGAGAAGTGAAGTTCTCAAAATATCCAGTTAGCTTGAAAAACATCCACGTCTTCATCAATGTCAATATCCGAGTCACAAATACCAATTAACTAGTTATCATCTGTTCAGTTCATTCGATGTAAACAAGATCACGATCCCCATTACATAAATTATCAATTTCCCCCACAAAATTGTCTATATTTTCATCAAAATCGGCACCCACATCACTGCCGCTTCAGTACTGTCCGCCATTGTGAATTACATGCGTTAAAATTCAGTTTTGAAATCAAATTTTCTACTAACCAGTTAACATCATCTCTGTTCACTTCGTCGAAGCAAGCTCATGATCTTGCAATGCCTAAAACATCAATTTTTCCCACAAAATTGTCTATATTTTCATCAAAATCGGCATCCACATCACTGCCGTAACTTGCTGCTTTAGCGCTGTCCGCATTGTTTATCTCGACACGTTAAAACTCGCGTTTGAAATCAAATTTTCTAATAAAGTTATCATCAGCTCCGTTCATTTTGAAGAAGTAAAAATAACGATCCCAACTGCCCAAAATATCAATTTCCCACACGAAATGGTCTTTTTTTAAAACTAATTCAGCAAGTACATAAACATATTCACTTCCTTCTTCAGTATTTGACCGCCATTTTGAAATCGACTTTTTGCCAGTTTTGGAATCTTTTAAACTCATTCTGTTAATGCATTTGTGTACCTTTTACCTTTATTTCCTTCTTTTCGAAAAAGTACACGTAAAGTGATGACTTATTGTATAGTTAAAAACACACTTCTGCGAAGTGGTCGACGAAATGTAGTGAACATACGACCGAAGTCATATCCCGCTGGCAAAAGGTAGAGTACGACTGGAGTCGTATACCGCTGGAAAAGGGTTAAACTTGCATTATTATTACTTTTAATTCTACTTTGGAGTCCACAGTTTGTTGATGTGACTTATAAAACTTAGTTTTGGTTTCCAAAGAATCAACGCCATTTGGGTGATCATGGACATAATTTTAGTAATTTCATATTGTTGGCCTAATAGCTAAAATCGGTCTAAATATTTTTGATAGAAAATAAACTTACATGTATTATTTTCACGCCAACGTCTTACAACGGTACTCATATCAAAATGTAACGAGTTAGTAACTAAATTGATAATAAATCAATATTGACAGTATGTGTCATGCGGACCAACAAAATATACTGTACGAAATGAAGTTGTATCTGCATCATCTGAAAATAATACATGCAAGTTTATCTTCTATCAAAAATATTCAAGTGATTATGCGTTTTCTTCATTTTTACCAGTCCGTTTAGTAATACTGAACTCCTCAGATGACCAAACCAGAAATCATAAGTATATTTGTTTGAGCTGTTGGCAAAACAATACAGCAACATGTGCTTAGTAGAGTCTGCATAAAAGATGTAGAGCTACTGTGATGCAAACACCGTCTAGTTCTTCAGAAAATGAGTCGTATGAACATGTATATTTGGTGCGGAAGTACTATACGAAGGCAGGACTGGAAGTCACATTCTGGATAGCGCTATGTATATTTCATTGTGTGAGAACATGTTAACAAAACAAAACACAAAATAAATTAGATTATTTATTGCATTCTTTATTATAATAAGTGAATAAATAATCCATGCAATCGTCTTAAATACTGCTTCAATGTCTACTTTCTTTGCGTATAAACCCATTAATACTTACGTGTGATTTCTTTTCCGTTTGTGTATTCAAAAGCTCTCTCTCACTCTCTCTCTCTCTCTCACGGTTATGAAAATAACTGTATTATTAAACTTTTCATATTTTATTTTGTGAAGCACCCAAATATTCTCATAGGATTCTTTGCTCAAAAATGTATCTTTCATCTCTCGCTATACCTGTATGTCAGTGTGTTTTAGCGGGCGAATATCTGAATATTAAATGGCATTGTGTACAGCGCTTGATATACTGTGGCTCAGCTGACAGATAATTTCCACACTATGAAGTGGTCTTTCACTATTGCATATTTATATTCCTGCGACTTTCCGATCCGGGCAATAAAGCTTAATCCATCCACTACGTGCCACAAGATGGACATCCACAATGACCACTATATGCGACCAGAGACAGACAACAGTGTGGCTGGATTCATTTCACAATGGAAACGTGGATTTTCCATCATCTGTGATACGTGTATTGTACTTCACATTTGAAGGTTTTTTTGCCAGTGTGTATCCTAGAGTGTTTTAAAAAATTATTGTTTGCACAAAACATTTTCCCACATAGTTCACATAAGCAGGGCTTGTCACCTGTTTGTATCTTGTATATATCAATCTTTACTTAACAGAAAACAAATTACCACATTCACATTTGTACGGTTTTTCACCAATATGTGTCCTAGTGTGTCATCAAAGTCAAGCTCTCACCAACATTTTTTTTTGACACATGTCACATTTGAATGGCTTGTAACTGTTGTGTATCTTCATGTAATTTGTCCAAGCTGGAGTTAGATGAAAATGATTTACCCCATATAACATATTTGTAAGGTTTTTCACCGTATCTTCAAGTGTGCTGACTAACTTGTGTTCTGACTATACAATTTCCTACAGATTTCACATATGCATGGTTTGTCACCAGTGTATGTCTTCAAGTGTGTTGACAAATTAGAGCTACGTCTGAACAGAATTTCCCACATTCTGAACAGAATTTCCCACATACTGCACATTTTGAAGGGTTTCTCACCAGCTGGGGTACACCCATGTGTGCTGACAAATTACAGATCTGTCTAAACAATTTCCCACATATTTCACATTTTAATTGTTGTCACCAGTGTGCATCTTCAAATGTAATGCAAAATTAGAATTCTGGCTAAACAATTACCCACAAAATTTCACATTTTATTGGTTTGTCACCAGCATGCATCTTCAAATGTGATGACAAATTAGAACTCTGGCTAAACAATTTCTAACAAAATTTCACATCTGAATGGCCTGTCACCAGTGTGTATCTTAAAGTGTGTTGACAAGTTATAGTTATGTCTAAACAAGTTCCCACATGTTTCACATATGAAGGATTTCTCTCACCAGTGTGCACCCTCAAATGTCCAGACAATTCATAGCTCTAAACAATTTCCCACATATTTCACATCTGAAGGATTTCTCTCACCAGTGTGCACCCTCACATCCCGTACAGAAAAATCTCACCAATTCACATGAGCTGCTCATAAGGTTCACATGAGAACCTTGTTAAAAACGTATGCAAATTGGGTATATTTTGCAAGCTCATGTGTGCAGTTTGTTAGATCTTGTGAGCCATTGAAAAACTAACCAAATATTCTCATGTGCAGATTTTGCTCACGTGAGAATTCGAATGTTCACATGAGAATGTATGACTTAGAAAATATTCGTTCACCTTACATCTGACTATGTTTGAAAATAAAGCAGAGTTCTAATTTCTCACGCGAGTTATCGCGTGAGAAATTTGGACTTCGATTCTGATCAGACACATTTTAGATTTGATCTAAGTTGGTTTTTCTCATGTGAGTTAGAGACCCATCCCATTCTTCCAGCATTCTATACAGATTTATGCTTCAAGAATTTTGCTTTCAAAAACCAAATCAAATAATAAAATAAAATCACACAAGATTAAATGTAGTTTTCCGCGACTGAGACCTAATCGGTATCGAGAAAATAACGCCGGTTATTTCTCTTGTTTAGAGTCTGGAGACTGGTTTACTGATCGCAAAATATGCACATAATGTTTTGAAGACACTACAACATAATACTATCCATGGTAGCCTCGCTTTCAAACAAGCGCCATTTTTAAATTAAGCTCGTTAATTCAGGAAATTTCATTGCAAACAATACCAATATATGTACAGCAACTGATCATAGAAACCAGGAGATAATTTAAAATCATGGAATTATCATGTTGGTGAGTAAAATAAAGACCGTATTGCATTTTGCCTGTTTACGGGTACAGCAGTTTGGCTGCCGCTTTCTCAGCTTTGCCCCCACGATTTAATACGTCAAATAAGATGACCTTGTAATCTTGCTCCTTACAATCATTGAGACGATAATTTTTCAGATCATTATTATTTACTGCTGCGCCTGCCAAACTGCAGTTCTCGATGCATTAATGTTGTCAGTTATCGAGAATAGTGTGACGAGATTAGTATCCTTGATCTACCACGGTTCGTGTCCTCAACGTTAATTTTAACGTTTATATTATAATTTTGTGAGAAACTATTGAATTCGCCATAGAAAGTGTTCAACTATATCTGCTTAATTTATTCATTAACTCTCCAAGTTCTTTGCGAGCTGCCGTTTTCCTAGCGTGTCTAAATGTGTCTATTTCCGGAAGTAATCTGTGGTTCGTACCCCTGAAATAAAGGCCACGTGACGTAAGATTGGAATGTGACAATTAGGTCAATGTTTACTCTAGAAATATATCGTGTATGATGTCCCTGTATTATTAATATTTGCATATGCAATACAAATCATTTCTTTCAAACGCATATCGACTGCAATAAAACACTTATAAATAATGATGGCAAAAATGTGAAAGAAAAAAATATGCATTTTTTTTTCAAGCTGTCTGATAAAATTATCATATTTTAAGGTACTGTAAAGTTTTAAAAGATTTTTTTGTTTATGCTATTTCATAACAAAGATTTTGTTCCCTTAGGCCAAACATTTAAAAAAAATATGTTTCCGGTCGGTCGACCGTCTCTGTTTCAGGTTGCTGACCCTAGCACCCCCCCCCAATTTTTTTTGTTTTTTATTTTAAAAAAAAATCACATTGCCGAAAATTGATTTGTGCATCTAACTGAGCCGGTTTTGACCAGTACTTTGAAGCCCTTGAAATTTTATTTGCTTTATATATAACGTTTAAAAAAAAAAAAAAAAAAAATATTATAAAAAAAAAATCACATTGCTGAAATTGATTTGTGCATCTAGTTGAGCCGGTTTAGCCCAGTGCTTTGAAGGGCTATAAATATTATTTTATTTAGATAGAATGTTTAAAAAAAAAAATATTCTAAATAAAATCACATTGACGAAATTGATTTTTGCATCTAATTGGGCCAGTTATGCCTGGTAATTTGAAGCACTTTAAATATAATTTGATTTATATATAATGTTTTTTAAAAAAAATACCTGCCTACTCTAATTTTAAAACCAGTGCAATAAAAAACACACATATTTTTTTTTGTTGTCTTATATTAAAATATTACAATGAAAAATTGCATACTATATAGTTTTTCATTGGATTTATTTTTTCTAACATGATATAAATTGGATTTATTTTTTCTAACATGATATAAAAAGTGCATGTTATAATGACCAGATTTTTACATTATCTTTGCCGTCTAAAAATCTATGTTTTCGGTTTCCCGCTAATCAAAAGGTAAAGAAAACCAACATGTGAACAGTAGCCCTGGCTTGAATGGCTAACACTCACTCCAGGGCCACAAAGTGTATGGCATGAGTAAAATTTGCCATTTTCATTGTATTTTTTCTATTTGATTTGTATTTAAGTATTCAAATATGTCTTAATCAGCACTTACTGTCACTGTCAACAAATGCTAGTGACCCAGTTGATTACGTCAGGATCTCAAAACAAGCGTGTGAGGTCACGAGAAACATGGCGCACGAATCAAGGATAAACACTGAGTTAGAACAGTTGACGATAAATTACATGCAAGCTTGTTAATCTAATTTCTGTTTTTGTTAGGGACTGTTTTTCTTCCAGCATATACAATTCTACAATTGTCTTCATGTAGTGAAGTTTGAGCTGTAACTGAGGCAAGTTCAGAAGTCATATACATGTAGCTATGCTTCTAATTTTTAAACTTTTAATTTTTCAAAGAATACGGCAGTGGATCTATTTCAAAGGTTTTAAGGTGTAAAGTGTGTAATTTCATATTGCTTTTTTTGTTTTTTATTTAAAGACGTAAAGTACCAAACGTTTGACATATGATGTTGCAGCTTTCAAACTGGATGGTCATGAATAACACTTACAGATGTTTCTAAGACTTATAAAATGATTTTCGAATGTTGAATTAAAAAAAAAAAAACCTTTGCCAAACAGGTAAATAGTCACATTTGTTGTCCAGGTTACATAGTACATGTTGCTGCATGTAATCTATTTCAGTGGATGATACTTGAATCATAAAAGAAGCGGGGAAGGATTTAGGATTTTATTCTGAGAGGATTTGTTTAGAAGAGGTGGTTCAGTGTAATTCAAATGGCTAACATTCTTGTTTTTCACCTAATAGTGTACGATTTTAACAGATGGGGAGGGGGAACCTTTAACCATACATATTCAAGAAATCGGCTGAGAGATTCTTTTGACTGAAGGGCTTGCCTTTCTGTGTACTACATATTCGAGAAAGCGGCTGTGAGAGATTCCTTAGACTGGAGAGCTTGCCTTTCTGTGTATCAGCCTGAATTTTCTAGAATCTTTCCTTAATAATACATTGGATATGATCTAGATCATACATCCACTGTCGCCTTAATTTGCCAAGCGTGCAACAATTTTGCAAGGAACGCAGTATGCTTAATTTAAAAAAGACAACGTAACAGCTAATGAAATGTATTTTGTGTACAGAGTGTTTTACAAAAGAAATATAACAGAATATCAGTACATCATGGTACTCTATTGAGAGGTTTCATTTTAACAAACTTTTAAATGTTATGATGGAAACTACTGATATATTGCACAAGTGTACAAAATAATGTTTAACTTTGATAAATACAGTTTTAAGCAATTAGGATAAATATTGTTTCAAACAATTTTGAATTTGTATTTATTCCTTCCCACGTCGTTTCCTTTGATTTATTCAGATTTTGGGGGTCAGCACTGAAATTTTATGATTAACAGCAAACAAGCAGGAGTATGTGTAAAGAGCTCTAGAAAGTTTGCATATGTAAAACAAGATACATGGCTCAAAATTAGGAATTTTTTTCAAAAAAATCACCAAAATAATATTTTCATTGATCCTGTCTAAATTTCACTGATCTTGCTAAAATCAAACAGAAGCCAGTTCAGTTTCTAATTTCAGCATTTATTATTTATTAACATCAACTCAAAACAATAACTGTATTTCACCAACAACACAGTCTCTCCTGTGTCACACTTTAGCTATTAGTGTCCATTTTCCCAACATTTCTGGTACTTTCTTAGTCTCTTATGTTTATCATATATGTGATCGCGCTCCCTTGTCATCTAATTTTTGTCATTTCGGTGACAGCTGCACACCTTGCAAATACTTCTACATGTTTACAATTATCAGTGCATAATGCACTGAATGTTTATCAACAACAATATAAATATTAAAACATTGTTTGGTATAAGTCAATAAAAGCAACCTTTTCTGTTTGCTCAATGCTAGCCTGAGACCCTATACATTTTGTTATCATTAGTAATGAAATCAGTGATTGGATGTAGTACACCTAGCTGGTTTCATGTGCATCAAGACCATTGCTTTCACAATAATCAAACTAATTTGCTTGATGAGATGAGTGTTTTACACCTGCCCATTTGTGCTGCGAGCATTTATTGTTACATGATGCATGCCATATAATAATTACAATAATTGAAAATCATTATTATCCCATATTTATATATGGGTTGTCTTTTTTCTCATGTGAGAAACCTCACAAAACATGCATAATTGAACTTGAATATGCTCATCTTCAATAGGTTTTAATATCACTTTGAAAATCTCTTTATTGCTGCTAAATAAGTTTTATTTTAGGAACTTGGTTCTTTTTTTCTTCTTGTCAAAAATATTTATCAAATACAAATTAAATCCTAGTCATTTTTTTTTCCTATTGCTCACGTGAGCAAGCTCTTGCTTACATTAACCATTCCTGCTCATGTTATTTTCACATGAGCAGACTTGCTCACGTGAGCAAGGTCTTGTTCATGTGAGGAAATGCTTGCTCACGTGAGCAAAATCTTGCTCATATTAACAATTCATGCTCATGTGATGTTCAGATTTTGTTAGATTCTATTGCTCATGTGAGTTCTACCTAATTTGCATGTTAAAATGCACGTGAGACTAACGTGAGTTAGATCTCAGGTGAGAATCTTATGTGCAAAAGGTTAGCCAAATTTGGTGTTGGATGTCTTGACAAATGAGAGCTGTGGCTGAACGATTTCAAACATACATTTCACAAATGAATGGTTTCTCACCAGTGTGCACCTTCAAATGTCTTCACAAATTACAACTATTGCTAGACAATTTTGCACATATTTCATGTTTGAATGGTTTGTCAGCAGTATGAATCATCAAGTGTGATGACAAACTGGAGCACCATTTAAACAAGTTCCCACATATTTCACATTTGAAGGGTTTCTCACCAGTGTGTATCTTCAAGTGTGATATGACAAATTAGATCTCTGCCTAAACCATTATCCACATAGTTCACATTTGAATGGTTTCTCACCAGTGTGAATCTTCAAGTGTGAGGACATATAAGAACTCTAACTAAACAATTTCCCACATATTTCACATTTGAAGAGTTTTTCATTATTGTGTGTCTTCAAGTGTGCTGACAAATTAGAGCTCTGCCTAAACAATTTCCCACATATTTCACATTTGAAGGGTTTTTCACCAGTGTGTGTCTTCAAGTGTGATAACAAATTCGAGCTCTGACTAAACAATTTCTCACATATTTCACATTTGAATCATTTCTCACCAGTGTGTATCTTCAAATGTGATGACAAACTTGAGCTTCGTGTAAACATTTTCCCACATATTTCACATTTGTAGGGTTTCTCATCAGTGTGTATCAGCAAGCGTGATGACATATTAGATCTCTTCCTAAACAATTTTCCACATGTTTCACATTTTAATGCTTTCTCACCAGTGTGCACCCTCACATGTCTTGACAAATTAGAGCTCTCGCTAAACAATTTCCCACATATTTTACATTTGAAGGGTTTTTAACCCGTTTGCGTCTTCAAGTGTGATGACAAATAGGAACTCTTGCTAAACAATTTCCCACATATTTTACAGTTGAAGGGTTTTTCACCAGTGTGTATCTTCAAATGAGTTGACCAATTTGAGCTTTGTGTAAACAATTTCCCACATATTTCATATTTGAAAAGATTTTCACCAGTGTGTCTTCAAGTGTAATGACAAACTAGAGCTCCGACTAAACAATTTCTCACATATTTCACATTTGAATGGTTTCTCACCAGTGTGCACCATCACGTGTCTTGACAAATAAGAGCTGTCGCTAAACAATTTCCCACATATTTTACATTTGAAGGGTTTTTCACCAGTGTGTGTCTTCAAGTGTAATGACAAACTAGAGATCCGACTAAACAATTTCTCACATATTTCACATTTGAAGGGTTTCTCACCAGTGTGTATCTTCAAATGTGATGACAAACTTGAGCTTCGTGTAAACAATTTCCCACATATTTCACATTTGAAGGGTTTCTCACCAGTGTGTATCATCGATCGTGATGACAAATTAGATCTCTGCCTAAACAATTTTCCACATATTTCACATTTGAATGCTTTGTCACCAGTGTGCACATTCACATGTCTTGACAAATAAGAGCTGTCGCTAAACATTTTCCCACATATTTTACATTTGAAGGGTTTTTCACCAGCGTGTGTCTTCAAGTATGATGACAAATTAGAGCTACGTCTAAATAATTTCCCACATATTTCACATTTAAATGGTTTCTCACCAGTGTGTATCTTCAAATGTGTTGACAAATTTGAGATTTGTGTAAACAATTTACCACATACTTCACATTTGAAGGGTTTCTCACCAGTGTGTATCTTCAAGTGTGAGAACAAATGAGAACTCGGACTAAACAATTTCCCATATATTTTACATTTGAAGGGTTTTTCACCAGTGTGTGTCTTCAAGTGTGCTGACAAATGAAAGCTCTGACTAAACATTTTCCCACACATTTCACATTTGAATGGATTCTCACCAGTGTGTATTTTCAAGTGTGAGAATAAAAGAGAACTCTGACTAAACAATTTCCCACATATTTTACATTTTAAGGGTTTTTCAACAGTGTGTGTCTTCAAGTGTGCTGACAAATGAAAGCTCTGAGTAAACAATTTCACACATATTTCACACTTGAAGGGTTTCTCACCAGTGTGCACCCTCACATGTCTTGACAAAAGAGCTCACTGGTTAAACAAATTCCCACATATTTCACATTTGAAGGGTTTCTCATTAGTGTGTGTCTTCAAGTGTAATGACAAATTCGAGCTACAACTAAACAATTTCTCACATATTTCACATTTGAATTGTTTCTCACGAGTGTGTATCTTCAAATGTGATGACAAATTTGAGCTTCGTGTAAACAATTTCCCACATATTTCACATTTGAATGGTTTCTCACTAGTGTGCGTCGTCGTTTGTTTTATCACACTAGACCATGCGTAGACTGATATTCTGTGTAATTCACATTTGTGTGTTTTGTCGCCATATGTATTCCAAATCTAAGATCGGTGGCTACGTCACAGCGCGATCATGATTATTCATATCTGTGTCAAGCTTTCCAAACAATTAGTTTAACTTCTGAAGATGTTCCGGGTGCTAAAATCAACACTGATCAACTTGATGACTACGGAAATGTTCAATTAAAGAGATGGCTAGAATGCAAGTGTTTAAGAATAGTTGGAAATCGATCTGACCTACTTCAAGATGAGTAAACACAGGACAACGTCACCTTCCTTTGTCAATAGACCTTCCCTGAAGTAAATAATCATTGAGCTGTACAGATAAAACGTGCTTAGGTAAACGATTGGTAGTTGAAAGAAAATTGGAAGATATATTTAACTCATTAACCCCTGGCGCCACGTTTACGCGTCATGAGGTTGTACCCTACTTCTGAGCTATGTAACGTGAACATCATTTAGGATACACTAAAGTGGATAGTATTTCAGGAAAGTAGACAGATGTAGCTCTACAATGATACCAAATAATGTCGACTTTCTACTCACATTAAACAATACTGCGAAAAAAATGCAGTTTTTGAGACCCTGATTTTTTTTAGTTAAAAAATTGCCAGTTCCGGAACCGGAGTTTGTGTCCGGATTTTTGACTTTTTGACCTTAGATCTAAAGCAGACCGGTCCGAACTGCACACAGACAGATGAACCTTTGCAAAAAGTAGGATAAATTTGAGATTTGGAGTAAAAAGGGGCCAGGACACAAAAATCGGGGATCCAATACAAAAAAAGAAAAAAAAAAAAAAAAAAAAAAGAAGTCTAACTTTTACCCTTCTGCACATGCGCGAGCGTAATAGCCAATCAAAAAAATTGTTTCTGATACACCTAAGCATCCGGCTAAACGAAAAACTTTCTTAAGCAGATGTGTTTTGCTGCATTCAGAAGTAACCCCAAAAATGCGTTTCCTACCCCCATTTCAGGCGAAAATGAAAAGAATCTCCAGGGGTTAATGAGTTAAATGAGGTACCTTCTGTTCACTAGGAAATTGGTTCAATATTAAAGTAGAAAAAATAAAATCAGCAAAAGATGAAAACCTACATCCAACAATTCCGCCTGTCTTAGGGTGGAAACCTTTTCCCTCAAAGGCAATACCAAGTAACTTTAATTATGGTCATATATACTACTACTTGTTAGAAAGTGTTGTACTTCTAGAAGAGGGTGGCAAGTCAGAGGATACCAACTTGTCATATATGATTTCAAAGCCTCTAACTAAAGGAAAGCAGTATATAAAAAGTGGTATGGTAACGAATGCGATGGACACGGAACATAATGGAAACTATTATGTAAAAGCAAACGTGGCGACATCTATGCGAAATGAAGAGCGAAACGTTCATGTCTCAATATCATGCATTAGTGGAGCTGTGCGAGATATTGTTGTACTTGTCTAGGATCAGCACTTGGACGATGTAATAATGTTGAATCAGTACTACTTACAATAGATGAATATTGCAAGAAGTTTGGATATAATTCACAGTCTTGCACTAGCAAGTCATGTCAATGAAACAAAAGAAAGAGAGGCAAAAAAAAAAACCAAACAAACAAACAAAAAAGTCCAAGGAAAGTCACTGATGCAACATATTCGTCATACAAGGAAAAGCAGACAAGACTCTGTGATTTTGATCCCAGGCCTGCAAGCTTAAGAAAAGCTAAGGAAGAGATATTAAATGGCTTTGTGTGTTCTCTCAATCACTGTACAGTTAGGAGAGGCAAACTTTCAATGTGGGAAACCCTTGTTGATTACAAATATTTTGACTAGGATGTTTTTGATGAACGCAGGGGGATTCTGGGGACTCAAGTTTCGACCTTTTTATAAACCTAAAGGAGGAACGTCAACAGTACCACTCAGATGTATAAATAATTCCTGGAGCAGAATTACAATCAGACTCTGAACAACGAACGGAAGTCGTTGGTTCCGAGTTACTGCATCAACAGCTAAACAGGATAACAATCTCGGTTGTATGTTAAAATCTCCAATTTCTGATGCTACATTAAGAAAATTTAAAAACTACATTAGTACTTACATTTGGGATTTAGATCCATACACCTCACCTGACATGAGGTATGGGATTGAAAATGAAGATCAGGCTAGAAATGATTACTAGTCCTTTATGATGGCTAAATTTCCTGCAGTAAAGGTTGTGAAAACTGGATTTTGGGTCAACAATGCATGGCCAGAATTGGGATGCAGCCCTGGTGGGCTCGTTTTAGATCCTTCGGAGTCAGAAAAATATGTAAGACTGGAGATTCAAGTGTCCAAAAGTTTTTCGTACAATTGATGCAGTTGATCTATTTCGGGTTTTAGAACAAAACAAGATCAGGAAGACAGACTTGTACAATGCCTGTTTTGGGATTCCCATCAGTGACAACACTTTACTTGGCACTTAAGACCACACGTAATTATTATTTTCAAATCAAATTCCAGTTGGCTATAACTGGACTAAATTGGTGTTATCTTGTATTATAGTCATCGGTAGGAACACCCAACGCTGAACGCATCAAACGTGATGACCAGTTGATCACCACAATGCTTGGACACGTAAGGTCATTATGGTATAAAGTTATTGCTCCTGATCTGTTTGAAACGAGGGTTCCAGGAAAGTTGAAACCAGTCATCTTAGATTGAATGTTGCTTTATTTGCAAACATTATTCTGAATAAATATTACATTTAGTAAATGCTGTATGAATAAAAAGTTGCTTTGCATACAAATACATACTTTATATTAATTAATTTAATTCAGGAACAAAAAGGAAGATATTGTTTATATCATTAAGAATAAAATGTGTAACCCATTTGTAGACGTGTTTGTTATCACGTCGGGATCATGAAGATACATGTACATACATATAGTCAAGACTGGAAATTCATAAGACAACATGCTACAAATACAAGTTGGTGAGTCATACGTGAAAGGGACAGGGGAATATTTCAACTCAACAGTTTCAATTGTTTACTCTCCCCATGACTCTTTGAACATGTATGCGTGCTTTGGCACTACGCCTTGTTTTTAACTCCTCTTGAGCACTAAATTTTGTTCGATTCTCCAGGAAAGGTGGAATATTTAATAAAGCTTGTCTTATTATTAGTAAGTCTTTAATAGTAAATCCCCTGTCAGCAAAAATAAGGTTTCCAGGGTTAATATAACCTAAAACCTCACTTTGTTCAACAATGGCCCTATCACTTATAGATCCATCAAACAAGTCTGAAACAAACACAACTGCTCCATTGGGGTCTACTCCTATGCGAATTTCATATGTGTGATGGTTCTTGTAAGAAGAATACAAATTTCCTTGACGAGGAAAGTACCTCGGCATCTGAACAAACAATTTGGTGCAGTCAATTGTGCAACGGATATTTTAAAATGTTCTAAAAACACGAGGTAGTTTGCCCTTAAAATGGTGGCGTTCTGGAAACATCATCTGGCGAAATTCATTGAAGTGGCAATACAACAACTAAATCCATGTTGTGGAAATTATTCTAGCTTTTGAGGCTGCAAGTCCCCAAAAATGTGCCATAGTATCAAGGCTGTATTCTCTTCTTAGACGTACCAACGTAAGAAAAAGTCCTTCTTGAGGTTCAAGTTTCCTTATTCCGTTTTTAGTATTTTCTTTGGTATTTTCACCATCCCAATAAGTCAGGTTGTATACACTGGCATCCAGAAATTCAATTAGAGCTAGAAACTGATCATAGTATAATCCTGTAAAAAGTTTTATTTTTGCATCAATGCTTTTTATACTAATTAGTAGTGAAGATATACTGGCTGCTGTAACATTCCAGCCTTCACTTCGTTTTTCTTCTTCTATTTTTAATTTATTTTTCAAAGTCATGTTTCAATTTTTGCTTTCAGAAATTCCTTCTCATATATTGGTTGAAACTCTTGATGTTTCATGCTAACACTTGCTGTTTGTACAGCTTTTTCTTGCTAAATATCCAAGTGGTCATTTGTACTGGGCTGAAGAAAAAAAAAAAGAAGTTAATTGTATAATAATTCAACATTTACGGTTTAACAACATCTACTTTTTTAAAAATTTAATTTTGTTTTTAAAAAACCTATGTAGTTTTGTGCGAGTTAACTGTGCAAGTAACTTGATGGAGCTTTTTAAAGAAGGAGCAGGTCCTTTTTAATAATTAGTTCCTTAGTCTCCATTCTCTAGTCACTATGTCACATGACAATTATTTTAATTATGATGTCAACAGAATTGTATTTTGATAGTAAAATGTAAGAAAAAAAAATACTGACTGTTCCAGTTCATTTTCTGCATAAATATGTTTACACTTATAATGTCTTGTTAGTGTCTCACATAACCCCTATCTAGTCTCACTTTTGAAGGTACATTGAAAGTGCTTGGAGACCTTACAAGCACAGCCTTCATAAAGAAATGTTATACATATTGCTAGCCAGTACTTATGAGCATAAAAATAAAAAGCAAAATTGCTTGCTAAGTGTAAATAACGCATATATTTCGTCTCGTGAAAGCTCAAGTATCTTCATTCGTGACTTCGAATCTCGTGAAAAGCTCGAGTTTTTCACCCACTCGATTAAATATATCCGTTATTAACTCGTTTCAAACAAATATCATCTCTCTCTCTCTCCATTTAAAACGTTTAAAAGTTTTACTTGTATTAGAAGTGTCAAACTCATTTGGTATGGCGGGTCAGATTTGATAGAAATACTAATAAATAATAATAATAAATAACGAGTCTGTCGGGCCGTATGTTTGACACACCTGACTTAGATCTTTAAGAGTTTATATGAATCTGCATATACAGTGCAGCAATTCAAAATTTCTAAGGAGTCTAGTTTATACACCAAATTTTGACTATAATAGCTTTTTGTTTATTCTATTAAAAGAGTTGAGCGATCACAAAACATAAGCTGAAAACAAAACAAAAATAATAAACAATAAACAGGCAAATGTAAACATTATTCTATTTATAGATCACGTACCTGTTCTTCTGTGCATAATAAAGCAGGAATCGGGTCAGATACTCTAATGTTGGCCCTTTCTCTCCTACAAAATGTTTTCTACAAATGTACGTGGAACGTTTTATTTTCTGCACATTAAAATTTTCATCTGGCTTGCCGCATTCCTTAATCCATTATTCGTATTTCTCCCTCTGTGTTATCGGCTTGGGAAACGGGATAAAAAAAAGGTCTTTCATTTCATCTCAGTGTCTGTACCTAGTATCACGGTTACAAGTCCCAAGAATATTTAGCAACTTCTGATTTATTTTTCTTCTGTTTGATCCATTTAAGTGCTTTAAAATCGTTTCATGCAACAAGCATCATGCTCATACAAAACGGTAGATTTCAATATCCGTACTAAATTTCAAATAATCTGGAGTGGCAGGTTTTAAACCTGATTAGTAATTGAGCAATTGAGAGGCATCATCATAAGCATAATTTAGCCTAGGTGTTTCTAACTGATTAGTCAAGACTTGAACTTGAGATTTATCTCTTGGTCTTTTAAATAACACTAAATAGTGAGCATTGAAACTGATGGTGCTACACGCTTAAATTTGTTGCAATAAATTGTGAGTAACGTAAATGATACTGGTATTACGATGATGTACCTTTCTTGTAAACTAAAGTTTAATTTATTCGTCGTCTTCTCCTAACATGTGTCTGGCTAGAGTCAAGTGCGATCATATCGTCTTCGCAAGGAATTCTTTCTACAAGTGAAATGGATTCTCGTTGGCTTTCTTGGAGTAATGTGTAAGCAGATTGCCACTCTTTGTAACACCATACGATACGCTGTAGAGAACACGTTTGACAAATTCGGTTTTGCATAAGCTACTTGGTCCAACGATTAATATCTAAAAGGAGTGTCAAAGATAAATTGCCTCACAAACTTTGACGAGCTGAAATCTCGAATAGTCTGAAAATTCTGAAACAATCAGCAAGAAAATAAGATATTTTAGACATATTTAATTTTTTTTCTCAGGGCACAACAAAAATATTCACATAAAAAAAACACAACAATGTTCATGTTTACTTTCTTTCGTCAGTCGCACACGACGCATTTGGCATAATCAGCCAACTCTTGTCATCAAGCGTCAAATCCAAGACTTTTCCAGTCACGTACATCCTTCTAGTTGTCAATCTGTTGGTGTATCAAACTAGCCACACACACCTCTTGGTAAGTATGAAGAGTAGATAAAGTGCGACGAATTTCTTCTTCAAACAACGGTAGATAAGTCGTATTCATCCCTAATCGTAGTACTTTTAACAGAATGCGTTTGTCGTGCACAGATGCAGTTTTGGCTGTCAGTCTTTGCACTGTTTATACACTAAGTCTTGAATGGCGTCATTGACTTCCTCCCACGGAACTGGTGCAACACTGATGGCACAAGTCGTGGTATGGTAAGTCTTATAACCTGTTCCCATAAGAGTCTTATCATGTGCTGGCACAGAACTTCTCTTTTCACCTATGCTATAGCCTTCTTCAATCAGTCTTTTTATAACATTCAGATACCAATTGTTATTCATTGGCATTTGATGCAATTGTTCTTGCGTTTCACTTAAATCTGTACAAACTCTATATAAATGCGTTCTCTCACCTCAGGAGGTAGATTTTGAATGTGCTCTTCTAACTGGTCATTCACAGGAATGTCTTATTTGAGGAAATGGTCATATGTTTGCCAGAGGGAATCTGCTGGTAGATTATATCCAATAAATGTAGTCATTAGCTCGCATCATACCATATGTCATGAAGGTGCTTTGTCTTGAAGCAATACTTCTTTTAAAAGGTTTTTTTTTTTTTTTTTGTAATTCGGCAAGTTTGAAACCTTTACCTGGACTTCGTCCCATGGAATTCTGTGTATCGCTTCAACATTGTAGGTACAAGTCGTGGCTTCCAAAATCTCAGAAGATGTGGGTAGTTAATCAATGTCTGACGATTTTTAAATTTTCAAAGTAATCAGCCTTTTTATAGCATTAAAATACCAACGGTTGAAAAGTCTATGTCGTAGAGGATGCAGTTGTTCCTTGCGTTTCACTTGAATCTGTACAAAGTCTATGTAAATGCGTTCTTGCAGCTCAAGAGATAAACTTCGAATCCTCTCTTCTAACATATAATAATAATATGGACAGACCAAAGGAAGGCAGTGACAGCATAGAGACCGTTTGGCATGTTCATCAAATAGCCAAATATGTATGCTCTCATTCGTAAAAGTTTCAAACCACAACTGAAACACTGCACTTGGTCTCCTCGTCCCAAGTAGAACCCTGCTCTCGCTAAAGTGTTTGAAGTGGGGAATTCAAAGTATTTAAACCAGCACGGTGGTGGGGTTGGGTGGGGAAGACACACACAGAGTAAATTGTGTGCTCAGAGGAGAAGTCAGATTTAATAGGTTTTGCACTGGATCCAGTAGGTTAGTAGAAGACATTGCCAGTTTGAATAAATGTCACAAATTACACTTGCAGTGTAACAGTATGGTACTGGTGTGTCATAAAATCAAAATTGCTGGCTTCTTATATCACCTTCTTTTACTTGAAATATGTACTCCTCTGGTTGTTGTCCAAATTTATTCTGAAGCAGTCTTCAAAGGACAAAATAACAAAAATCCCATTCATTTCTGCGTCAATTTTAATAGTTTTAAAAGAGAAAAGAGGTTACATATAATATCAATCAAAAGTAAATGAAACAATGAAACAAAAATTAACTATTTCTGAAGTAGATTTGTTTACAAAAACACATGAAACTAACAGATTTTGTCAAGTAAAAATGTTTTAAAACCATGCTAAAAAAAAAGTTATAATTACAATACAAAAATAACCAAACAATTTAAGTAAAAACCATACTATAAAAACCAAGCAAATATATACATATCCTCAACAATGGGATGAAAAAGAAGTCACATATGAAAATCAGGACGATAACAATCATAACGACAAGCCGATATACAATGGTGTCTCCATAACTTTGGCTTAAAGTGCAATTCTCATATTGTCATTTGCATTAAGGTATCACTATAAAATGTTTAGCTGATCTGCTTACATTAATTTATGTGCACTGTCTGGCAACAAATATTATTCACAAATCCCTCTACCAGTTCGAAGCCTATTTCAGTAATCTTAAGACACCATTGGTATGTCATAAATATTGTGCAAATTGTGAATTTCTTTTGAAATTAATAACTGAAAGGTGTCCAGTATCCGATCATGGCTTGAGTAAGAATAGTGAATCATATTTTGTTGAGATTCCATTAGCTTACCAAATAGAACAAGTACTTTAAAGAACACGATTTCATCAGATGCTGTTGTATATATTAAGTAGGAAAAAAAAAGAAAAACCACCCCCGTGATAATATAGAAGATATCTACGATGGTGAGGTTTATCGCAAACATTCTAGAGCTGGCGACTTTCTGAACAATAAAAAACAACCCTTTTTACACTGATGGAGAGTCATTGTTTAAATCATCACATGTTAGTATTTGGCCCATGTTTCTTGCAATCAATGAGATGTCTTGTCAAGACAAAGCAAGAAAATATTATAATTTTAGGTTTCTGGTTTGAAAAATCAAAGTTGTTACATTTTTAGAATGAAGCATACTGCTTTCCTTGCAAAATTGTTGCACACACAGCAAATAGAGGAGACTTAGTGGGTGTATGATCTGGCTCATATCCTATGAATTACTGAGGAAAGATTTCAGAAATTCAAGCTGATCCACAAAAATGCAAGCTCTTTAGTATACAGAATCTCTCACATGTTTTCTCCATTATGAGGAGAAATCTTGACAATTTTTCTTTATGGCTTTAGACACATTTTACTTCACTTTCAGAAAGAAATCTAGATAGCGTAGGGTGGTGGTGCACGTTGTGAGATGGTTAGTTTCCACCCCACCCCATCTGTTCAAATAGTACACTTTTAGGTGAAAAACCTGAATGCTGGCCATATGAAATACACCGTACTGTAGTGAGCCACCTCTTCTAAACAAAATGTCTATGAAACAATCCTTCATCTTGCCCTGCTCGTGTGTGGTTCAGGTACCATCCAATGAAATAGATTACAGCAACATGTATTATGCAACATGGAAAAATAAATTCCATTTACCTGTTTGGCAAAACAACGCAAGTCTTTAATTTTAGTTCAACATTCCAAAATCACTTCACAAGTCTTAGAACATATGTAAGTGCTATTCACGATGATCCTTTAAAAAGATCCAACATTTTTGTTGTACCGTCCATTCTGGAAGGGCTGTGATATCAATCACCACATCCGTCAAACGTCTATTACTTTACAGCTATACAAAGCAACGAAATTACTCCCTTGATTTCTTAAAGCCTTTGAAACAGAATCACTGCCAATATTTTTGAAAATGACAACACAATTATAAAAATTAGAAGAATGCCTACATGTACACAACCTCTATACTTGCCTCAGTTAAAGTTCACTGCATGACGGCAACTGCAGAAATGCAAACCATACTTATTTTTTTGGCAACAACATCATAATTCCACGATTTGCGTTCGCAACAGTTGTCTCCAGGGTTGCATGAGAAGATGCTCCGCATATACTGGTTATACTTGCAATGAAATGTGCGAAATTAACCAGCAAAATAAAAAGAAAAAATGGAGCCTATTTGAAAACGAGGCTACTGCGGTAGTTTTCTGTCTATACTACCTTATATATGTTATCTTTATATTTCGTTGTACGGAAACCAATCTTCATGCTGTAGACAAGGGAAATAAACGCCATATTTTGTTTTTTTTGTTACTCGTTACTATACCGAATTAGGAATCTGTCGCGGAAAACAACATTTTATCTTATGTGATTTTATTAATTGATTTTTTTCTAAAAAGAAAATTTCCATAGGACAATTCTTCATGGAATGATAGCAAAGTTAGACGAGTCTCTCTCTCTCTCTCTCTCTCTCCCACCTCTCTCTCACTCTCTTACAAAGAAAGTAAGTCTTTCAGGATATATACATTTTTAAGCTTTTAATTAGTATGAAAAAGGCCATTTTTTTGTTCTTGCAGCCAATAATAATAATAATAATAATAATTATTATTATTATTATTTTTATCATTATTATTATTTCTCACTGTTCAATACAACAACAAAATTTACAGTAACAACACAGGGATAGGTATACTATGTCTATTAAGCCGCAAAAGAAAAGATTCAGAAGAATAGAAACTTACAAAGAATTGTTGATTTCTTTTCCCTCCCTTTTTGGTTAAAAAATATATTAAAAAATCAGGAAGGTATTGATATTTTATGGAAATTTATATTACAGGAAATAGAATCGCGCATGCATTTACTTTTCTTTAATCTATAGATAATTGGGATTATTAATATTATTATCATTATTATTATTATTATTATTAAACGTCTTGATATTTATCACATCCAAACAAGCAATTGATCTGCAAAAGTAATTGCATAAGACCACTGAGGCAAAGTAATTGCATAAGACCACTGAGGCAAAGTAATTGCATAAAACCACTGAGGCAAAGTAAAATACTGAGGCCTCTGATATTATCATGAAGCTGAGTTGAGAATAATAAACGGTAAACTTAAACCACTGAATTTTTATTATATGATATTTCTGTTTTTGACTTGGACACGTTTTGAATTGGGTACATTTTGACTCAGGTACTTTTGGGATTTATTACGTTTCATTTAAAATACGTTTTAACTCTGTTACTTTCGACTAGAACTGTTCTCACGATGCATTAATTTTGTGTGTGTGTGTGTATATATATATATATATATATATATATATATATATATATATGACTAGGAGGTAATACCTCTTCTAACTTTAGTGAGGATAATAATTTTAAATGCAATATTTCGTAGACTAACACATGCTATACTTCTTTAAAACAATGATTGCAAGGTTTTCAAATATGGGGGATTAAAATATGTGAAAAGAAACCTTCACATTTGACTTTAATTATAGTTCTAGGCACACTGTAGCCATGGTTAGCGCCTGACATGTTGGATGTCGCAGTTGAAAACATATCACTAGCTTCTAAAAATACATTTTAGATTCTAGAATGGAAAGCATAGCATAGGCTTCTAAAAATTTGATAAACACTATGTTGAAGATCCGACATAAGAGCATTGTCATTACAATGGCTGGTTCGGCTGAGGAGGTATCCAGAATCAGCTGTGGCAGCACACCATCATATATATGTTAAAAAGATTTACAGGGTAGTTCTAGAACATTGACTGCATCTTTTCTACAAACGTTTTGTCAGGCACTTTCAAGAGAAGCGCACACGAAAAGAAAGAGTCGTCATTTTTTTTATCACCATCTGCCAGAACATAGAATCGCCTTGTGTCACCAGTATATGTCTTCGCGTGCAATGCCAATTCGATGTTACAATAAATGCTTTGCCAAAATATTTGACATTATTATCGTTCCTCATCAGTGTGTACCATGAACTTTCTAGACAAACCAAAGGTCTGGCTAAAGATTTGCACACCTACAGTACACGCATCAAGGATTACGGATTGCCAACTCAATACGGTAGGGGTGAATGCACACCTACAGTACAGGATTACGGATTGCCAACTCAATACGGTAGGGGTAAATACAGGGGGCAATGGGATAAGTGTCCACTATGAATATTATCTACTCAATCAAGTGGAAATCCAGTACTGATTTTATTGCAGCTGCTTGTTGTTATTCTTCATCCTTTGAGTTCGAAAATGATCATGGCATCACTAACTGGTTTGGATTTGGGAGTACGTGAGTGGCTGATCAGGACAATTTGTGCTGATCAGCTGTATGTGGCACACTGGACAGGAGATGCCACTTGGGTTTGCTTGATCAGTATAGGATGTGCTGTAATTCTGAGATTTACGCTGCTCGCGCTTCTGCGCTGCCTCTGCAATTCTCCTCTGTTCAAAGTCTGTAGCTCCAGTCTGCATGAGTCTCCGCCAGGTGGAGCGAACCTGTGCGAGATCTTCCCAAGACTCAGGGTCAATGTTGAGGTATTTCAAAAATGATTTGAGGGAATCGTTGAAGCATTGCTTCTGACAACACTGAGATCGCTTCCCATCCTTTAGCTCGCCGTAGAAGATCTTCTTTTGTAGTCGCTCATCTAACATCCTGGTGACGTGGCCTACCCATCTGAACTGTGATTTCATCAGCAGAGTGTGGATGCTTGGAATTTCTGCCCATGTGAGAACCTCAGAGTCTGGGACCCTGTCCTGCCATCTTATCCTCATCAGTTTCTTCAGGCAGCCCATGTGGAGATCGTTCAGCTACATGGCATGGTATCTGTATACCATCCAGGTTTTGGAAGCATACAACAGGGTGGGCAACACAATGACTTTGTAGATCTTCAGTTTTGTTTGCAGACTGATGCCCTTCGCTCCAATATATTTGCACGTAGTCTGCCAAAGGCTTCACTTGCTTCAGCAATTTTGGCATTGGTTTCATCATCAATGTGGACTGCACGTGACAGTGTGCTGCTGAGATAGGTGAACTTGTCCAATGCCAGGAGGGTTGGACCATTTACTGTAATGGTAGTCTCTATGTAAGGCTTTCCTGGTGCAGTCTGTTGCATCACCTCTGTCTTCTGGATACTGATTGTGAGACAGAAGTTATCACAAGCCGATGAGAATAGTCCATAATGTCTTGTGTCAGACTCAGATTTGGCATTCAGGGAACAGTCGTCAGCAAATAAGAGATCGCGAACAGTCACTTCCTGTACCTTCGTCTTCGCCTGCAGTCTCCTCAAATTGAAGAGCTTGCCATCAGTCCGGTATTTGATGTGGATCACAGTGTCATAGTCACGGAAGGCATCAGTAAGCATGGTAGAGAACATCATACTGAATGGGGCTGGGGCTAACACACAGCCTTACTTAACTCCATTGGTGACTGGGAATGGTCCCGATGACTCGCCGTCGTCCACGACACAAGCGAGCATGTCCTCATGGAATTGCAGAACCATCATTATGAATTTCTCTGGGCAACCACATTTTGCCATGATCTTCCAAAGGCCTTGCTGATTTGATTGCATTCGCCCTGCGAGTTAACACACTAAACAAACAGCTGGGAGAAACTCCAACCCCGTAAACCCGGATTTGGCAGATGTCTATTTCATACCTTTACCTCTACACACTATACAATAGTAACATTGTCTGTGGTATTTGGTAATGGCCTTGCTAGGGATACATACTGACAAAGGTGCGTAGCATAGACAAAATATGAGGGTTTACATGTTCTGGATATGTCCCACCCCTGTCCATGACAAAGCGTACATCAGAAGAAAAAAAATCTTGCTACGTCGTTCATCCCTGTTGATCGACTACATGTACATGTACCTATTAACATATACACCTGCAGAAATGTACATGTTTTTCTGCGCCAAGAGGTACATTTGAAGTTCTTTCTCAATAAGTGACATTTCATACTAGTGATAGTTGTACTGGTTATTAGCTTGTCATACATGTAGTTTCCATTTACTTTCCATACTATTTCCAAGGCACATCTAAACAAAATTTTGAAAGCAGTATACAAATGAAATACAAAAAGCCCCATCTTATCACCAACGCATCGGACATTCATGTAAGATAGTTATCATTCATTGCAATCGTCCTTTAGATAAGATTTGAAACAAGTTTATATCAAGTAAGCAGGTTAATTAAATGTATCAAATTGAATAAATGTCAGAGACAGGTGCAGCAATAATAATCTTTGAAAAAATAGATAAACTTTAATACTGATAAGTACGACCAATAGCGATTACAAACAAATGCCTTACTATTTACAGCATACACGAATGATGTAGTACAATGGATGTAATGAAATGTACATCATAGTTCTTTCTCAAGTTTATTCGGTTAGGATAACGTTGCATCATATAATCATATAACGCACACACAAAAAAATTAAAAAAAAAACAAAAACTGATATCCGCGAACAATGTTAGAAAATGTTTTTCTGTAGATATATATTCATAGACTAAGAAATCGGCAGTGAATATCTGAGAGTATGACGATTTTTAAATGCGCGGAATTGACCTACACTGCAATGAAAGCTACGCTCTTTAAGTGGCTGTCCATGTCATCAATGAAGTAATTTTCATGAGAAAGGTTACTTTGTTCGTCACTTTTGTTGTGAATCTATCATCAAGCACCAGCCAAGGAGTGACATTCTTATTTTGAAGTCAGCTTCTATGCTTGTTGACAGTGGTCGGTCAGGAAGTTGTCGAGCTTCGATACTATTTTGTTTCAAAAGCATTAACTTGTGAATGAAAATGTTTCGTCTTCTCTCAAAACCAAATATCATAACACTAGAAAGATTTCAGTCTATACAAAAATTAAAAAAAAAATAAATAAATAAAAAATGTTAACTTATGATATTGACCGAGAAATGCAATTAGGTTAAGCTGCAATATTCTCAAGCAAAATTGCTTGATGGCAGTATATCAAGCACACCATATATTTTTTTTTTTATTTTCCCCATTAATCTTTTGATGCAGCACATAGAACAGAAGTCTTTTGCAGCCGCACATAGTTATGACATGTTTAACGAAAGGTCTACTGTACTACATGCTTTCTTTGTTTGTTTTTTATAAACACATCTTTCTATGTAATAAAATGATAAAATTAATGAGTTTACTGTATGCAAAAATGAGAGAGAGAGAGGGGGCTTGGAAAATGACAATGATTATTATAGTATGCAATTTTTTTAAAAATGTGCTGCAAATAAATTCATCTTGGAATTCGTCTCCTGACAAAATTTCTACATAACACTTTCACACTGCTCTTTATTCAGACAAAATTAAATAAGTATATTGCTGCTCATTGTCGCAAGCCAAGGATGACAATATGCTGTTCTCTTCTTTCACACGTTGCTGCTTGTGCCGAGGTTTCCTCATTTCAGATGAATTTGCATAAACCTTCTAAATCCATCACTGCGAGCGTGAGTAACATTTTTTCGCCATTGTGACCTAACATAACCTTTCACCTGGTTTAAATTATATTAGACATTGTTTTTGTTTCTGTTGTATTTTTGGGTCTGCATAAGTCAAAGTTTTTCTTCCAAACACAGTCAGTTTTCGATTGATAAAACAGCACCTTCATTTACATGTAGGAGATTGTAACTTTGTGTTGTTGACGCCTTGTTTTTGATTATACGTACTGATGAAAAATGAGAGAATCTTAGCACAGGCGGCCAGTTGATGAAGGAGCATAGCAGATTGTTGCCGTGGCTCGCGATGGTGATTTCTGCTTAGCAATGCTGTTTGCATTTTTAAAAAAAAGAATCAATTGGATTATTAAGCTGCTACTTTTGTGCTTTTCTAATTTTATTATTATTTCCATTTTGGTCGTATAGTTCTACTTTCTCATAATTAACATAAAGGAACTAAAAGCCTGATGAATTTAGAAGACTGAAAGTTGAATGAGCTAGCAATAATCAAAATAAACAACATGCCCATGACTCCAGGTTTACGATAAAAAGGAAATCATGGGGATTTACAACCTCTGAAGCCAAGACCTCTTCTGCCTATATTTTGGAATAGATAAAGAAGCTCTACCTCGTATACCTGTTTGAAGCCAGTAAAATACAAAGTCACACAAATAACAGTAATCAATGCAATTGAGATAGATTTTATAGCCTTTGCAAACACGTGACTTAGCAGAAAATTCACTTGTCCCACCTACCTTTTCACTTGTCCCAGAATTTAAATCACTTTTCAAGATTTGATGAGATGTATGCACTTTAATTCATAGAAAGAACAAACAAAATAATGTACATATTTTTATTTCTTAAAAGAATTTAATTTTTCAATAGTGTAGGCTGCATTATACAGTTTGTTACATCAGAGGTTTTCAGTTTTCCGTTGTCCAGATATCTTATATGCACTATTTCTTGTTCCGATATGGTAGCAATAATTTGGTCGTTTAGCCCAATATGCAGTCAAGCGGTAATAGAAAGTGGGCATGTCATGCAACAGTTATCAATGACCACTGGCAGGTGTTATACAGGATGTAAATAAATACACGGAGAGTGTTAGAATCAAGCATTCAGTAGGCAGAGGGCTAAATGGCCAGATAAAGGTAGATAAAGTTTGTGCATTCAAAAGCTCTCTCTCTCTATCTCACTCTCTCTTTCTCACGGTTATGAAAATAACTATTATTAAACTTTTCATATTTTATTTTGTGAAGCACCCAAATATTCTCATAGGATTCTTTGCTCAAAAATGTATCTTTCATCTCTCGTTATACCTGTATGTCAGTGTGTTTTAGCGGGCGAATGTCAAAATATTAAAATATCATTGTGTACAGCTTGATATACTGTAGCTCAGCTGACAGATAAGTTCTACACTATGTAGTGGTCTTCCACTATTGCATATTTATATTCCTGTGACTTTCCGATTCGGGCAATAAAGCTTCATCCATCCACTATGTGCCACAAGATCGACATCCACAATGACCACTTTATACAATCAGAGACAGACAAGAGCGTGGCTGGATTCTTTTCACAATGGAAACATGGATTTTCCATAATCTGCGATACGTGTTTTGTACCTCACATTTGAAGTTTTTTTTGCCAGTGTGTATCCTAGAATGTTTTAAACAATTATTGTTTGCACAAAACATTTTCCCACATAGTTCACATAAGCAGGGCTTGTCACCAGTTTGTATCATGAATTGTCAATCTTTACTTAACAGAAAACAAATTACCACATATTTCACATTTGTACGGTTTTTCACCAATATGTGTCCTAGTGTGTCATCAAAGTCAAGCTCTCACCAACATTTTTTTTCACACATGCCACATTTGAATGGCTTGTAACCATTGTGTATCCATTGTCCAAGCTTGAGTTAGATGAAAATGATTTACCCCATATAACATATTTGTAAGGTTTTCCACCGTATCTTCAAGTGTGGTGACAAACTTGTGTTCTGACTATACAATTTCCTACCGATGTCACATCAGATCATTGATCTGCATGGTTTGTCACTAGTGTATATTTTCAAGTGTGTTGACAAATTAGAGCTACATCTGAACAGGATTTCCCACATACTGCACATTTGAAAGGTTTCTCACCAGCTAGTGTACCCCTGTGTGCTGACAAATTAAAGATCTGTCTAAACAATTTCCCGGATATTTCACATTTGAATTGTTGTCATCGGTGTGCATCTTCAAATGTAATGCAAAATTAGAATTCTGGTTAAACAATTACCCACAAAATTTCACATTTTATTGGTTTGTCACCAGCATGCATCTTCAAATGTGATGACAAATTAGAACTCTGGCTAAACAATTTCTAACAAAATTTCACAACCTTAATGTCCTGTCACTAGTGTGTATCTTTAAGTGTGTTGACAAGTTAGAGTTATGTCTAAAGAATTTCCCACATATTTCACATATGAAGAATTTCTCTCACCAGTGTGCACCCTCAAATGTCCTGACAATTCATAGCTCTGGCCTAACAATTTCCCTAAACAATTTCCCACATATTTCACATCTGAAGGATTTTACTCACCAGTGTGCACCCTCACATGTCTTGACAAATGAGAGCTGTGCTGTGGCTGAACAATTTCCAACATACATTTCACAAATGAATGGTTTCTCTCCAGTGTGCACCTTCGCATGTCTTCACAAATTAGAGCTTTTGCTAGACAATTTTGCACATATTTCATGTTTGAATAGTTTGTCAGCAGTATGAATCATCAAGTGTGATGACAAACTGGAGCACCATTTAAACAATTTCCCACATATTTCACATTTGAAGGGTTTCTCGCCAGTGTGGACCTTCACATATCTTGACAAATGAGAGCCATGGTTATACAATTTCCCACATCTTTCACATTTGAAGGGTTTCTCACCAGTGTGTATCTTCAAGTGTGATGACAAATTAGATCTCTGCCTAAACAATTATCCAAATATTTCACATTTGAATGGTTTCTCACCAGTGTGTATCACCAAGTGTGAGGACAAATAAGAACTCTGACTAAACAATTTCCCACATATTTCACATTTGAAGACTTTTTCACTAGTTAAGGGTTTTTCACCAGTGTGTGTCTTCAAGTGTGATATTAAATTATTGCTCCGACTAAACAATTTCTCACATATTTCACATTTGAATGGTTTCTCACCAGTGTGTATCTTCAAATGAGACGACAAACTTGAGCTTCGTGTAAACAATTTCCCACATATTTCACATTTGAAGGGTTTCTCACCAGTGTGTATCAGCAAGTGTGATGACATATTAGATTTCTGCCTAAACAATTTTCCACATATTTCACATTTGAATGGTTTCTCACCAGTGTGCACCCTCACATGACTTGACAAATAAGAGCTGTTGCTAAACAATTTCCCACATATTTCACATTTGATGAGTTTTTCACTAGTGAAGGGTTTTTCACCAGTGTGAGTCTTCAAGTGTGATATCAAATTAGAGCTCCGACTAAACAATTTCTCACATATTTCACATTTGAATGGTTTCTCACCAGTGTGTATCTTCAAATGTGATGACAAACTTGAGCTTCGTGTAAACAAATTCCCACATATTTCACATTTGAAGGGTTTCTCACCTGTGTGTATCAGCAAGTGTGATGATATATTAGATTTCTGCCTAAACAATTTTCCACATATTTCACATTTGAATGGTTTCTCACCAGTGTGTACCCTCATATGTCTTAACAAATAAGATCTCTTGCTAAACAATTTCCCACATATTTTACAGTTGAAGGGTTTTTCACCAGTGTGTATCTTCAAATGAGTTGACCAATTTGAGCTTTGTGTAAACAATTTCCCACATATTTCACATTTGAAGAGTTTTTCAGCAGTGTGTGTCTTCAAGTGTAATGACAAACTAGAACTCCAACTAAACAATTTCTCACATATTTCACATTTGAATGGTTTCTCACCAGTGTGCACCCTCACATGTCTAGACAAATAAGAGCTCTCGCTAAACAATTTCCCACATATTTTACATTTGAAGTGTTTTTCACCAGTGTGTGTCTTCAAGTGTAATGACAAACTTGAGCTCCGACTAAACAATTTCTCACATATTTCACATTTGAATGGTTTCTCACCAGTGTGCACCCTCACGTGTCTTGACAAATAAGAACTGTCGCTAAACAATTTCCCACATATTTTACATTTGAAGGGTTTTTCACCAGTGTGTGTCTTCAAGTGTAATGACAAACTAGAGCTCCGACTAAACAATTTCTCACATATTTCACATTTGAATGGTTTCTCACCAGTGTGTATCTTCAAATGTGATGACAAACTTGAGCTTCGTGTAAACAATTTCCCACATATTTCACATTTGAAGGGTTTCTCACCAGTGTGTATTATCGAGTGTGATGACAAATTAGATCTCTGCCTAAACAATTTTCCACATATTTCACATTTGAATGGTTTCTCACCAGTATGCACTCTCACATGTCTTGACAAATACGACCTGTCGCTAAACAATTTCCCACATATTTTACATTTGAAGTGTTTTTCACCAGTGTGTGTCTTCAAGTGTGATGACAAATTAGAGCTACCTCTAAATAATTTCCCACATATTTCACATTTGAATGGTTTCTCACCAGTGTGTATCTTCAAATGTGTTGACAAATTTGAGCTTTGTGTAAACAATTTCCCACATATTTCACATTTGAAGGGTTTTTCACCAGTGTGTGTCTTCAAGTGTGCTGACAAATGAAAGCTCTGACTAAACAATTTCCCACATATTTCACATTTGAAGAGATTCTCAATAGTGTGTGTCTTCAAGTGTGATGACAAACTCGAGCTACACCTAAACAATTTCTCACATATTTCACATTTGAATGGTTTCTCACGAGTGTGTATCTTCAAATGTGATGACAAATTTGAGCTTCGTGTAAACAATTTCCCACATATTTCACATTTGAATGGTTTCTCACTAGTGTGCGTCATCGTTTTTTTTTTATCACATTAGACCATGCGTAGACTGATATTCTCTCTACTTCACATTTGTGTGCTTTGTCGCCATATATATTCCAAATCAAAGATTGGTCGCTACGTCAAAGCGCGATCATGATTCTTCATATCTCTATCACATGATCCAGCCTTATACAAACAAATAGATGGCATTCACTCAAGCTTTCCAAACAATTAGTTTAACTTCTGAAGATGTTACGGGTGCTAAAATCAACACTGATCAACTTGATGATTGCGGAAATGTTCAATTAAAGAGATGGCTAGAATGCAAGTGTTTAAGAACAGTTGGAAATCGATCTGACCTACTTCAAGATGGGTAAACACAGGACAACACCTACTTCCTTTGTCAATAGACCTTCCCTGAACTAAATAATCATTGAGCTGTACAGATAAAACTTGCTTAGGTAAACGATTGATACTTGAAGAAAATTGTAAGATATATTTAACTCGAATCAGGGACATTTCGCCCCATGGACGTTTCGGCCCAAGACATTTCACCCCACTTCAATGGACATTTCGCCCCACTTCAATGGACGTTTCGGACCATGACATCGTTTAATAAATAATTATGTTCGTTTAAAACGGTGTTATTTTGAAATTATAATTATGTTTGAAACAAGTCTTTTCTGCATGTATCGTGATGAAGAGTATAGAAAATAAGAGATAGTAAGACAAGTTATCCTCATATCAGAAGGAGATAGTAATAATAATAATAAGAAGAAGATGATGAAGAAGAATAGGCTTATGCTTAGACTATTTGATTTACGGACCCATTTCAATTTGTTTGATTTACATTCAGCCTGTCATTATATCTGACAATATTTTCCCCTTTTTCTTCGTTTATGAAAATGAATCTATCGTTTACAGTGATCATTATTTTCTATACTGCGATATTTTTATTTTCGCAGTTACGAAAACTGATGAAAGTCCTTTTTTGGTGATGGTCATTTGCAAAAAAGGAGTTAAATGTTTTCTTCTTTGTTTGATTTACAATTCTGATATTATTGTTTAAAATAAGTCCAGAAGAGTTCAAAGGCATAATCTTTTATTCAAGAAAGAAACAAATGGCATGTACTTGGTGTGTAATCGAAAAAGATGAGGTCTCAGCCCAGCTGTCTAACATGGGCCATACAGTCTGGCACAGCATTTCAGTAAGGTGTTGGTGCTGATTTGGTGCTTCCCATACTTTTCCCATACCTTCATAAGGCGACCCTGAACTTTTTTTGTCCGCTTCTTTTGATGTTGCCTTATCTTCCCCTCTTGCAGCAGACGCACTACACACCCAATTTCTCTCGCTTCCTTGTACAGCAACGTTATGAGGAGATAGAACGGCAAATTTCCCTTTCTTGCTCTCCTATTCAACCTATTATGCCATCCTTGCACATCATTATTCGTCCGAATACTTTTCCCATAAACGGACCAGGAGTCAACGGTCCATACGTGGTTATGAATCCAGTTGTCTTCCAAATATTTCAGGAATGATATCACGTTCACTCCCTCTGGATCCACTCTTCTTTGCAACTCTTCAAATGACGCTGGTATGTCGTCTGCTGGTAAGAGAGGAAGCGCGAAAACCTTTCGCAGCAGTTTATACATCCTGTCGTGTTCCTGATACGCCCGCTAAAATTGGAAAAGAAAATACAATTATTTGTGGAGAACATTTAAAAATTAGGGATGCGCGGAGGTGACGTTTTCGCCCCCGGACAGAATGCTAACTGTTTTCAAAACAGCTAAATACCTTTTTATAATGTCTCTTCTTCTTTCCCGACATGATACAAAAACACAGCGGTATCTGTTTCAAGTCGTCACCGGATCTGACAAATCCATGCATTGACAGCAGCTGATAGAAAGGCTTCTTTATAACTTTGAATGTGCCATCAATATACCAGGTTTTGGCCATTCCGAGTAGCTGCAGCTGCTTGTTGGTGGCAAAGATCAGGTGGCCGAGCTCAGAAATCTCTCGTCAAGCTGGAATATATATATATATATATATATATATATATATATATATATATATATATATATATATATATATATATATATATATATATATATATATACGGAAATAAACCACCTAAAATTGCTTTACTAAAATTTGAACTACAACAGCAAACAAAAAAACAAAAAACATATACAAAACGATCACAGACTGTGTATCGAAAAAAGATTGACTTACAGTAAAGGTTAGATCTCTTGGATCTTCTGGTCTGGTTGACGACCTGGTCCGGTTGACCATTCTAACGAGGTTTGGCTCAGGTACCCTGGATGTCTCCGGCTGTGATGGCTCTGCATGTACGTCTATAACCTCATTAATCAGTGCAAAGGCCGTTTCAAACAATTTCTCTTTCCCAATTGCCTTGACCTGAACGAATACCAAACCTTATAGAGTACATCACATAAAGCCAAAAAAAAAAAAAAAGCTTAATTACTATAGCAGAAGACTTGGTGATCAACACAGCCTAATGTAATTTATAATACGTCGACTCTTTTGGTGTGTAAAACGACTTCCTCTCTAATCACCAATTTAGCAAACATTAATTATAAATAAATGGATTTAAAAACTTAATATATACTGTTGATAACATAGTGATAGAATGGATTTAGTATTTAGACAGATTAATCATGTTCATACTAAATACCCCGGTTTTGATTTTTACGGCTGCTAACATCCCAGGCGTGTTAGTGTGATTATGGCTGTGGCGACTTGGCAAAAAGTCTGCTCCTGTCTGTCGCACGCATGCTGAGCATCGCGTATTCTTCCCACGCACGCTACATCGCCAATCGATGGTTCCATTCTTTAGCACCCGTTTTACAACAAAACTATACCCAGCACTAGATATTAGCTTTCGTTTGCCTCGAGTGGATCCGGTGTCTACAACTTCAAATGTTATGCGCTCTTCAGCATCCACTGGCAGTTCACAATAAACAGTTTCATCCACAACCGACCTGAAGAAAGGAGAGAAATCGTTACATGTGTGCATTTTAAAAAAAATGAATATTTCACATGCAAAAATAAATTATGTACGTGAATCAGTAAAATAATAAATGGTTACATGGTACCTAACACGACCGCGTAAAAAATTAGTATTCTTTCAAATACAAGATGGACTGTAGGATGCTGTATTGTTCGCTTCGATTTTTAACTTACGCTTCTAGTTCTTCGGATGTCAAAGATCGGTGTGGGCGCTGAACGTCAAACGAAGAGGTATCGGCTCCACCATGCCTGTAAATAAAAAAATGGCGGAACTTATCAGAAAATGTTGAACATGTACAAGCAATACATAGTAAACCACGTCAAACTAGACAGAATATGATATTTACTCATAAGGAGGTCTGCAAGAACCAGTATTTTTCTTTTACTAAATAAAACAATATTCACCTTGCTGAAGTATCCTCTATATTAATAGAAATCGAATTTCTCGTGCTCTCCATCTGGCCCTGCGCTGTACCGTCCAATCCGGAACATGTATTTGGTATGGCGCTTAAGTCCATTGCGACAGTGTGGTCATCTTCCTGCCAACAGTATGAATAGTATCACATTTTTAAAGTGTACAAAAAAAATAATATCAAGCTAAGTGCTGACTTTTTCTGTGATTAGTGGTAAAGTGTTAACTAGCTGCTTTAACGTGTATCAATTCTGAAAATATTTTGTTTCTACTGAAAGCTTACCTCTGGTTTTGAATTGCACGTGTCGCACACAAACTGGATGGATATCTTTCCAAGTCTAAGAAGACCATACTTGTAACTTGTTGGACCTGTAAATAGAAACCGTTTTTCCAATAATTCAGTTAATTCCATCGCCGTTTTGTGATAAAATGTATTCGATATACTGAAACGCGAACAATATCCTACACGAAAGGGACACTATATACACTAAATTATATAAGAAAACAACTAAATTATGTGTAATGGACGGTAAATTATTAAAATGTTATAAGAAAACAACTCAATTATGTGTAATGGACGTTAAATTATGGATCGTAATATGATGTAGAAACAAAAAAAATTAACAGACAAATAAATAAACTTACCAGTATTTCCACAGGCTCTGTGTTGCCATAGGCCGCAAACATCGCAATCTATGGCTTGCTGACGAGAGGTAACTGGTTTTCTACAGTAAATGCACGAATACATTGTTCGATCAATAGATTTACTTGATAGTATAACAACTGCTACCAAGAAAAGGAAAGTCTGCAATTTATAGAGCCTCTGCTAAATTTCCATACAAACACATGCACGAGCTTCTATACCATGACAACTGTCGAACAATGCACTTGAAGATTCATAACTATTAGCCTAAAGCTCAATGCAACCCGCCTGATGTTTGTAGATTAATAAACAACAATGCTCCTTTACCTTTAACAATAAAAAAGCTCATTGAGTGGATTCTTTAACAATGAAGATCAAACAAGCTACCTGGCTGTAATTAGGCCCAAATAACACTTGCTGAATTTCAAAAACAAACTTCAAGGAAATGCCGGGTGTTTACGCGAGTGCGAGTAAGTTTCTCCACTAGCGACACGTTCTTTAATCTCGAGTGCGAGTAAGTTTCTCAACCAGCGACACGTTCTTTAATCTCGCCGACAGAAGTCTCAGAATAATTCAAGATGACAACTAGTATGAGCAAAGATCAAACGAAATGCCGCTTAACTACATGCACTTTAATATGAAGGGTAAACATATTTGTTGGGAATGATAGTTAAGAAATTTAACTCATTAACCCCTGGCGCCACGTTTACGCGTCATGAGGTTGTACCCTACTTCCGAGCTCTGTAACGTTAACATCATTTAGGATACACTAAAGTGGATGGTATTTCAGGAAAGTAGACAGATGTAGCTCTACAATGATACCAAATAATGTCGACTTTCTACTCGCATTAAAAAATACAACAAAAAAAATGCAGTTTTTGAGACCCGATTTGTCTTAGGTCAAAAATTGCCAGTTCCGGATTTTGGATTTTTTTGCCTTAGACTAAGCAGACCGGTCCGAACTGCGCACAGACAGATGAACCTTTTGCAAAAAGTAGGATAAGTTTCAGATTTGGAGTAAAAAAGGGGCCAGGACACAAAAATCGGGGATCCAATACGAAAAAATAAAAATAAAAAAAGAAAAAAGTCCAACTGTTACCCTTCTGCACATGCGCGAGCGTAATAGCCAATCAAAAACAATGTTTCTGATACACCTAAGCATCCGGCTAAACGAAAAACTTTCTTAAGCAGATGTGTTTTGCTACATTCAGAAGTAACCCCAAAAATGCGTTTCCTACTCCCATTTCAGGCGAAAATGAAAAGAATCTCCAGGGGTTAATGAGTTAAATGAGGTACCTTCCGTTCACTAGCGTGGTCGTACTTTGTCGAATGGCCGCACAAGACTTAAATTCAATCTCAGTCTGTAAGTTCACAACTGTATACCAAATGAATATTAACGTAGAACATGACTTTTGTCATTGATTATACAATTTAGAAAGTACATCTTGGTCAAATATTGATGTAAACAAGTGAAGGTTAAATACATTAGAAGGGAGAAGAAAAATGAACGTAATGTCGTGGACTTGTACGGCTATTATATATGTCTATGTTAATGTGTATCCAGGGTTTTGAAAAAGGAGGGGTTATTCCAGTGGAGTCACGATGTTAAAATATAGGGCTTTAAATGGACATTTGATCCAATTTTACTTGAATTTTTAAGAGCTTGAATAATATTTTTTTAAAATAAGTTTTCACCTAAAGATGTAGAGGCGCAATAAATGCAGGCAAACTAGAAGACATTGATATCAATATTGAAATTGGTTCAATATTAAAGTAGAAAAATAAAAGCAGCAAAAGATGAAAACCTACATCCAACAATTCCGCTTGTCTTAGGGTGGAAACCTTTTCCCTCAAAGGCAATACCAAGTAACTTTAATTATGGTCATATATACTACTACTTGCTAGAAAGTGTTGTACTTCTAGAAGAGGGTGGCAAGTCAAAGGATACCAACTTATCATATATGGCTTCAAAGCCTCTAAAGCAGTATGTAAAAAGTGGTATGGTAACGAATGTGATGGACACGGAACATAAAGGAAACTATTATGTAAAAGCAAAAGTGGCGACATCTATGCGAAATGAAGAGCGAAACGTTCATGTCTCAATATCATGCATTAGTGGAGCTGTGCGAGATTCTAGTTGTACTTGTCTAGGATCAGCACTTGGACGATGTAATAATGTTGAATCAGTACTACTTACAATAGATGAACATTGCAAGAAGTTTGGATATAATTCACAGTCTTGCACTAGCAAGCCATGTGAATGAAACAAAGGAAAGAGAGGAATAAAAACAAACAAACAAAACAAAAATGTCCAAGGAAAGTCACTGATGCAACATATTCATCATACAAGGAAAAGCAGACAAGACTCTGTGATTTTGATCCCAGGCCTGCAAGCTTAAGAAAAGCTAAGGAAGAGATATTAAATGGCTTTGTGTGTTCTCTGAATCACTGTACAATCAATGTATCAATGTGGGAAACACTTGTTCATTACAAATATACAGACTATGATGTTTTTGATGAACGCAGAGGGATTCTGGGGACTCAAGTTTCGACCTTTTTTTAAAAACCTAAAGGAGGAGTGTCAACAGTACAACTCAGATGTATATATGATTCAAGGTGCAGAATTACAATCAGACTCTGAACAACGAACAGAAGTCGTTGGTTCCGAGTTACTGCATCAACAGCTAAACAGGATAACAATCTTGGTTGTATGTTAAAATCTCCAATTTATGATGCTACATTAAGAAAATTTAAAAACTACATTAGTACTTACATGTGGGATTTAGATCCATACACCTCACCTGACATGAGGTATGGGATTGAAAATGAAGATCAGGCTAGACATGATTACTAGTCCTTTATGATGGCTAAATTTCCTGCAGTAAAGGTTGTGAAAACTGGATTTTGGGTCAACAATGCATGGCCAGAATTGGGATGCAGCCCTGGTGGGCATGGGTTAGATCCTTCGGAGTCAGAAAAATATGTAAGACTGGAGATTAAGTGTCCAAAAGTTTTTCGTACAATTGATGCAGTTGATCTATTTCGGGGTTTAGAACAAAACAAGATCAAGAAGACAGACTTGTACAATGCCTGTTTTGGGATTCCCATCAGTGACAACACTTTACTTGGCACTTAAGACAACAAGTAATTATTATTTTCAAATCAAAGTCCAGTTGGCGATTTTGTTATTTTGTATTATAGTCATCGGTAGGAACACCCAACGTTGAACGCATCAAACGTGATGACCAGTTGATCACAACAATGCTTGGACACGTAAGGTCATTATGGTATGAAGTTGTTGCTCCTGATCTGCTTGAAATGAGGGTTCCAAGAAAGTTGAAACCAGTCATCTTAGATTGAATGTTGCTTTATTTGCAAACATTATTCTGAATAAATATTACATTTAGTAAATGCTGTATGAATAAAAAGTTGCTTTGCATACAAATACATACTTTATATTAATTAATTTAATTCAGGAACAAAAAAGGAAGATATTGTTTATATCATTAAGAATAAAATGTGTAACCCATTTGTAGACGTGTTTGTTATCACGTCGGGATCATGAAGATACATGTACACACATATAGTCAAGGCTGGAAATTCATAAGACAACATGCTACAAATACAAGTTGGTGAGTCATAGGTGAAAGGGACAGAGGAATATTTCAACTTAACAGTTTGAATTGTTTACTCTCCCCATGACACTTTGAACATGAATGCGTGCTTTGGCACTACGCCTTGTTTTTAACTCCTCTTGAGCACTAAATTTTGCACGATTCTCCAGGAAAGGTGGAATATTTAATAAAGCTTGTCTTGTTATTAGTAAGTCTTTAATAGTAAATCCCCTGTCAGGTAAAATAAGGTCGCCAGGGTTAATATAACCTAAAAACCCACTTTGATCAACAATGGCCCTATCACTTATAGATCCCTCAAACAAGTCTGAAACAAACACAATTGCTCCATGGGGGCCTACTCCTATGCGACTTTTGTATGTATGATGGATTTTGTAAGAAGAATGCAAATTTCCTCGACGACGAAAGTCCCTCGGCAGCCAAACAAACAATTCGGTGCAGTTAATTGTAGAACGGATATTTTTAAATGTTCTAAAACCACGAGGTAGTTTGCCCTTAAAATTCTGGCGTTCTGGAAATATCATCTGGCGAAAGTCATTGAAGTGGCAATACAACAACTAAATCCATGTTGTGAAAATTATGCTAACTGTTGAGGCTGCAAGTCCCCAAGACTGGTCTTTTTTTCAACTAATTCTGCAAGCACATAACTGTCTTCACTTTCTTCTTCAGTATATGACCGCCATTTTTTTTTATTTCCGCACGTTGAAACCCGATTTTGAAATCGATTTTTTACCAGTTTTGGAGTCTTTTTAGCTCATTCTGTTAATGCATTTGTGTACCTTCTACCTTTATTTCCTTCTTTTCAAAAGAGTACAGGTAAAGTGATGACGTATTGTACACTTAAAAACACTGCAAAGTGTTAGACTGAATGTAGTCAACATACGACCGGAGTCGTATCCCGCTGGCAAAGGTAGAGTACGACAGGAGTTTTATCACGCTGGAAAAGGGTTAAACTTGCATTATTATTACTTTTAATTCTACTTTAGAGTCCACAGTTTGTTGATGTGATTTAAAACTTAGTTTTTGTTTCCAAAGAATCATTGCCATCTGGGGGATTATGGACATAACTTTAGCAATTTCATATTGTTGGTTTAATAGTTAAAACTGGCCTAAATACACACTGGTATTAACGCAACTTCTTACAACGATAAATCATGTCAAAATGTAATGAGTTAGTAACTAAACTGATAATAAATCAATATTGACAGTATTTGTCATGTGGACAAACAAAATATACTGTACGAAATGAAGTTGTGTCTGCATCATCTGAAAATAAGACATACATGTTTATCTTGTACCAAAAATATTCAAGTGATTATGCTTTTTCATCATTTTTACCAGTCCATTTAGTCATACTGAACTCCTCAGACGACCAAACCAGCAATCATAAGTATATTTGTTTCAGCTGTTGGCAAAAGAATACAGCAACATGTGCTTAGTAGAGTTTGCATAAAAATAGTAGAACTACTGTGAAGTAAACACTGTCTCGTTCTTCAGAAAACGAGTCATATGGACAAGTGTATTTGGTGCGGAAGTACTATATACGAAGGCAGGACTAGAGGTCACATTCTGGATAGCGTTATGTATATTTCATTGCGTGAGAACATGTTAACAAAAAAAAACAAAAAAAAAAAATAAAAAAAATAACAGCATTCATTGCGTTCTTTATTTTAACAAGTGAATAAATAATCCATGCAATTGTCTTAAATACTGCTGCAATGTCTTCTTTCTTTGCGTATAAACCCGCTAATACTTATGTGTGATTTCTTTTTCGTAAATATGTTCAAAAGCACAATCTCTCTCTCTCTCTCTCTGTTATGAAAATAACTGTATCATTAAACTGTTCATATTTTATTTTGTGAAGCACCCAAGTATTCTCCTAGGATTCTCTGCTCAAAAATGTATCTTTCATCTCTCGCTATACCTATATGTCAGTGTGTTTTAGCGGGCAAATGTCTCAATATTAAATGGTATTGTGTACAGCTTAATATATTGTGGCTCAGCTGACATAAGTTCCACAATATGTTGTGGTCTTCCACTATTGTATAGTTATATTCATGCAACTTCCCGATTCGGGTAATAAAGCTTAATCCATCCACTACATACAGGGTTCATACACCTTGGGTGTGACAAAATTCACAAACTTTATCCAATTTTTTCAAGGACCCTGATGCCCAGTGCACTTTAGGTATATTTATCAATGGCCATTTAAAGGATTAGTGAGAATGTTGCAATTTCCTGACAAGGGGCTTCCAAATATTTGTGCAATAGGCTTGAGACTTTATAATTGAGAATTTAAAAAAACAAATCTTAGGAGAGATGCGATGATGGCCATGTTGACCGGTAGTGTGGGAAAATGGTCTGGCATTCTTTAAAGGTGTGGTAATGAGTCAAAACTTTGTGTAGGCATGAAAAGTTGAATGCCTGAGCTAACCATCGATACCAAATAATTATTAAGCTATCCGAAGTCGAACTTGAAATATCAGCATAGATTCTTAAATAGGTCGCGCAAGCAAGGAGAGAAGTGTCCTCCCTTATAGTTTTATATGGTACATGTATGACTGACAGGTAAATTGTAAGCAACTTTATGAGCCACTGTGATCTGCGATACTTGTTCTGTATGACACATTTGAAGGGTTTTATGCCAGTGTGTATTCTTGAATGTTTTAAAAATTACTGTATGCACAAAACATTTTTCCACATTGTTTGCATGAGCAGGGCTTGTCACCTGTTTGTATCATGTATTTTCAATCTTTTCTTAACAGAAAACAAATTACCATATATTCACATTTGTATGGTTTTTCACCAATATGTGTCCTAGTGTGTCATCAAAGTCAAGCTCTCACCAACATTTTTTTCACACATGTCACATTTGAATGGCTTGTAACATATAAGTATCTTCATGTAATTTGTCCAAGCTGGAGTTCGATGAAATGACTTACCCCATATAACATATTTGTAAGGTTTTTCAACGTATCTTTCCTATTAGTAAGTCTTCAATAGTAAATTTCCTACGTATTTCACATCTGCATTTGTCACTAGTGTATATCTTCAAGTGTGCTGACAAGTTAGAGCTACGTCTGAACAGAATTTCCCACATACTGCACATTTGAATGGCTTCTCACAAGCTAGTGTACACCCTCATGTGTGCTGAAAAATTACAGATCTCTCTAAACAATTTCCCACATATTTCACATTTGAATTGTTGTCACCAGTGTGCATCTTCAAATGTAATGCAAAATTAGAATTCTGGTTAAACAATTACCCACAAAATTTCACATTTTATTGGTTTGTCAATAGCATGCATCTTCAAATGTGATGACAAATCAGAACTCTGGCTAAACAATTTCCAACAAAATTTCACATCTCAATGGCTTGTCACTAGTGTGTATCTTAGAGTGTGTTGATTAGTTAGAGTTATGTCTAAACAATTTACCACATATTTCACATCTGAAGGATTTCACTCACCAGGGTTTCTCGCCAGTGTGCGCATTCACATGTATTGTCAAAAAAGAGCTGCTACTGAACAATTTCCCACATATTTCACATTTGAAGGGTTTCTCACCAGTGTGTTTCATCAAGTGTGATGACAAATTAGATCTCTGCTTAAACATTTTTCTACATATTTCACATTTGAATCGTTTCTCACCAATATGTATCGACAAGTGTGAGGACAAAAAAGAACTCTGACTATACAATTTCCCACATATTTCACATTTGACGAGTTTTTCAAATGGTTTCTCATTAATGTGTGTCTTCAAGTGTAATGACAAACTAAAGCTCAAACTAAACAATTTCTCACGTATTTCACATTTGAATGGTTTCTCACCAGTGTGTATCCTCAAATGTGTTGACAAATTTGACCTTCATGTAAACTATTTCCCACATATTTCACATTTGAATGGTTTCTCACTAGTGTGTATCATAAAGTGTGACGAAAAATTAGATCTCTACCTAAACAATTTTCAACAAATTTCACATTTGAATGGTTTCTCAGCAGTGTGTACCTCCAAGTGTGAGGACAAATAAGAACTCTGACTAAACAATGTCCCACATATTTGACATTTTTTTAGTTTTTCACCAGTGTGTGTCTTCAAGTGTGCGGACAAATGAGAGCTCTGGATAAACAATTTCCCACATATTTGACATTTGAAGGGTTTCTCGCCAGTGTGCACCTTCACATGACTTGACAAAAGAGAGCTCTGACTAAACTGTTTCCCACACATTTGACATTTGAATGGTTTCTCACCAGTGTGCACCTTCACATGTCTTGGTAAATGAGCTCTCTATTTAAACAAGTTCTCATATAGTTCACATTTGAATGGTTTCTCACCAGAGTGTGTCTTCCAGTGTAATCACAAACTAGAGCTCAGACTAAACAATTTCTCACATATTTCCCATTTGAAGGGTTTCTCACCAGTGTGCACCTTAATATGTCTTGACAAATGAGAGCTCTGGTTAAACAAGTTCTCTCATATTTCACATATGAAGGGTTTCTCACCAGTGTGTATTATCAAGTGTGATGACAAATTAGATCTCTGCCTAAACAATTTCCCACATATTTAACATTTGAAGGGTTTCTTGCCAGTGTGCACCTTCACATGTCTTGACAAATGAGAGCTCTGGTTAAACAAGTTCCCACATATTTCACATCTGAAGGGTTTTTCACCACTGTGTATTATCAAGTGTGTTGACAAATTATACCTCTGGCTAAACAATTTTCCACATATATCACATTTGAATGGTTTCTCACCAGTGTGCACCCTCAAATGTCTTGACAAATGAGCTCTCTGTTTAAACAAGTTCCCACATATTTCACATTTGAATGGTTTCTCAGCAGAGTGTGTCTTCAAGTGTAATGACAAATTAGATCTCAAACTAAACAATTTCTCACATATTTCACATTTGAAGGGTTTCTCACCAGTGTGCACCCTCATATGTCTTGACAAATGAGCTTTCTCTTTAAACAAGTTCTCACATATTTCACATTTGAATGGTTTCTCACCAGTGTGTGTCTTCAAGTGTAATGACAAATTAGATCTCCAACTAAACAATTTCTCACATATTTCACATTTGAATGGTTTCTCACCAGTGTGCACCTTCACATGACTTGACAAATGAGAGCTCTGACTAAACTGTTTCCCACATATTTCACATTTGAATGGTTTCTCACCAGTGTGCACCATCAAATGTCTTGACAAATAAGCTCTCTTTTTAAACAAGTTCCCACATATTTCACATTTGAATGGTTTCTCACCAGTGTGCGTCTTCAAGTGTGATGACAAATATGCGCTTCGTGTAAACAATATCCCACATATTTCACATTTGAATGGTTTCTTACGAGTGTGTATCTTCAAATGTGATGACAAATTTGAGCTTCGTGTAAACAATATTCCACATATTTCACATTTGAATGGTTTTCTCACTAGTGTGCATCATCGTTTATTTTATCACATTAGACCATGCGTAGACTGATAATCTGTATAATTCACATTTGTGTGCGTTGTCGCCATATGTATTCCAAATCAAAGATCAGTGGCAACGTCACAGCGCGATCATGATTATTCGGCACCGAGTCTTTTCGCCACATGAACGTTTCGGCCCAAGACATTTCGCCCCACTTCATGGACGTACCTGGACGTTTCGCCCATGGACGTTTCGGCCCAAGACATTTCGCCCCACTTCAATGAACGTTTCGGCCCAAGACATTTCGCCCCACATTCAGTGGACACCAAGTACATGCCATTTGTTTTGTTTTTTTAATAAAAGATTATGCCTTTGAACTCTTGTGGACGTATTTTAAACAATAATATCAGAATTGGTAATCAAACAAAGAAGAAACATTGAATTACTTTATTGCAAATGACCATCACCAAGAAAGGACTTTCATCAGTTTTCGTAAGTGCGTAAATAAAGGTATCGCAGTATAGAAAATAATGATCACTGTAAACGATAGATTCATTTTCTGATAAGTCTTAGAACATAAACGAAGAAAAAGGGGAAAATAATAATATCAGATATAATGACAGATTGAATGCAAATTAAACAAATTGAAATGGGTCCGTAAATCGAATAGTCTAAGTATAAGCCTATTCTTCTTCTTCTTCTTCTTATTATTATTATTATTATTATTATTATTATTATTATTATTATTATTATTACTACTATCTCCTTCTGATAAGAGGATAACTTGTCTTACTATCTCTTTTATTTTCTATACTCTTCATCACGATACATGGAGAAAAAAATGCATTTTCTCAAAGACTTGTTTCAAAAATAATTATAATTTCAAAAGAACACCGTTTTATACGAACATGATTATTTATTAAACGATGTCAGAACATACAATGTGATGGTCCGAAACGTCCATTGAAGTGGGGCGAAATGTCCATTTGAAGTGGGGCAAAATGTCCATTAAGTCGGGCGAAATGTCCATTGAAGTGGGGAGAAATGACCATTGAAGTGGGGCGAAATATCTTGGGCCGAAACGTGCATGGGGCCAAACGTCCCTAATTCGATTATTCATATCTGTATCACATGATCCAGCCTGATGTAAACAACTTGTATGCATTCACTCAAGCTTTCCAAACAATTATTTTAACTTCTGAAGATGTTCCGGGTGCTAAAATCAACACTGATCAACTTGATGACTACGGAAATGTTCAATTAAAGAGATAGCTAGAATGCAAGTGTTTAAGAACAGTTGGAAATCGACCTGACCTACTTCAAGGTGAGTAAACACAGAACAACGCCTACCTCCTTTGTCAATGGACCTTCCCTGAACTAAATAATCATTAAGCTGTACAGAGAAAACGTGCTTAGGTCAGCGATTGGTAGTTGAAAGAAAGGCGTAAGATATATTTAAATGAGGTACCTTTCGTTCACTAGTGTGGTCGTACTTTGTCGAATGGCCGCACAAGACTTAAATCCAATCTCAGTCAGTAAGTTCACAACTGTATACCAAAAGGAACATTAACGTAGAACATGACTTTTGTCATTCATTACACAATTTAGAAAGTACATCTTGGTCAAATATTGATGTAAACAAGTGAAGGTTAAATACATTAGAAGGGAGAAGAAAAATGAACGTAATGTCGGAGACTTATACAGCTATTATATACGTCTATGTTAATGTGTATCCAGGGTTTTGAAAAAGGAGGGGTTATTCCAGTGGAGTCACGATGTTAAAATATATTGCTTTAAATGGACATTTGATCCAATTTTACTTGAATTTTTAGGAGCTTGAATAAAAAAAATTTTAAAATAATTTTTCACATACAGGTGTAGACGCGCAATAAATCAGGCAAACGAGAAGACATAGATATCAATGTTTAACAAGGAAATTGGTTCAATATTAAAGTAGAAAAAATAAAAGCAGCAAAAGATGAAAACCTACATCCAACAATTCCGCCTGTCTTAGGGTGGAAACCTTTTCCCTCAAAGGCAATACCAAGTAACTTTAATTATGGTTATATATACTACTACTTGCTAGAAAGTGTTGTACTTCTAGAAGAGGGTGGCAAGTCAGAGGATACCAACTTGACATATATGGCTTCAAAGCCTCTAACTAAGGAAAGCAGAACGTAAACAGTGGTATGGTAACGAATGTGATGGACACGGAATATAATGGAAATTATTATGTAAAAGCAAAAGTGGCGACATCTATGCGAAATGAAGAGTGAAACGTTCATGTCTCAATATCATGCATTAGTGGAGCTGTGCGAGATTCTAGTTGTACTTGCCTTGGATCAGCACTTGGACGATGTAATCATGTTGAATAAGTACTACTTACAATAGATGAACATTGCAAGAAGTTTGGATAAAATTGACAGTCTAGTACTAGCAAGCCATGTGAATGAACCAAAGGAAAGCGGGGCAAAAAAAAAAAATTAAAAAAAAAAAAAAATCCAACAACGAAAGTCACTGATGCAACATATTCATCATACAAGAAAAATCAGACAAGACAGTGATTTTGATCCCAGGTCTGCAAGCTGAAGAAAAGCTAAGGAAGAGATATTAAATGGTTTTGTTTGTTCTCTGAATCACTGTACAGTTAGGACAGGCAAAATATCAATGTGGGAAACCCTTGTTGATTACAAATATTCAGACTATGAAGTTTCTGATGAACGCAAGGGAATTCCAAGGACTCAAGTTTAGACCTTTCTTAAAAAAAACTAAAGGAGGAGCGTCAACAGTACAACTCAGATGTATATATTATTCCAGGTGCAGAATTATAGTCAGACTCTGAACAACGAATGGGAAGTCGTTGGTTCCGAGTTACTACATAAACAGCTAAACAGTCTGACAATCTTGGTTGTATGTTAAAATCTCCAATTTCTGATGCTACATTAAGAAAATTTCAAAACTACATCAGTACTTACATTTAGGATTTAGATCCATACACATCGCCTGACATGAGGTATGGGATTGAAAATGAAGACCAGACTAGAAATGACTACTAGTATTTTATAATGCCTAAATTTCCTGCAGTGAGAGCTATGAAAACTGAATTTTGGGTCAATTATGCATGGTCAGAATTGGGATGCAGCCCTGATGGGCTTGTTTTAGATCATTCGGAGTCAGAAAAATATGTTCGACTGGAGATTAAGTGTCCAAATGTTTTTCGTACAATTGATCCAGTTGATCTATTTTCTGGGTTTAGAACAAAACAAGATCAAGAGGACAGACTTGTACAACGCCTGTTTTGGGATTCCCATCAGTGACAACACTCTACTTGGCACTTAAGACCACACGTAATTATTATTTTCAAATCAAATTCCAGTTGGTTATAACTGGAGTAGATTGGTGTGGTTTTGTATTATAATCATCGGTAGGAACACCCAACGTTGAATGCATCAAACGTGATGACCAGTTGATCACCACAATGCTTGGACACGTAAGGTCATTTCGGTATAAAGTTGTTGCTCCTGATCTGTTTGAAACGAGGGTTCCAAAAAAGTTGAAACCAGTCATCTTAGATTGAATGTTGCTTTATTTGCAAACATTATTCTGAATAAATATTGCATTAAGTAATTGCTGTATGAATAAAAAGTTGCTTTGCATACAAATACATACTTTATATTAATTAATTTAATTCAGGAACAAAAAAGGAAGATATTGTTTATATCATTAAGAATAAAATGTGTAACCCATTTGTAGACGTGTTTGTTATCACGTCGGGATCATGAAGATACATGTACACACATATAGTCAAGGCTGGAAATTCATAAGACAACATGCTACAAATACAAGTCGGTGAGTCATAGGTGAAAGGGACAGAGGAATATTTCAACTTAACAGTTTGAATTATTTACTCTCTCCATGACACTTTGAACATGTATGCGTGCTTTGGAAATACGCCTTGTTTTTAAATCCTCTTGAGCACTAAATTTTGTACGATTCTCCAGGAAAGTTGGAATATTTAATAAAGCTTGTCTTGTTATTAGTAAGTCTTCAATAGTAAATCCCCTGTCAGCAAAAATAAGGTTCCAGGGTTAATACAACCTAAAACCCCACTTTGTTCAACAATGGCCCTATCACTTATCGATCCTCAAACAAGTCTGAAACAAACACAACTGCTCCATTGGGATCTACTCCTATGCGACTTTCATATGTATTATGGTTCTTGTATGAAGAATACAAATTTCCTTGACGAGGAAAGTTCCTCGGCATCTTAACAAACAATTCGGTGCAGTTAATTGTAGAACGGATATTTTTTAATGTTCTAAAACCACGAGGTGGTTTGCCCTTAAAATGGTGGCGTTCTGGAAATATCATCTGGCTAAAGTCATTGAAGTGGCAATACAACAACTAAATCCATGTTGTGAAAATTATGCTAACGTTTGAGGCTGCAAGTCCCCAAAAATGTGCTATAGTGTCAAGGCTGTATTCTCTTCTTAAACGTACCAAAGTAAGAAAAAGTTCTTCTTGAGGTTCAAGTTTCCTTATTCCGTTTTTAGTATTTTCTTTGGTATTTTCACCATCCCAATATGTCAGGTTGTATACACTGCCATCCAGAAATTAAAATAAAGCTAGAAACTGATCATTGTATAATCCTGAACAAGTTTTTATTTTTGCGTCATCGCTTCTTATGCTAATCAGTTGTGAAGATGTACTGGCTGCTGTAACATTCCAGCCTTCATTTCTTTTTTCTTCTTCTATTTTTAATTTATTATTGAAAGTCATGTTTTCAATTTTTGCATTCAGAAATTCCTTCTCATATACTGTTTGAAAATCTTGATGTTTCATGCTAACATTTTCTGTTTGTACAGCTTTTTCTTGTTAAATATCCAAGTGGTTATTTGTACTGGGCTGAAAAAAAGAAGGAAATTATATAATAATTCAACATATACTTGTTAACAAAATCTACATTTTTAAAAATTGAATTTTGTTTAAAAAAAACAATGTAGTTTTGTGCGATTTAACTGTGCAATTAACTTTATGGAGCTTTTTAAAAAAGGAGCAGGCCCTTTTTAATAATTAATTCCTTGACAATTATTTTAATTATGATGTAAACAGAATTTCAGTTTGCCAGTAAAATGTAAGAAAAGAAAATAGTGATTGTTCCCGTTCATTTTCTGCATAGATATGTTTACACTTATATTGTCTTCTTATTGTCTCACGTAACTCCTATCTAGTTTCACTTTTGAAGGTACATTGAAAGTACTTGGAGACCTTAACAGCCCAGCCTTCATAAAGAAATGTCCATAATGCAGAAATGTAAGTATAAAAATACAGGGAAAAGTTAAAATACCCTACATCAGATTCAGTAGTAGTATTGTTTACAGTTGGTATAATTGTTACTTTGGACAACTGAATTAGACTTTCAGGAATTTTTCTTCTTTTTCGTAGGGTTGTTTCTTTGGGTTAGTGCTTTTTTTTTCCCGTTTTTCGAAAGGATTAAAGAAATGTAAATAAAACAATGTATGTAAGAATAATAAAAATAATTAATAATTTTGATAATTCACTGCCCCGTTAATACACATCGATAATATTATGATTAAGAAATCTGAACAAATATTAGACGCTTGCTTGGTCTAGTGGTAAGAATGCCAGCCTCGAAAGAACCAAGTTAAAATCCCACAATATGCAAATGCTTATTTTTCTGCAATATTTTCTTTTTATATGAGGTTTTACCTAGAATTCAAAAGGAGAATTATGTTAATATTTATATTTTCTGTGTGAATATAACATAAACGGTAAACCAATAAGAAATCGGATACTTCAATCTGTTATACATATTGCTAGCCAATACTTTTGAGCATAAAAATAAAAGCAAACTTGCTTGATAAGAGTGAATAACGCATATATTTCGTCTCGTGAAAGCTCAAGTATCTTCATTCGTGACTTCGAATCTCGTGAAAAGCTTGAGTTTTTAACCCACTCGATTAAATATATCCGTTATTAACACGCTTCAAACAAATATCATCTCTCTCTCTCTCTGTCTCTCTCTCTCTCTCGATTTAAACCGTTTAAAAGTTTTACTTAGATCAGAAGTGTCAAAGTCATTTGATATGGCGGGCCAGATTTGATATAAATAATAATAAATTACAAAATAAATAACGAGTATATCGGCCGTATGTTTGACACCCCTGACTTAGATCTTTAAGAGTGTATATGATTCTGCATATACAGTGCAGCAATTCAAAATTTCTAAGGAGTCTAGTTTACACACCAAATTTTGACTATAATAGCTTTTTGTTTATTCTATTAAAAGAATTGAGCGATCACAAAACATAAGCTGAAAACAAAACAAGAATAATAAACAATACACAGGCAAATGTAAACATTATTCTATTTATAGATCACGTACATGTCCTTCTGTGTATAATAAAGCAGAAATCGGGTCAGATACTCTAATGTTGGCCCTTTCTCGCAGACAAAGTGTTTTCTACAAATGTATGTGAAACGCTTTATTTTCTGCACGTTAAAATTTTCATCTGGCCTGCAGCATGCCTTAATCCATTAATCGTATTTCTCCCTCTGTGTTATCGGCTTGGGAAAAGGGATAAAAAAAGACACGTCTTTCATTTCATCTCAGTGTCTGTACCTAGTATCACTGTTACAAGTCCCAAAAATATTTAGCAACTTCTGATTTTACAATATCCGTACTAACTTTAAAATAATCTGGAGAGGTAGGTTTTAAACCAATTAGTAATTGAGCAATTGAGCGGCATCATCATAAGCATAATTTAGCCTGGGTGTTTCTAACTGATTAGTCAAGACATGAACTTGAGATTTATCTCTTGGTCTTTTAAAAAACACTAAATAGTGAGCATTGAAACTGATGGTGCTACAAACTTAAATTTGGTGCAATAAATTGTGAGTAACGTAAATAACACTGGTATTACGATGATGTACCTTTCTTGTAAACTAAAGTTTAATTTATTCGTCGTCTTCTCCTAACATGTGTCTGGCTAGAGTCAAGTGCGATCATATCGTCTTCGCAAGGAATTCTTTCTACAAATGAAACAGATTTTCGTTGGCTTTCTTGGAGTAATGTGTAAGCAGATTGCCACTCTTTGTAACACCATACGATACGCTGTAGAGAACACGTTTGACAAATTCGGTTTTGCATAAGCTACTTGGTCCAACAATTAACATCTTAAAGGAGTGTCAAAGATAAATTGCCTCGCAACTTTGACGAGCTGAGCTTTCGTGAATCACTTTGAAAACCGACGATGCAGCCAGAACTCTCGAATAGTCTGAACATTCTGAAACAATCAGCAAGAAAATAAGATATTTTAGACATATTTAATTTTTTTTTTTCTCAGGGCACAATAAAATATTCACATAAAAAAACCCAACAATGTTCATGTTTTCTTTCTTTCGTCAGTCGCACACGACGCCTTTGGCATAATCAGCCAACTCTTGTCTTCAAGCGTCAAATCCAAGACTTTTCCAGTCACGTACATCCTTCTAGTCGTCACTCTGTTGGTGTATACAACTACCCCCAAACACCTCTTGGTAAGTATGAAGAGTAGATAAAGTGCGACGAATTTCTTCTTCAAACAACGGTAGATAAGTCGTATTCATCCCTAATCGTAGTACTTTTAACAGAATGCGTTTGTCGTGCACAGGTGCAGTTTTGGCTGTCAGTCTTTGCACTGTTTATACACCAAGTCTTGAATGGCGTCATTGACTTCCTCCCACGGAACTGGTGCAACACTGATGGCACAAGTCGTGGTATGGCAAGTCTAATAACCTGTTCCCATAAGAGTCTTATCATGTGCTGGCACAGAACTTCTCTTTTTACCTATGCTATAGCCGTCTTCAATCAGTCTTTTTATAACATTCAGATACCAATTGCTATTAATTGGTATTGGATGCAATTGTTCTTGCGTTTCATTTAAATCTGTACAAACTCTCTATAAATTCGTTCTGTCACCTCAGGAGGTAGATTTTGAATGTGCTCTTCTAACTGGTCATTCACAGGAATGTCTTATTTGAGGGAATAGTCATATGCTTGCCAAAGGGAATCTGCTGGTAGATTATATCCAATAAATGTAGTCATTAGCTCGCATCATACCATATGTCGTGAAGGTGTTTTGTCTTGAAGCAATACTTCTTTGAAAATCTTTTTTTTTTGTAATTCGGCAAGTTTGAAACCTTTACCTGGACTTCGTCCCATGGAATTCTGTGTATCGCTTCAACATTGTAGGTACAAGTCGTGGCATCCAAAATCTTAGAAGATGTGGGTAGTTAATCAATGTCTGACGATTTGAAAATTTTCAAAGTAATCAGCCTTTTTATAGCATTAAAATACCAACGGTTGAAAAGTCTATGTCGTAGAGGATGCAGGCATTCCTTGCGTTTCACTTGAATCTGTACAAAGTCTATGTAAATGCGTTCTTGCAGCTCAGGAGATAAACTTCGAATCCTCTCTTCTAAAGTATATATGAGGATAATAATATGGACTGACCAAAGGAAGGCAGTGACAGCGTGGAGACCGTTTGGCATGTTCACGAAAAGCCAAATCTGTATGCTCTCATTCGTAAAGTCTCAAACCACAACTGAAACACTGCACTTGGTCTCCTCGTCCCAAGTAGCCAAACCCTGCTCTCGCTAAAGTGTTTGAAGTGAGGAATTCAAAGTCTTTAAACCAGCACGGGGGGTGTGGTTGGGTGGGGGAGACACACATGGAGTAAATTGTGTGGTCAGAGGAGAAGTCAGATTTAATAGGTTTTGCACTGGATCCAGTAGGTTAGTAGAAGACATTGCTAGTTTGAATAAAGGTCACAAATTACACTTTCAGTATAACACTATGGTACTGGTGTGTCATAAAATCAAAATTGCTGGCTCGTTATATCACCTTCTTTTTCATGAAATATGTACTCCTCTGGTTGTTGTCCAAATTTATTCTGAAGCAGTCCTCAAAGGACAAAATAACAAAAATCCCATTCATTTTGCGTCAATTTTAATAGTTTTAAAAGAGAAAAGAGGTTACGTATAATATCAATCAGAAGTAAATGAAACAAAAATGAACTATTTCTGAAGTAGATTTATTTACAAAAACACATGAAACTAACAGATTTTTTCAAGTAAAAATGTTTTAAAACCATGCTAAAAAAAAGTTATAATTACAAAACAAAAATAACCAAACAATTAAAGTAAAAACCATACTATAAAAATCAAGCATATATATACATATTCTCAACAATGGGATGAAAAAGAAGTCACATATGAAAATCAGGACGATAACAATCATAATGATAAGCCGATATATATGTGCACTGTCTGGCAACAACTATTATTCACAAATCCCTCTACCAGCTCAAATCTTATTTCAGTAATCTTAAAACAAAATTGATATGTCATAAATATTGTGCAAATTGTGAATATCTCTAGAAAGAAATAACTGAAAGGCGTCCAGTATCCGATCATGGCTTGAGTAAGAATAGTGTATCATATTTTGTTGAGATTCCATTAGCTTACCAAATAGAACAATTACTTTAAAGAACATGATTTCATCATATGCTGTTGCACATATTAAGTAGGAAAAAAACAAAGAAAAAACACACCACCCTGATAATATAGAAAATATCTACGATGGTGAAGTTTATCGCAAACATTCTAGAGTTGGCGACTTTCTGAACAATAAAAAACAACCCTTTTTACACTGATGGAGGGTCATTGTTTAAATCATCACATGTTAGCGTTTGGCCCATGTTTCTTGCAATCAATGAGATGTCTTGTCAAGACAAAGCAAGAAAATATTATAATTTTAGGTTTCTGGTTTGAAAAATCAAAGTTGTTACATTTTTAAAATGAAGCATACTGCTTTTTTTGCAAAATTGTTGCACACATAGTAAATACAGGAGACTTAGTGGGTGTATGATCTCGCTCATATCCCATGAATTACTGTGGAAAGATTTCAGAAATTCAAGCTGATCCACAAAAATGCAAGCTCTTTAGTATACAGAATCTCTCACAGATGTTTTCTCCAATATGAGGGGAAATCTTCACATTTTTTCTTTATGGCTTTAGACACATTTTACTTCACTTTCATATAGAAATGTAGATAGGGTAGGGTGGTGGTGGACGTTGTCAGATGGTTAGCTTCCACCCCACCCCATCTGTTAAAATAGTACACTTTTAGGTGAAGAACTTGAATGCTGGCCATATGAAATATACTGTACTGTAGTGAACCACCTCTTCTAAACAAATTGTCTATGAAACAATCCTTCATCCTGACCTGATCTTGTGTGGTTCAGGTACCATCCACTGAAATAGATTACAGCAACATGTACTATGCAACAAGGAAAAATAAATTCCATTTACCTGTTTGGCAAAACAACGTAAGTCTTTAATTTTAGTTCAACATTTCAAAATCACTTCACAAGTCTTAGAACATATGTAAGTGCTATTCACGATGATCCTTTAAAGAGATCCAACATTTTTGTTGTACCGTCCATTCTGGAAGGGCTGCGATATCAATCATCAAATCTGTCAAACGTCTAGTACTTTACAGCTATAAAAAGCAACGAAATTACTCACTTGATTCATGAAAACCTTTGAAACAGAATCACTGCCAATAATTTTGAAAACGGCACCACAAATATAAAAATTAGAAGAATTCATACATGTATACGACCTCTATACTTTCCTTAGTTAAATTTCACTGCATGACGGCAATTGTAGAAATGCAAAAGATTCTAATTTGTTGGCAACAACATTATAACTCCACGATTTGCGTTCGCAATAGTTGTCTCTAGGGTTGCATGAGCAGATGCTCCGCATGTACTGGTAGTATTATATTATATTATTATTATTATTATTATTAAACGTCTTGATATTGATCACATTCAGAAATGTAATATAAATATGGTAATAATATTAGGTATAACAAAATGGAATTACTGGAAATTAAAAGATAATCGTCATATTTCATTTAAGGTATTCAGAATATGAGTACAAAATGAATACTTTATACGAATTTAGTGATATGTAATTACCGAAGTCAGTTTCTTATGTACTCAGGTGGGCCTACTCATGCTGCATTCCTTTGCATTATCACTCCTGGTGAGTAAATAAATTATCATCTTTGTTATACAAATCTACACGCCCTCAATTAACAGATGGGGATGACATAATTTGAAACACTTTAAAAGGAAACAGTAAGAAAAACGTCCTGTCAATTCCAATTTTATGTTACAATAAATGCTTTGCCAAAATATTTTGCATTATTATCGTTCCTCACCAGTGTGTACCATGAACTTTCTAGACAAACCAAAGGTCTGGCTAAAGATTTTCAGTCATACAGTACACACATCAAGGATTACGGATTGCCAACTCAATACGGTAGGGGTGAATACAGGGGGCAATGGGATAAGTGTCCACTATGAATATTACCTACTCAATCAAGCGGAAATCCAGTACTGATTTTATTGCAGCTGCTTGTTGTTGTTCATCCTTCGAGTTCGAAAATGATCATGACATCACTAACTGGTTTGGATTTGGGAGTATGTGAGTGGCTGATCAGGACAATTTGTGCTGATAAGCTGTATGTGGCACACTGGACAGGAGATGCCGCTTGGGTTTGCTTGATCAGTATAGGATGTGCCGTAATTCTGAGATTTACGCTGCTCGCGCTTCTGCAATTCTCCTCTGTTCAAAGTCTGTAGCTCCAGTCTGCATGAGTCTCCGCCAGGTGGAGCGAACCTGTGCGAGATCTTCCCAAGACTCAGGGTCAATGTTGAAGTATTTCAAGTATGATTTTAGGGAATCGTTGAAGCGTTGCTTATGACCACCCTGAGATCAAATCCCATCCTTTAGCTCGCCGTAGAAGATCTTCTTTGGTAGTCGCTCGTCTAACATCCTGGTGACGTGGCCTATCCATCTCAACTGTGATTTCATCAGCAGAGTGTGGATGCTTGGAATTCCTGCCCGTGTGAGAACCTCAGAGTCTGAGATCCTGTCCTACAATCTTATCCTCATCAGTTTCTTCAGGCAGTCAATGTGGAGATCGTTCAGCTTCATGACATGGTATCTGTACATCGTCCAGGTTTTGGAAGCATACAACAGGGTGGACAACACAATGACTTTGTGGATCTTCAGTTTTGTTTGCAGACTGATGCCTCTGCGCTCCAACACATTTGCACGTAGTCTGCCAAAGGCTAACTTGCTTTAGCAATTCTGGCGTTGGTTTCATCATCAATGTGGACTGCACGTGACAGTGTGCTGCTGAGATAGGTGAACTTGTCCAATGCCACGAGGGTTGGACCATTTACTGTAATGGTAGGCTCTATGTAAGGCTTTCCTGGTGCAGGCTGTTGCATCACCTCTGTCTTCTTGATACTGATTGTGAGACAGAAGTTATCACAAGCCGATGAGAATAGTCCATAATGTCTTGTGTCAGACTCAGATTTGGCATTCAGGGAACAGTCGTCAGCAAATAAGAGATCGCGAACAGTCACTTCCTGTACCTTTTTCTTCGCCTGCAGTCTGCTCAGGTTGAAGAGTTTGCCATCAGTCCGGTATTTGATGTGGATCACAGTGTCATAGTCACGGAAGGCATCAGTAAGCATGGCAGAGAACATCATACTGAATGGGGCTGGGGCCAACACACAGCCTTACTTAACTCCATTGGTGACTGGGAATGGTTCAGATGACTCACCGTAGTCCACGACTCAAGCGAGCAAGTCCTCATGGAATTGCAGAACCATCACTATGAATTTTTCTGGGCAACCAAATTTTGTCATGATCTTCCAAAGGCATCGCTGTTTTGATTGCATTCGCCCTGCGAGTTAACACACTAAACAAACAGCTGGGAGAAACTCCGACCCCGTAAACCCGGATATGTCAGATGTCTATTTCATAATTTAACCTGTACACACTATACAATAGTAACATTGTCTGCGGTATTTGGTAATGGCCTAGCTAGGGATACATACTGACAAAGGTGCGTAGCGTAGACAAAATATGAGGGTTTACATCTTTTGAATATGTCCCACCCCTGTCCATGACAAAGCGTACATCAGAAGAAAAAAAATCTTGCTACGTCGTTCATCCCTGTTGATCGACTACATGTACATGTACCTGCGCCAAGCGGTACATTTGAAGTTCTTTCTCAATAAGTGATATTTCATACTAGTGATAGTTGTACTGGTTATTAGCTTGTCATACATGTAGTTTCCATTTACTTTCCATACTATTTCCATGGCCCCTCTAAACAAAATTTTGAAAGCAGAATACAAATGAAATACGAAAAGCCCCATCTTATCACCAACGCATAGGATATTCATGTAAGGTAGTTATCATCCATTGCAATCGTCCTTTAGATAAGATTTGAAACAAGTTTATATCAAGTAAGCAGGTTAATTAAATGTATCAAATTGAATAAATGTCAGAAACAGGTGCAGCAATAATAATTTTTCAAAAAATAGATAAATTTTAATACTGATAAGTACGACCACTAGTGATTACAAACAAATACCTTACTATTTACAGCATACACGAATGATGTAGTGCAATGGATGTAATGAAATGTACGTCATAGTTCTTTCTCAAGTTTATTCGGTTAGGATAACGTTGCATTCTATAACCATATAATGCAAACAACAACAACAACAACAAAAAAACAAAAAAATGTCCGTGAAGAATGTTAGAAAATGTTTTTCTGTAGCAATATCTGTAGACTAAGAAATCGGCAGTGAATATCTGAGGGTATGACGATTTTTAAATGCGCGGAATTGACCTACACTGCATTGAAAGCTACGCTCCATAAGTGGCTGTCCATGTCATCAACGAAATAATTTTCATGAGAAAGGTTACCTTGTTTGTCACTTTTGTTGTGAATCTATCATCAAGCACCAGCCGAGGAGTGACATTCTTATTTTGAAGTCAGCTTATACGCCTGTTGACAGTGGTCGGTCAGGAAGTTGTCGATCTTTGTTTCAAAAGCATTAACTTGTGAATGAAAATGTTTCGTGTTCTCTCAAAACCAAATATCATAAAACTAGAAAGATTTCAGTCTATTAAAAAGAAATGTAACTTATGATATTGACTGAGAAATGCAATTAGGTTAAGCTGTGACTGAGAAATGCAATTAGGTTAAGCTGTGACTGAGAAATGCAATTAGGTTAAGCTGTGATATTCTCGAGCAAAATTGCTTTAGCAGTATATCAAGCACACCATAAAATTTTTTATTTTATTTTCCCCATTAATCTTTTGATGGAGCACATAGAACAGAAATCTATTGCAGCAGCACATAGCTATGACATGTTTAAAGAAAGGTCTACTATACTACATGCTTTCTTTTCTTCTTTCTTTTTATAAACACATCTTTCTATGTAATAAAACGATAAAATGAATGAGCTTATTGTATGCAAAAATGAGAGAGAGAGACGGGGGGGGGGAGAAATTACGCATTGTAACTTTCGGTTTACGTAACACGTAGCTTTTCTCGCTAACTTGGAAAATGACAATGATTATTATAGTATGCATTTTTTTTAAAAATGTGCTGCAAATAAATTCATCTTGGAATTCGTCTCCTGACAAAATTTATACATAACACTTTCAAACTGCTCTTTATTCAGAAAAATTAAATAAGTATATTGCTGCTCATTGTCGCAAGCCAAGGATGACAATACGTTGTTCTCTTCTTTCACACGTTGCTGCTTGTGCCGAGCTTTCCTCATTTCAGATGAATCTGCATAAACCTTCTAAACCAATCAATGCGAGCGCGAGTAACATTTTTTCGCCATTGTGACCTAACATGACCTTTCACCTAGTTTAAATTATTAGACGTTGTTTTTGTTTCTGTTGTATTTTTGGGTCTGCATAATTAAAGTTTCTCTTCCAAACACAGTCAGTTTTCGATTGATAAAATGGCACCTTCATTTACATGTAGGAGATTGTAACTTTGTGTTGTTGACGCCTGTTTTTGATTATACGTACTGATGAAAAATGAGAGAATCTTAGCACAGGTGGCCAGTTGATGAAGGAGCGTAGCAGATTGTTGCCGTGGCTTGCGATGGTGATTTCTGCTTAGCTATGCTGTTTGCATTTTTTTTAAAAAAGAATCAATTGGATTATTAAGCTGCTACTTTTGTGCTTTTCTCATTTTATTATTATTTCCATTTTGGTCGTATAGTTCTACTTGGTCATAATTAACATAAAGGAACTAAAAGCTTGCGGAATTTAGAAGACTGAAAGTCGAATGATCTAGCAATAATCAAAATAACAACATGCCCACGACTCTAGGTTTACGATAAAAAGGAAATCATGGGGATTTACAACCTCTGAAGCCAAGGCCTCTTCCGCCTATATTTTGGAGTAGATAAAGAAGAAATACCTGGGATACCTGTTTGAAGCCAGTAAAATACAAAGTCACACAAATAACAGTAATCAATGCAATTTGAGATAGATTTTATAGCCTTTGCAAACATGTGACTTAGCAGAAAATTCACTTGTCCCACCTACCTTTTCACTTTTCCCAAAATTTAAATCACTTGTCAAGATTTGATGAGATGTATGCACTTTCATTCATAGAAAGAACAAATAAAATAATGTACATATTTATTTCTTAAAAGAATTTAATTTTTCAAAAGCGTAGGCTGCATTATACAGTTTGTTACATCAGAGGTTTTCAGTTTGCCGTTTTCAGTTTTCCATTGTCCAGATATCTTATATGCACTATTTCTTGGTCCGATACGGTAGCATAAGTACTTTCATCAGCAAAAATAAAAAGTAATTTACTGGAATTTAGACTTTCTCTAACTTCTTCTCGATTTTTGTTGCCACAGAGGCTGGCTTGTGTCTTTTTGGAGAAATAGTTACCTCACACTCAGTGGCAGTCTTACGTTTTCCCCCTCCACTTTCACATGAATTTTCCTTCTCCGAATCTCCCTATTAACGTCTTTCAAAATTAATTTAGTAAACTCGCTTTATCCACATAGCAAATAGCATGTTGCTTGAGAATTATTTATAAAGAGATCATAACATACATTTTACCCTTTAAACATGAACAGAGACAGTTCCTTAATTAGCGTAATTGTTTCGCTTCAAACGCAATATCGGAGATGGAAGTTGATCCTCTGTATAATCAATTAAAAATTAAATAATCATCACTGCTATTTAATCAGTTCATAAAGAGAAGCGACACAACTGTTGGTAAAGTGCCTTTCGTTAATTTAATTGGATTGACTCGCTGTATGAAAATAAAATGGAGAGTCTTTCGTGAGGATCAGGTTTGAGTAAACACAATATAACGCAGCTGTTTGAAACACTGCTAATTAGTCATACCGGCTTTGTTTTGTTTCACGTGTTTTGATTAGCCAATAATTTGGTCATTTAGCCTAATATGCGGTCAAGCGGTAATAGAAAGTACGCATGTCATGCAACAGTTATCAATGACCACTGGCAGGTGTTATACAGGATGTAAATAAATACACGGAGAGGGGTAGAATCAAGGATTCAGTAGGCAGAGGGCTAAATGGCCAGATAAAGATAGATAAAGTTTGTGTATTCAAAAGCTCTCTCTCTCTCACACACACACACACGGTTATGAAAATAACTGTATTATTAAACTTTTCATATTTTATTTTGACTATACAATTTCCTACCGATTTCGCATCAGATCATTGATATGCATGGTTTGTCACTAGTGTATATCTTCAAGTTTGTTGACAAATTAGAGCTACGTCTGAACAGAATTTCCCACATACTGCACATTTGAAGGGTTTCTCACCAGCTAGTGTACACTCCTGTGTAGGAGTGAAACGATTCATCGATACTTTTGCCATTTCGATACACATATCGATACACAAGGTGAAGAATCGATACAAAACGATATCTACCTTATAATAGCTACATAAATCTTCAGCAGTTATGATAATTAAATTAGGAGCTCATTAGACCAAACTGTCGCGGTAGTTGTTTTGTATACACAGGAAGTATAGCGTGTGAGATTGAGTTAGTCATCTCCGTTCCCGGACCAGTTCTATAGATAAGAGTTTCCTTGTACTAGGAAATTACATTATTTTGTTATGTTTTTTAAATAATACCATAAAAAAAAATTTAATGAAAGACATAAATTAATAATAGTTTCTGAAGGAAAAAATGTTTTCTTAAAATTATTTTAATAATGTAAGTGTCAATTCCTTTCTCTTTGCGTGGGACTAAACTATCAGTATGGGCGTGGAACCGGTGATAGAACTTATGATTATTCTTAATCACTAAGACGTTTGGGATGATTTCATGCACTGAACTACAAACAGCGGGGTGACCAAGGTGATTCCAACATCCGGTCAAATGGAGCAGACGCAAAAGGCCGAAAAAATGAACTCGAGTTACCTGCGATTAGAAGATCATCGGCCTGGAACTATTTTGGTTATCCTGTGGAGTATGAGAATGGAGTAAGAAAAGTAGACAAGTCCAGGTGTGTTTGCAATCTGTGTTTTACAGCTCTTAGGAATACTGGAAACACCACAAATATGTCTACACATTTAAAACGGCACCACCCAACCATTGCCATTGGAATTCCTTTTAAAGATGACAAGATTTCAGCTCCCAAGATCAGTGTTTCTCCTACTCCTAAGTCATCACATCCAACAACCACTGGTCAGCTCAGATTGACTGAAGTTTTTCAGTCTCCGTTAATTCCATCATCGCAAAGATCCCAGACAATCACTAAGCATAGAGAGATGTTTATTGCACATGATATGCGCCCTTTCTCAGTCGTTGATTCTCTAGGTTTCAGAAATCTGATTCATACCCTGGAACCTCGCTACATCATCCCATGAAGAACACACTTCGCAGAGAAAGTTATCCCAGACCTATACCTTCACACCAGACAAGATGTGCAAAGCACCATATCAGAGGCAGAATCAGTGGCCATTACTACAAATGGTTGGACTTCAAGGGCTACAGAGAGTTACATAACAATCACAGCTCACTTGATTGATAAGGAATGGTGCATGAAAAGCTTTGTTCTTCAGACGAGACCTTTATATGAGTCTCACACTGGTAAAAATATAGGAGGAGTACTAGTTGATGCCAGTAAGGAATGGCAACTGGAAAGGCCCCACAAGTTACTCCCTATAGTAACAGATAATGCTGCTAACATGGATGTTGCTATTCAAGAAGCAAAGTTCACACCACATATCAAGTGCTTTGCACATACTATAAATCTAGCAACCCAGAGAGGGTTGCAAGTTCATCAGATGTCACGCCTTCTTGGGAGGATCCGGCGCATTGTCTCTTTTTTCCATCGCAGTGCAACTGCTACTACCCTGCTGAAATCCAAGCAAGAGCTGTTGCAGCTTCCTAAACACAAACTTATCCAAGATGTCCAGACATGTTGGAATAGTTCTTATGATATGATTGATCGATTTTTAGAGCAGCAGCCTGCCATTGTAGCTACTCTATTAAGTAAGGAAATCAGACAGAGGGAGTCGGACTTAAACACTTTATCAGAGGATGATGTATCAAATGCAGAGGATATTCTCAAACTGCTCAAACCAATGAAAACCATTACAATGTTATTGTGTGATGAAGCAGCACCTACCATATCAATGATTTTTCCTCTTAAACATCGTATTATTAGTGCAATGGAAGTGCAAGAAAGTGACTCTACACTTGTGAAGGCAGTCAAGGTGGGAATCACCCAAGACCTAGACAAAAGATACAATGACAAGGGCACACAGCAGTTTCTGTTGCAGAGTTGTGCCCTAGATCCAAGATTTAGGGCTCTAACTGATGTAGACGATGCCTCAAGGATCTAAATATATGCTTCCATTGTCATGCAAACAGTGAAGCTCAATGAGGTAAGTAAAAAATTACTTATGAGTATCGCTGTGTTATCTACGTGCAGCAGTTGAAGTATAACATAATATTATTGTCCCCTTTAAAATTGTAAGGATATATGAAATTTATTTTGGTAGTTTAAATTGGACACTTGTCCCCAAAGGTTACCCTAGATGCACCACTGATCTTAATATGCCCCAGAGTCACCTTCAAAGTTCTTACGTCATCCGATTCTCTCCATCTCCCTCTGAAACACTGACACACACACACACACACATAGAGCAAACACACAAACTATTACATAACTTCATTGTTTGAAGTTCATAACTTCATATACACAAATATTTCTTAATATTCAATATTGATCTTATATTGATAAAATCATGTGTTTTTTTTTTTTATTAAATGCCAGTGAGTTAATGCTGAAATGTTAATTAACATAAAATTGCGAGCTTCGTATTAACTTAAGGAGTACATATTATATCATTTTGATTTTTATTACAGTGTGAAACAGTAGTGAAGACAGAGAAGACTGATGAACTCACTCATGTACTGCCATCTAGTCTTCCCCCACTACCACAGCTTCCGGCAGTACAAGATACAGAACGAGATAACAGACCAGCAGCAACAGCGAAGGTTGAAGTTGATGAGCCTCCAGTGAAAAAGGGTGCACTTGAAGATCTTTTTGGAGATGTGTACGTGGTCAAGGTGGAGCCATCAAAGTCCCTCTTTCAGAGGGCTGACACAGAGATAACATGTTATTTGAATGAGACGTCTAGTATACATATTGGTGACAACCCACTGATGTGGTGGAAATTCAACGAAACATCATTCCCTTTGCTGGCCAAACTGTCCAAGATGTTGTTGACTATTCCAGCAACATCAGTGCCATCTGAAAGAGTCTTTTCAACTGCTGGAGATGTTGTATCAGCACAAAGAACCTCTCTGACTGAGTAGAATGTGCATATTTTGATTTTTTTTTTTTAAGAATATGAAACTTTGAAAGTTGTGACGAGTAGTCTGATAGTCTTGCGCATATGTTATGCAGAATGATCTAATTCAGTTCATTTATGCCTTTTACAGAGTCATCACAATTGCCAGATAGTTTTAGAACAATGAGTTTGTGACTTAAGAAGACTCATTCATTTTCTGGAAAACGCATTTAAGTTGATGAGGATATCATTTTCAATCATCATGAACTTTTCTTTAATTCAGTTATTGAATTCAAATACACACGACAATTTATGTGAAATTACATTTAACACTGTTTGCAGTTAGGTGCTTGCGCGTTATAGACTGATATAGCATATATCAGGTTCAACATTATTTGCAGTTAGGTGCTGTGTATTATAGATTCATATAACAGATCTCGGGCTCAACGTTGTTTGCAGTTGTGTGCTTGTGTGATAAAGATGGATGTAGCAGATCTCAGGTTCAACACTGCAGTTGGGTCCTTGCAAGTTGTAAATTGATATAGCAGATCTCAGGTTTGACACTGCAGTTGGGTGCTTGTGTGTTATAGATAGATATAACAGATCTCAGTTTTTACACTGCAGTTGGGTGTTTGTGTGATATAGATTGATATAACAGATCTCAGGTTTAACACTGCATAATTATGATTTCTGAATCCCAATAATTTTAAATTTATTTTGTATTTTTGTGTTAATGTACTTTTTAGTGTGTTATTGTATTGCAGTATGTTATTGCATGATGAATCAGACACAAAACTTGTAATAGTCCTGTGCATCTGTTAGGCAGAATTATCTAATTCAGTTCATTTATGCCATTTACAGTAATTCAGTTCATTTATGCCATTTACAGTAATTCAGTTCATTTATGCCATTTACAGTAATTCAGTTCATTTATGCCATTTACAGTAATTCAGTTCATTTATGCCATTTACAGTAATTCAGTTCATTTATGCCATTTACAGTAATTCAGTTCATTTATGCCATTTACAGTCCTCACAATTGTCAGCTAGTTTTAGAACACTAAGTTTGTGACTTAAGAAGATTTATTCATTTTCTGGAAGATGCATTTAAGTTGATGAGGATATCATCTTCAGTTATTAGGAACTTTCTTTAATTCATCTAATGACTTCAATTACACACATTGCAATTTATGTGAAATTAATTAGTGTTTGCTTCAGTGAAGTTTATCATTTGTGTTTTCTAAAATGATCTTTCTTGAACTGAAGAAAGGAGGAAAGTATACAGCTTAGAAAAGGTTGCATAATTATGATTTCCTAATCCTAAGCATTTTAAATTTTTGTTGTATTTTTGTGTTACGTGTACTTTTTAATGTTTTATTTTGTTCCAGTATGTTGTTGCATGATGAATCAGACACAAAACTTGTAACATTTCATTTTTATTGAATGAAGGATAAAGAAACACATCAAAGATTTTGTTATATTTTATTTGGTTACACACAGAACAACAATGTTAGTAGTAGTGACATTGTATCTTGATTCAATTTTTTCTCTGTTATCATTATACATAACAGGTTAACAAGATGACTCACTGCTGATACATTGCATATTTGACACTGTTTGAACTTGAAAATACCATTCAACATATACATTCACATGATTAATCAAATGTACTGTGATAATCCCATTTTCAGTTTGATACATGTATCGATATGTATCGTATCGTAGGCTGTGTATCGTGTATTGTATCAATACGTGGCACAGGCGTATCTTTTCACCCCTACTCCTGTGTGCTGACAAATTACAGATCTCTCTAAACAATTTCCCACATATTTCACATTTGAATTGTTGTCACCAGTGTGCATCTTCAAATGTAATGCAAAATTAGAATTCTGGCTAAACAATTACCCACAAAATTTCACATTTTATTGGTTTGTCACCAGCATGCATCTTCAAATGTGATGACAAATTAGAACTCTGGCTAAACAATTTCTAACAAAATTTCACATCTGAATGGCCTGTCACTAGTGTGTATCTTAAAGTGCATTGACAAGTTAGAGCTATGTCTAAATAATTTCCAACATACTGGTACTGTACATTTGAAATCTTTCTCACCAGTGCGCAACATCATATATGTCTTCACAAATAAGAGCTCTGGCTAAACAATTTCCACATATTTCACATCTGAAGGACTTCTCTCACCTGTGTGCACCTTCATGTATTGACACATGAGAGCTGTGGCTAAACAATTTCCCCAAAAATTTCACAAATGAATGGTTTCTTACTAGTGTGCACCTTCGCATGTCTTAGAGCTGTTGCTAGACAATTTTGCACATATTTCATATTTTGAATGGTTTGTCACCAGAATGAATCGCCAAGTGTGATAACAAACTGGAGCACCATTCAAACAATTTCCCACATATTTCACATTTGAAGGGTTTCTCACCAGTGTGGACTCTCACATGTGTTGACAAATTCCAGCTCTTACTAAACAATTTCTCATATACTTCACATTCTACGGATTTCTCACCAGTGTGGACCCTTACATGTCTTGACAAACTACGGCTCTCACTGAACGATTTCCCACATATTTCACATTTGAAGTGTTTCACACAAGTCTGTAACTTCAAGTGTGATGACAAATGTTTAAACAATTTCCCACACATTTCACATTTGAATGGCTTCTCACCAGTGTGCACCCTCACATGTCTTGACAAAAGAGAGCTCTCGCTAAACAGTTTCCCACACATTTGACATTTGAATGGTTTCTCACCAGTGTGCACCTTCACATGTCTTGACAAAAGCGACACCTCACTAAACTGTTTCGCACACATCTGACATTTGAAGGGTTTCTCACCAGTGTGCACCTTCACATGTCTTGACAAATAAGAGCTCTCGCTAAACAATTTCCCACTTATTTCACATTTGAAGGGTTTCTCGCCAGTGTGCACCTTCATATGTCTTGACAAATGAGAGCTCTGGTTAAACAATTTCCCACATATTTCACATTTGAAGGGTTTCTCACCACTGTGTATCATCAAGTGTGATGACAAATTAGATCGCTGGACAAACAATTTTCCACATATATCACATTTGAATGGTTTCTCACCAGTGTGTATCTTCAAGTGTAAGAACAAAGGAGAACTCTGACTAAACAATTTCCCACATATTTTACATTTGAAGGGTTTTTCACCAGAGTGTATCTTCAAGTGTGATGACAAATTAGAGGCATGTCTAAATAATTTCCCACATATTTCACACTTGAAGGGTTTCTCACCATTGTGCACATTCACATGTCTTGTCAAATAAGAGCTGCTCCTGAACAATTTTCCACATATTTCACATTTGAAGGGTTTCTCACCAGTGTGCACCCTCACATGTCTTGACAAATGAGAGCTCTGGTTAAACAATTTCCCACATATTTCACATTTGAAGGGTTTTTCACCACTGTGTATTATCAAGTGTGTTGACAAATTATATCTCTGGCTAAACAATTTTCCACATATATCACATTTGAATGGTTTCTCACCAGTGTGCACCCTCAAATGTCTTGACAAATGAGCCCTCTGTTTAAACAAGTTCCCACATATTTCACATTTGAATGGTTTCTCAGCAGAGTGTGTCTTCAAGTGTAATGACAAATTAGATCTCAAACTAAACAATTTCTCACATATTCCACATTTGAAGGGTTTCTCACCAGTGTGTATCTTCAAATGTGTTGACAAATTTGAGCTTTGTGTAAACAAGTTCCCACATATTTCACATTTGAATGGTTTCTCACCAGTGTGTGTCTTCAAGTGTAATGACAAATTAGATCTCCAACTAAACAATTTCTCACATATTTCACATTTGAATGTTTTCTCACCAATGTGCACCTTCACATGACTTGACAAATGAGAGCTCTGACTAAACTGTTTCCCACATATTTCACATTTGAATGGTTTCTCACCAGTGTGCACCATCAAATGTCTTGACAAATAAGCTCTCTTTTTAAACAAGTTCCCACATATTTCACATTTGAATGGTTTCTCACCAGTGTGTGTCTTCAAGTGTGATGACAAATATGCGCTTCGTGTAAACAATATCCCACATATTTCACATTTGAATGGTTTCTCACCAGTGTGTGTCTTCAAGTGTGATGACAAATTTGAGCTTCGTGTAAACAATATTCCACATATTTCACATTTGAATGGTTTCTCACTGGTGTTTATCATCGTTTATTTTATCACATTAGACCATGCGTAGACTGATATTCTGTGTAATTCACAATTGTGTGCTTTGTCGCCATATGTATTCCAAATCAAAGCTGGGTCGCAATGTCACAGAGCGATCATGATTATTCATATCTGTATCACACGATCCATCCTCATATAAACAAATTGATTGCATTCACTCAAGCTTTCAAAAAAATTAGTTTAACTTCTGAAGATGTTCCGGGTGCTAAAATCAACACTGATCAACTTGATGACTACGGAAATGTTCAATTAAAGAGATGGCTAGAATGCAAGTGTTTAAGAACAGTTGGAAATCGACCTGACCTACTTCAAGGTGATTAAACACAGGACAACGCCTACTTCCTTTGTCAATAGACCTTCCCTGAACTAAATAATCATGAGCTGTACAGATAAAACGTGTTTAGGTAAGCGATTGGTAGTTAAAAGAAAGGTGTAAGATATATTTAAATGAGGTACCTTCCGTTCACTAGCGTGGTCGTACTTTGTCGAATGGCCGCACAAGACTTAAATTCAATCTCAGTCAGTAATTTCACAACTGTATACCAAAAGGAACATTAACGTAGAACATGACTTTTGTCATTCATTACACAATTTTGAAAGTACACCTTGGTCAAATATTGATGTAAACAAGTGAAGGTTAAATACATTAGAAGGGGGAAGAAAAATGAACGTAATGTTGTGGACTTGTACGGCTATTATATATGTCTATGTTAATGTGTATCCAGCGTTTTGAAAAAAGGAGGGGTTATTCCAGTGGAGTCACGATGTTAAAATATAGGACTTTAAATGGACATTTGATCCAATTTTACTTGAATTTTTAGGAGCTTGAATAATATTTTTTAAAAATAATTTTTCACATACAGCTGTAGAGGTGCAACAAATGCAGGCAAACTAGAAGACATTGATATCAATATTGAACAACGAAATTGGTTCAATATTAAAGTAGAAAAAATAAAAGCAGCAAAAGATGAAAACCTACATCCAACAATTCCGCCTGTCTTAGTCTGGAAACTTTTCCCTCAAAGGCAATACCAAGTAACTTTAATTATGGTCATATACACTACTACTTGCTAGAAAGTGTTGTACTTCTAGAAGAGGGTGGCAAGTCAGAGGATACCAACTTGACATATATGGCTTCAAAGCCTCTAACTAAGGAAAGCAGAACGTAAACAGTGGTATGGTAACGAATGTGATGGACACGGAATATAATGGAAACTATTATGTAAAAGCAAAAGTGGTGACATCTGTGCAAAATGAAGAGCGAAACGTTCACGTCTCAATATCATGCATTAGTGGAGCTGTGCGAGATTTTAGTTGTACTTGTCTAGGATCAGCACTTGGACGATGTAACCATGTTGAATCAGTACTACTTACAATAGATGAACATTGCAAGAAGTTTGGATATAATTCACAGTCTTGTACTAGCAAGCCATGTGAATGAAACAAACGAAAGTGAGGCCAAAAAAAAATAAAAAAAATATAAAAAATTTAAAAAATTTAAAAAAAAGTCCAAGGAAAGTCACTGATGCAACATATTCATCATACAAGGGAAAGCAGACAAGACTCTGTGATTTTGATCCCAGGCCTGCAAGCTTAAGAAAAGCTAAGGAAGAGATATTAAATGGCTTTGTGTGTTCACTGAATCACTGTACAATCAATGTATCAATGTGGGAAACACTTGTTTATTACAAATATTCAGACTATGCAGTTTTTGATGAACGCGTGCGGATTCTGGGGACTCAAGTTTCGACCTTTTTTAAAAATCTAAAGGAGGAGCGTCAACAGTACAACTCAGATGTATATATGATTCCAGGTGCAGAATTATAGTCAGACTCTGAACAACGAATGGGAAGTCGTTGGTTCCGAGTTACTGCATCAACAGCTAAACAGGATAACAATCTCGGTTGTATGTTAAAATCTCCAATTTCTGATGCTACATTAAGAAAATTTCAAAACTACATCAGTACTTACATTTGGGATTTAGATCCATACACCTCGCCTGACATGATGTATGTGATTGAAAATGAAGACCAGGCTAGAAATGATTACTAGTATTATATAATGCCTAAATTTCCTACAGTAAAGGCTGTGAAAACTGAATTTTTGGTCAACAATGCATGGCCAGAATTGGGATGCAGCCCTGGTGGGCTTGTTTTAGATCCTTCGGAGTCAGAAAAATATGTAAGACTGGAGATTAAGTGTCCAAAAGGTTTTCGTACAATTGATCCAGTTGATCTGTTTCGGGGTTTAGAACAAAACAAGATCAAGAAGACAGACTTGTACAATGCCTGTTTTGGGATTCCTATCAGTGACAACACTGTACTTGGCAATTAAGACCACAGATAATTATTATTTTCAAATCAAATTCCAGTTGGCTTTTCATCTGGCTTGCCGCATGCCTTAACTCATTATTCGTATTTCTCCCTCTGTGTTATCAGCTTGGGGAACGGGATAAACAAAACACGTCTTTCATTTCATCTCAGTGTCTGTACCTAGTATCACTGTGACAAGTCCCAACAATATTTAGCACCTTCTGATTTTTTTTCTTCTTCCGTGTGATCCATTTAAGAGCTTTAAAATCGTTTCACGCAACAAGCATCATGCTCATACAAAACGGCAGATTACAATATCCGTACTAAATTTCAAATAATCTGGAGTGGCAGGTTTTAAACCAATTAGTAATTTAGCAATTGAGCGACATCATCATAAGCATAATTTAGCCTGGGTGTTTCTAACTGATTAGTCAAGACTTGAACTTGAGATTTATCTCTTGGTCTTTAAAATAACACTAAATAGTGAGAATTGAAACTGATGGTGCTACACGCTTAAATTTGTTGCAATAAATTGTGAATAACGTGATTACTACTGGTATTAAGATGATGTACCTTTCTTGTAAACTAAAGTTTAAGTTATTCGTCGTCTTCTCCTAACATGTGTTTGGCTAGAGTCAAGTGCGATCATATCGTCTTCGCAAGGAATTCTTTCTACAAATCAAATGGATTTTAGTTGGCTTTCTTGGAGTAATGTGTAAGCAGATTGCCACTCTTTGTAACACCATACGATATGCTGTAGAGAACACGTTTGACAAATTCGGTTTTGCATAAGCTACTTGGTCCAACAATTAACGTCTTAAAGGAGTGTCACAGATAAATTGCCTCACAACTTAGACGAGCTAAGCTTTCGTCAATCACTTTGAAAACCGATCATGCAGCCAGAACTCTCGAATAGTCTGAAAATTCTGAAACAATCAGCAAGAAAACAAGATATTTTAGACATATTTAATTTTTTTTTCTCAGGGCACAACAAAAATATTCACATAAAAAAAGCAACAATGTTCATGTTTTCTTTCTTTCGTCAGTCGCACACGACGCCTTTGGCACAATCAGCCAACCCTTGTGTTCAAGCGTCAAATCCAAGACTTTTCCAGTCACGTACATCCTTCAACGGTAGATATTTATTCCTAATCGTAGTACTTTTAACAGAATGCGTTTGTCGTGCACAAATGCAGTTTTGGCTGTCAGTCTTTGCACTGTTTATACACTAAGTCTTGAATGGCGTCATTGACTTCCTCCCACGGAACTGGTGCAACACTGATGGCACAAGTCGTGGTATGGCAAGTCTAATAACCTGTTACCATAAGAGTCTTATCATGTGTTGGCGTAGAATCTCTCTTTTTACCTATGCTATAGCCTTCTTCAATCAGTCTTTTTATAACATTCAGATACCAATTGTTATTCACTGGTATTGGATGCAATTGTTCTTGCGTTTCAATTAAATCTGTACAAACTCTCTATAAATGCGTTCCCAAACCACAGGAGGTAGATTTTGAATGTGCTCTTCTAACTGGTCATTCACAGGAATGTCTTATTTGAGGCAATATCATATATTTTGCCAAAGGGAATCTGCTGGTAGATTATATCCAATAAATGTAGTCATTAGCTCGCATCACACCATATGTCGTGAAGGTGTTTTGTCCTGAAGCAATACTTCTTTTAAAAGCTTTTTTTTGTGTAATTCGGCAAGTTTATAACATTTTCCCGGACTTCGTCCCTTGGAATTATGTGTATCGCTTCAACATTGTTGGTAGAAGTCGTGGCTTCCGAAATCTTATAAGATGGGTAGTTAATCAATGTCTGACGATTTGAAAATTTTCAAAGCAGTCAGCCTTTTGATAGCATTAAAATACCAATGGTTGAAAAGTCTATGTCGTAGAGGATGCAGTTGTTCCTTTGCCTTTCACTTGAATCTGTACAAAGTCTATGTAAATGCGTTCTTGCAGCTCAGGAGATAAACTTCGAATCCTCTCTTCTAAAGTATATATGAGAATAATAATATGGACAGTCCAAAGGAAGGCAGTGACAGCATGGAGACCGTTTGGCATGTTCATGAAAAGCCAAATCTGTGTGCTCTAATTCGTGAAGTTTCAAACCACAATATCAATCAGAAGTAAATGAAACAAAAAATAACTATTTATGAAGGAGATTTATTTACAAAAACACATGAAACTTACAGATTTTTTTCAAGTAAAAATGTTTTAAAACCATGCTAAAAAAAAGTTAAAATTACAAAACAAAAATTACCAAACAATTAAAGTAAAAACCATACTATAAAAATCAAGCAAATATATAGCAAATATATACATATTCTCAACAATGGGAGGAAAAAGAAGTCATATATGAAGATCATGACGATAACAATCATAATGACAAGCCGATAAGTTTTGGCTTAAAGTGCAATTCTCATATTGTCATTTGCATTAAGGTATCACTATGAAATGTTTAGCTGATCTGCTTACATTAATTTATGTGCACTGTATGGCAATAAATATTATTCACAAATTCATCTACTAGTTCAAAGTCTATTTCAGTAATCTTAAGACACCATTGATATGTCATAAATATTGTGCAAATTGTGAAAGAAATAACTGAAAGGTGTCCAGTATCAGATCATGGCTTGAGTAAGAATAGTGTATCATATTTTGTTGAGATTCCATTAGCTTACCAAATAGAACAATTACTTTAAAGAACATGATTTCATCATATGCTGTTGCACATATTAAGTAGGAAAAAAAAAAGAACAACATCCTGATAATATAGAAAATATCTACGTTGGTGAGGTTTATCGCAAACATTCTAGAGCTGGCGACTTTCTGAACAATAAAAAACAACCCTTTTTACACTGATGGAGAGTCATTGTTTAAATTATCACGTGTTAGCATTTGGCCCATGTTTCTTGCGATCAATGAGATGTCTTGTCAAGACAAAGCAAGAAAATATTATAATTTTAGGTTTCTGGTTTGAAAAATCAAAGTTGTTACATTTTTAAAATGAAGCATACTGCTTTCCTTGCAAAATTGTTGCACACACAGCAAATAGAGGAGACTTAGTGGGTGTATGATCTGGCTCATATCATATGAATTACTATGGAAAGATTTCAGAAATTCAAGCTGATATAAAAAAATGCAAGCTCTTTAGTATACAGAATCTCTCACAGATGTTTTCTCCAATATGATGGGAAATCTTCACATTTTTTCTTTATGGCTTTAGACACATTTTACTTCACTTTCATATAGAAATGTAGATAGGGTAGGATGGTGGTTGACGTTGTCAGATGGTTAGTTTCCACCCCACCCCATCTGTTAAAATAGTACACTTTTAGGTGAAAAACTTTAATGCTGGCCATATGAAATACACTGTACTGTAGTGAACCACCTTTTCTAAACAAATTGTCTATGAAATAATCATTCATCCTGACCTGATCTTGTGTGGTTCAGGTACCATCCACTCAAATAGATTACAGCAACATGTACTATGCAACATGGAGAAGAAAAAAACCCATTTACCTGTTTGGCAAAACAACGTAAGTCTTTAATTTTAGTTCAACATTTCAAAATCACTTCACAAGTCTTAGAACATATTTAAGTGCTATTCATGATGATCCTTTAAAGAGATCCAACATTTTTGTTGTACCGTCCATTCTGGAAGGGCTGCGATATCAATCATCAAATCTGTCAAACGTGTAGTACTTTACAGCTATAAAAAGCAACGAAATTACTCACTTGATTCATTAAAACCTTTGAAACAGAATCACTGCCAATATTTTTGAAAATGACAACACAAATATAAAAATTAGAAGAATGCCTACATGTATACGACCTCTATACTTTCCTCAGTTAAAGTTCACTGAATGACGGCAATTGTAGAAATGCAAAAGATTCTAATTTGTTGGCAACAACATTATAACTCCACGATTTGCGTTCGCAATAGTTGTCTCTAGGGTTGCATGAGCAGATGCTCCGCATGTACTGGTAGTACTTGCAATGAAATGTTCCAAAATAACCAGCAAAATCGGACCATTCAAACAAAAAAAATGGGGCCTATTTGAAAACGAGGCTACTGCGGTAGTTTTCTGTCTATACTACCTTATATATATTATCTGTATATTTCGTTGTTCGTAAACCAGTCTTCATGCTGTAGACAAGGGATATAACCGCCATTTTTTTTTTTTTTTTTTTTTTTTTTACTCGTTACTATACCGTATTAGGAATCTGTCGCGGGAAACCACATTTTATCTTATGTGATTTTATTATTTGATTTTTTTCTAAAAAGAAAATTTCCACAGGACAATTCTTCATAGAATGATAACAGAATTAGATGAGTCCCCCCCCCCCTCTCTCTCTATCTCTCTCATAGAAAGTAAGTCTTTCAGGATATACACATTTTTAAGTTTTTAATTAGTATGAAAAAGGCAATTTTTTCTTCTTGCAGCCAATAGTAATAATAATAATAATAATAATAATTATTATTATTATTATTATTATTATTATTATTTCACACTGTTCAATACAACAACAAAATTTACAGTAACAACACAGGGATAGGTATACTATGTCTATTAAGCCGCAAAAGAAAAGATTCAGAAGAATGGAAACTTGCAAAGAATTGTTGATTTCTTTTCCCTCCATTTTTGGTAAAAAAAATACTAATTTTTTCAGCAAGGTATTGATATTGTATAGAAATTTATATTACAGGAAATAGAATCGCATGCATTTACTTTTCTTTTAATCTATTGATAATTGGGATTATTATTAATAACATTATTATTATTATTATTATTATTATTATTATTATTATTATTATTATTAAACGTCTTGATATTTATCACATTCAGAAATGTAATATAAATATGGTAATAATATTAGGTATAACAAAATGGAATTACTGGAAATTAAAAGATAATCGTCATATTTCATTTAAGGTATTCAGAATATGAGTACAAAATGTACACTTTATACAAATTTAGTGATATATAATTACCGAAGTCAGTTTCTTATGTACTCAGGTGGGCCTACTCATGTTGCATTTCTTTGCATTATCACTCCTGGTGTGTAAATAAATTATTATTTTTGTTTTACAAATCGACATGCCCTCAATTAACAGACGGGGATGACATCATTTGAAACACTGTAGAAGGAAACAGTAAGAAAAACGTCCTGCATGGCAGAAATTCCAGCTAGCATTGTTTCTTGCATGCTAAAAATCTGCAAGTTCTCACACGTCCATCACGTAAGGAAACTTGCGAGAAAAAAGTTCTGAGATATCACGAGAGATCGCCACAGTTGATTGAGGGAATGTTCAGATCTTGATACCTCCTGGAAATATCTTGATCCCGATTTCAGGTTACATCAGGATATATATCCCTACAGAAATATATCTTTAGGCAGCTGCATGAACAAAACTATCACAGTCCTATCTTGTTACAGCACTGAAAATGGCATTAAATTCAATTCAGATCAAATCGTTAAGAAGGAGTGATGAAAATATGGAATATATTCTTCTGCACTAATTATCTGAACATCTGCTTTCATTTTATTTGAATGTGGTTTTAAATTATTTTCAGCTTTACAAGCTATATATGGTAGCCACAATTTTTGTTCAAGGAAGAACCTTGAGACAACAACAAACCCACAGAAAATGAGTGCCAACTTTCTCACATATGCAAATACTGTCAATCTGTCGGGTCAAACCATCATGGACAGAAGCGACAAGAAAGTGATCTGCAAAAGTAATTGCATAAGACCACTGAGGCAAAGTAAAATACTGAGGTCTCTGATATTATCATGAAGCAGAGTTGAGAATAATAAACGGTAAACTTAAACCACTGAATTATTATTATTTCTGTTTTAAAAATGTTCCGAGATTTGAACTTGCAAACATAAAAAAATATTAACATTAATTTTAATTGGATGTTTTAAAAGTGCAGGTTGGATTGTTTGAAAATGAAAAATAAAACAAACTTTGGCCATAAACAAAAATATTTTAATTCAAGACTCTGTCTAAGAAGATGATGACAAATTTTTAAGTCCCTACTTTCCATGCTTTTCCGCACCTTCCAGCCTATTTTCCGGGGTTTCCAGGGTCTAATTTCCCAACTTTTCCGCATTATCCTGGAAACACATACTGCCTTTCCAGGGTTTTCCTCTATTTTCCAGCCCACACAATGGACATTGTACAGCCGGGAAATGTATGTGACGCATTTCCCTGGATCAATTGCAAGGTATGTGTTTCAAAATTTATATTAAAATTTAGTTTTTTAAAAGATCGCACAAATCTGGTACATTTTGATATGGGAACATTTTGACTTGGTTATATGTTTTCCTGCACGAGTGAGCTCTGACTTGGGCAAGTTTTGACTGGATACATTTTGACTTTGGCAAGTTTTGTCTGGATACATTTTGACTTGGGCACGTTTTGACTTGGGCACATTTTGACTTCGGTACTTTTGGGATTGATTACGTTTCATTTAAAATACGTTTTAACTCTGTTACTTTCGACTAGAACTGTTCTCATGATGCATCAATTATATATATATATATATATATATATATATATATATATATATATATATATATATATATATATATATATATATATATATATATATATGCATCAATTTTGTGAGATAATACCACTTCGAACTGTAGTGAGGATAATACTTTTAAATGCAATATTTCGTAGACTAACACATGCTATGCTTCTTTAAAACAATGAACGCAGGGTTTTCAGATATGGGGGATTAAAATGTGTGAAAAGAAACCTTTACATTTGACTTTAATTATAGTTCTAGGAACACTTTAGCCATGGTTAGAACCTGACATGCTGGATGTCGCAGTTGAAAACATATCACTAGCTTCTAAAAATACATTTTAGATTCTAGAATGGAAAGCATAGCATAGGCTTCTAAAAATTTGATAATCACTATGTTGAAGATCCGACATAAGGGCATTGTCATTACAATGGCTGGTTGGGATGAAGAGGTATCCAGCATCAGCTGTGGCAGCACACCATCATAAATATGTTAAAAAGACTTCCAGGGTAGTTCTAGAACATTGACTGTATCTTTTCTACAAACGTTTTGTCAGACACTTTCAAGAGAAGCGCACCCGAAAAGAAAGAGTTGTAATTTTTTTTTTAATGCCATCTGCCAGAACACTGCATCGCTTTATGTCACCAGTATATGTCTTCGCGTGCAATACCAATTCAATGTTACAATAAATGCTTTGCCAAAATATTTTACATTATTATCATTCCTCATCAGTGTGTACCATGAACTTTCAAGACAAACCAAAGGTCTGGCTAAAGATTTTCAGTCATACAGTACACGCATCAAGGATTACGGATTGCCAACTCAATACGGTAGGGGTAAATACAGGGGGCAATGGGATAAGTAACCACTATGAATATTATCTACTCAATCAAGCGGAAATCCAGTACTGATTTTATTGCAGCTGCTTGTTCTTGTTGTTCATCCTTCAAGTTCGAAGATGATCATGACATCACTAACTGGTTTGGATTTGGGAGTATGTGAGTGGCTGATCAGGACAATTTGTGCCGATAAGTTGTATGTGGCACACTGGACAGGAGATGCCACTTCGGTTTGCTTGATCAGTATAGGATGTGCAGTAATTCTGAGATTTACGCTGCTCGCGCTTCTGCACTGCCTCTGCAATTCTCCTCTGTTCAAAGTCTGTAGCTCCAGTCTGCCTGAGTCTCCGCCAGGAGCGAACCTGTGCGAGATCTTTCCAAGACTCAGGGTCAATGTTGAAGTATTTCAAGGATGATTTGAGGGAATCATTGAAGCATTGCTTATGACCACCCTGAGATAGTTTCCCATCCTTTAGCTCGCCTTAGAAGATCTTCTTTGGAGGTCGCTCGTCTAACATCCTGGTGACGTGGCCTACCCATCTCAACTGTGATCTCATCAGCAGAGTGTGGATGCTTGGAATTCCTGCCCGTGTGAGAACCTCAGAGTCTGGGACCCTGTCCTGCCATCTTATCCTCATCAGTTTCTTCAGGCAGCCCATGTGGAGATCGTTCAGCTTCATGGCATGGTATCTGTACACCGTCCAGGTTTTGGAAGCATACAACAGGGTGGACAATGCAATGACTTTGTGGATCTTCAGTTTTGTTTGCAGACTGATGCCTCTGTGCTCCGACACATTTGCACATAGTCTGCCAAAGGGTACACTTGCTTTAGCAATTCTGGCATTGGTTTCATCGTCAATGTGGACTGCACGTGACAGTGTGCTGCTGAGATAGGTGAACTTGTCCAATGCCAGGAGGGTTGGACCATTTACTGTAATGGTAGGCTCTATGTAAGGCTTTCCTGGTGCAGGCTGTTGCATCACCTCTGTCTTCTGGATACTGATTGTGAGACAGAAGTTATCACAAGCCGATGAGAATAGTCCATAATGTCTTGTGTCAGACTCAGATGTGGCATTCAGGGAACAGTCGTCAGCAAATAAGAGATCGCGAACAGTCACTTCCTGTACCTTCGTCTTCGCCTGCAGTCTCCTCAGATTGAAGAGTTTGCCATCAGTCCGGTATTTGATGTGGATCACAGTGTCATAGTCACGGAAGGCATCAGTAAGCATGGTAGAGAACATCATACTGAATGGGGCTGGGGCTAACACACAGCCTTACTTAACTCCATTGGTGACTGGGAATGGTTCAGATGACTCGCTGTTGTCCACGACACAAACGAGCATGTCCTCATGGAATTGTCGAACCATCACTATGAATTTCTCTGGGCAACCACATTTTGCCATGATCTTCCAAAGGCCTTGCTGATTTGATTGCATTCGCCCTGCGAGTTAACACACTAAACAAACAGCTGGGAGAAACTCCAATCCTGTAAACCCGGATTTGGCAGATGTCTATTTCATAATTTTACCTGTACACACTATACAATAGTAACATTGTCTGTGGTATTTAGTAATGGCCTAACTAGGGATACATACTGACAAAGGTGCATAACATAGACAAAATATGAGGGTTTACATCTTTTGGATATTTCCCACCCCTGTCCATGACAAAGCATACATCAGAAAAAACAGATCTTGCTATGTCGTTCATCCCTGTTGATCGACTACATGTACATGTACCTGTTAACATATACACCTGCAGAAATTTACATGTTTTTATGCGCCAAGCGGTACATTTGAAGTTCTTTCTCTATAAGTGACATTTCATACTAGTGATTGTTGTACTGGTTTTTAGCTTGTCATACATGTAGTTTCCATTTACTTTCCATACTATTTCAAAGGCCCCTCTAAAACAAAATTTGAAACCAGAATACAAATGAAATAAGAAAAAGCCCCATCTTATCACCAATGCATAGGACATTCATGTAAGATAGTTATCCTTCATTGCATTCGTCTTTTAGATAAGATTTGAAACAAGTTTATATCAAGTATGCAGGTTAATTAAACGTATCAAATTGAATAAATGTCAGAGACAGATGCAGCAATAATAATTTTTGAAAAAATACATAAACTTTAATACTGATAAGAATGACCAATAGCGATTACAAATGCCTTACTATTTACAGCATACACGAATGATCTAGTACAATGGATGTAATGAAATGTTCGTCATAGTTCTTTCTCAAGTTTATTCGGTTAGGATAACGGGGCATAATATAATCATATAATGCAAAAAAAAAAAAAAAAACGCCACAAAGATATCCGCGAACAATGTTAGAAAATGTTTTTCTGTAGCTATATCTGTAGACTAAGAAATCGGCAGTGAATATCTGAGAATTTGCCGATTTTTAAATGCGCGGAATTGACCTACACTGCATTGAAAGCTACGCTCTATAAGTGGCTGTCCATGTCATCAATGAAATAATTTTCATGAGAAAGGTTACTTTGTTCGTCACTTTTGTTGTGAATCTATCATCAAGCACCAGCCAAGGAGTGACATTCTTATTTTGAAGTCAGCTTCTACGCTTGTTGACAGTGGTCGGTCAGGAAGTTGTCAAGCTTCGATATTATTTTGTTTCAAAAGCATTAACTTGTGAATGAAAATGTTTCGTGTTCTCTCAAAACCAAATATCGTAAAACTAGAAAGATTTCAGTCTATAAAAAAAAAAAAAAAAAAAAATTAACTTATGATATTGACTGAGAAATGCAATTAGGTTAAGCTGTGACTGAGAAATGCAATTAGGTTAAGCTTTGACTGAGAAATGCAATTAGATTAAGCTGTGACTGAGAAATGCAATTAGGTTAAGCTGTGACTGAGAAATGCAATTAGGTTAAGCTTTGACTGAGAAATGCAATTAGGTTAAGCTGTGATATTCTCGAGCAAAATTGCTTTAGCAGTATATCAAGCACGCCATAATTTTTTTATTTTATTTTCCCCATTAATCTTTTGATGCAGCACATAGAACAGAAGTCTATTGCAGCAGCACATAGCTATGACATGTTTAACGAAAGGTCTACTATATTACATGCTTTTTTTTTTTTTTTATAAACACATCTTTTTATGTAATAAAATGATAAAATTAATGAGTTTAGTGTATGCAAAAATGAGAGAGAGAGAGAGAGTGGGTGGAGAAAAATTATGCATTGTAACTTTCAATCGACGTAACACGTAGCTTTTCTCGCTCACTTGGAAAATGACAATGATTATTATAGTATGCATTTTTTAAAAATTTGCTGCAAATAAATTCATCTTGGAATTCATCTCCTGACAAAATGTATACATAACACTTTCACACAGCTCTTTATTGATTGTACCGAGGTTTCCTCATTTCAGATGAATCTGCATAAACCTTCTAAACCAATCACTGCGAGCGTGAGTAAAAATTTTTTGCCATTGTGACCTAACATGACCTTTCACCTGGTTTAAATTATTAGACGTTGTTTTTGTTTCTGTTGTATTTTTTGGTCTGCATAAGTCAAAGTTTATCTTCCAAACACAGTCAGTTTTTGATTGACAAAATGGCACCTTCATTTACATGTAGGAGATTGTAACTTTGTGTTGTTGACGCCGTGTTTTTGATTATACGAACTGATGAAAAATGAGAGAATCTTAGCACAGGCAGCGAGTTGATCAAGGATCGTAGCAGATTGTTGCCGCGGCTTGCATTGGTGATTTCTGCTTAGCAATGCTGTTTGCATTATTTTAAAAAAGAATCAATTGGATTATTAAGATGCTACTTTTGTGCTTTTATAATTTATTATTATTTCGATTTTGGTCATATAGTTCTACTTGGTCATAATTATCATAAAGGAACCAAAAGTTTACGGAATTTAGAAGACTGAAAGTCGAATGATCTAGCAATAATCAAAATATACAACATGCCTACGACTCCAGGTTTACGATAAAAAGGAAATCATGGGGGATTTACAACCTCTGAAGCCAAGACCTCTTCCGCCTATATTTTGGAGTAGATAAAGAAGAAATACCTGGGATACCTGTTTGAAGCCAGTAAAATACAAAGTCACACAAATAAAAGTAATCAATTTGAGATAGATTTTATAGCCTTTGCAAACACGTGACTTAGCAGAAAATTCACTTGTCCCACCTACCTTTTCACTTGTCCCAAAATTTAAATCACTTGTCAAGATTTGATGAGATGTATTCACTTTCATTCATAGAAAGAACAAACAAAATAATGTACATATTTTTATTTCTTAAAAGAATTTAATTTTTCAAAACCATAGGCTGTATTATACAGTTTGTTACATCAGAGGTTTTCAGTTTGCCGTTGTCCAGATATCTTATATGCACTATTTCTTGCTCTGATACGGTAGAATCAGTACTTCCATCACAAAAATGGAAAGTAATTTACTGGAATTCAGACTTTCTCTAACTTCTTCTCATTTTTTGTTGCCACAGAGGCTGGCTTGTGTCTTTTTGGAGAAATAGTTACCTCACACTCAGTGGCAGTCTTACGTTTTACCCCTCCACTTTCACACGAATTTTCCTTCTCCGAATCTCCATATTAACGTCCTTGCGAAAATAATTTAGTAAACTCGCTTTATCCACATAGCAAATAGCATGTTGCTTGAGAATTATTTCTAAAGACATCATAACGTACATTTTATCCTTTAAATATGAACAGAGACAGTTCCTTAATTAGCATAATTGTTTCGCTTCAAACGCAATATCGGACGTGGAAGTTGATCCTCTGTATAATCAATTAAAAATTAAATAATAATCACTGGTATTTAATCACTTCATAAAGAGAACCGACAGAACTGTTGGTAAAGTGCCTTTCATTAATTTAATTGGATTAACTCGCTGTATTAAAATAAAACGGAGAGTCTTTGTGAGGATCAGGTTTGAGTAAACACAATATAACCCAGCTGTTTGAAACACTGCTAATTAGTCATACTGGCTTTGTTTTTTTTCACGTGTTTTGATTAGTCAATAATTTGGTTGTTTAGCCCAATATGTGCTCAAGCGGTAATAGAACGTGCGCATGTCATGCAACAGTTATCAATGACCACTGGCAGGTGTTATATAGGATGTAAACAAATACACGGTTATACAGGATGTAAATAAATACACGGAGAGGGGTAGAATCAAGCATTCAGTAGGCAGAGAACTAAATGGCCAAATAAAGGTAGTTAAAGTTTGTGCATTCAAAAGCTCTCTCTCTCTCACGGTTATGAAAATAACTATTATTAAACTTTTCATATTTTATTTTGTGAAGCACCCACATATTCTCATAGGATTCTTTGCTCAAAAATGTATCTTTCATTTCTCGCTATACATGTATGTCACTGTGTTTTAGCGGGCGAATGTCTGAATATTAAATGGCATTGTGTACAGCTTGATATACTGTGGTTCAGCTGTCAGATAAGTTTCACACTATGTAGTGGTCTTCCACTATTGCATAGTTATATTCCTGCGACTTTCCGATTCGGGCAATAAAGCTTAATCCATCCACTATGTGCCACAAGATGGACATCCACAATGACCATTATATATGATCAGAGACAGACAACAGCGTGGCTGGATTCATTTCACAATGGAAACGTGGATTTTCCATAATCTGCGATACATGTATTGCACTTCACATTTGAAGTTTTTTTTGCCAGTGTGTATCCTAGAGTGTTTTAAAAAATTACTGTTTGCACAAAACATTTTCCCACATAGTTCACATAAGCAGGGCTTGTCACCTGTTTGTATCATGTATTATCAATCTTTACTTAACAGAAAACAAATTACCACATATTTCACATTTGTACGGTTTTTTACCAATATGTGTCCTAGTGTGTCATCAAAGTCAAGCTCTCACCAACATTTTTTTTCACACATGTCACATTTGAATGGCTTGTAACCGTTGTGTATCTTCATGTAATTTGTCCAAGCTGGAGTTAGATGAAAATGATTTACCCCATATAACATATCTGCAAGGTTTTTCACCGTATCTTCAAGTGTGCTGACAAACTTGTATTCTGACTGTACAATTTCCTACCGATTTCTCATCAGATCATTGATCTGCATGGTTTGTCACTAGTGTATATCTTCAATTGTGTTGACAAATTAGAGCTACATCTGAACAGAATTTCCCACATACTGCACATTTGAAGGGTTTCTCACCAGCTAGTGTATACTCCTGTATGCTGACAAATTATAGATCTGTCTAAACAATTTCCCACAAAATTTCTAATTTTATTGGTTTGCCACCAGCATGCATCTTCAAATGTGATGACAAATTAGAACTCTGACTAAACAATTTCCAACAAAATTTCACAACTGAATGGCCTGTCACTAGTGTGTATCTTTAAGTGCATTGACAAGTTAGGGTTATGTCTAAACAATTTCCCACATATTTCACATATGAAGAATTTCTTTCACCAGTCTGCACTCTCAAATGTCCTGACAATTCATAGCTCTGGCTTAACAATTTTGCACATATTTCATATTTTAAGGATTTCTCTCACCAGTGTGCACCCTCACATGTCTTGACAAATGAGAGCTGTGGCTGAACAATTTCCAACATACATTTCACAAATGAATGGTTTCTCACCAGTGTGCACCTTCGCACATCTTCACAAATTACAGCTGTTGCTAGACAATTTTGCAAACATTTCATATTTTGAATGGTTTGTCAGCAGCATGAATCGCCAAGTGTGATAACAAACTGGAGCACCATTCAAACAATTTCCCACATATTTCACATTTGAAGGGTTTCTCACCAGTGTGGACTCTCGCATGTCTTGACAAATAAGAGCTCTCGCTAAACAATTTCCCACATATTTCACATTTAAAGGGTTTCTCGCCAGTGTGCAGCTTCACATGTCTTGACAAACAAGATCTCTGGCTAAACAATTTTCCACATATATCACATTTGAATGGTTTCTCACCAGTGTGTATCTTCAAGTGTGAGGACAAATAAGAATTCTGACTAAACAATTTCCCACATATTTCACATTCGAAGGGTTTTTCACTAGTGTGTATCTTCAAGTGTGATGACAAATTAGAGCTATGTCTAAATAATTTCCCACATATTTCACATTTGAATGGTTTTTCACCAGTGTGCACATTCACATGTCTTGACAAAAGAGCGCTTTGGCTAAACAAGTTCCCACATATTTCACATTTGAATGGTTTCTCACCGGTGTGTATCTTCAAATGTGTTGACAAATTTGAGCTTCGTGTAAACAGTTTCAGACATATTTCACATTTGAATGGTTTCTCACCGGTGTGTATCTTCAAATGTGTTGACAAATTTGAGCTTCGTGTAAATAATTTCCCACAAATTTCACATTTGAATGGTTTCTCACCAGTGTGTGTCTTCAAATGTGATGACAAATTTGAGCTTCGTGTAAACCATAATCCACATATTTCGCAATCGAATGTTATCTTACGAGTGTGTATCTTCAAATGTGATGACAAATTTGAGCTCCGACTAAACAATTTCCCACATACTTCACATTTGAATGGTTTCTCACTAGTGTGCGTCATCGTTTATTTTATCACATTAGACCATGTGTAGACTGATATTCTATTTAATTCACATTTGTGTTCTTTGTCGCAATATGTATTCCAAATCAAAGCTTGGTCGCTATGTCACAGCGCGATCATGATTATTCATATATGTCACGTGATTCAGCCTCATACACACAAATAGATGGCGTTCACTCAAGTTTTCCAAACAATTAGTTTAACTTCTGAAGATGTTCCGCGTGCTAAAATCAACACTGATCAACTTGATAACTACGGAAATGTTCAATTAAAGAGATGGCTAGAATGCAGGTGTTTAAGAACAGTTGGAAATCGATCTGACCTACTTTAGAAAAATATGTTTTACTGGAGATTAAGTCTGCAAATTTTTTTCGTACAAATGATCCAGTTGATCTATTTCGGGGTTTAGAACAAAACAAGGTCAAGAAGACAGACTTGTTCAATGCCTGTTTTGGGTTTCCCATCAGTGTCAACACTTTACTTTTCATTGAAGTGGCAATACAACAACTAAATCCATGTTGTGAAAATTATGCTAACTGTTGAGGCTGCATGTTCAAAACAAATATGCTATAGTATCAATGCTGTATCTTCTTCTTAGATGTACCAACGTAAGAAACGTTCCTCTTGAGGTTCAAGTTTCCTTATTCCCTTTTTAGTATTTTCATTGGTATTTTCACCATCCCAATAGGTCAGGTTGTATAAACTGCCACCCAGAAATTCAAAATAGAGCTAAAAAATTATTATGGTTTTATCCTGTAAAACGTTTTATTTTTGCGTCACACTAATTAAGGACAAAGATGTACTGGCTGCTGTAACATTCCAGCCTTCATTTCTTTTTTCTTGTTCTAGTTTTAATTTATTTTTCAAAATCATGTTTTCAATTTTTGATTTCAGAAATTCCTTTTTATATACTGTTTGAACCTCTTGATGTTTCATGCTAACATTTTTTGTTTGTACAGCTTTTTCTTGTTAAATATCCAAGTGGTTATTTGTACTGGGCTGAACAAAAAAAAAAAAAAAAAAAAAAAAAAAAAAAAAATGGAAATTATATAAGAATTCAACATATACTGTTTAACAAAATGTATTTAGTTTTAAAATTGAATTTTGTTTTTAATAAAACCTATGTAGTTTTGTGCGAGTTAACTGTGCAAGTAAGTTGATGGAGCTTTTTAAGGAAGGAACAGGTCCTTTTTAATAATTTGTTCCTTAGTCTGCTTTCTCTAGTCACTATGTCACATGACAATTATTTTAATTATGATGTAAACAGAATTGTATTTTGATAGTAAAATGTAAGAAAAAAAATACTGATTGTTCCCGTTCATTTTCTGCATAAATATGTTTACACTTATATTGTCTTGTTTGTGTCTCACGTAACTCCTATCGAGTTTCACTTTTGAAGGTACATTGAAAGTACTTGGAGACCTTACAAGCCCAGCCTACATAAAGACATGTTCATAATGCAGAAATTTAAGTATGAAAATACAGGGAAAAGTTAAAATACCCTACCTCAGATTCAGTAGTAGGATTGTTTACAGTTGGTATAATTGTTACTTTGGACAACTCAATTAGACTTTCAGCAATTTTTCTTCTTTTTCGTAGGGTTGTTTCTTTGGGTTAGTGCTTTTTTTCTTTTTCGTCTGAAAGCGCTTCATCTGAAAGAATTAAAGAAATGTAAATAAAACAATGTATATAATAATAATAAAAATAATTAATAATTTTGATAATTCACTGCCCCGTCAATACACATCGATAACATTATGATTAAGAAATCTGAACAAATATTAGACGCTTGCTTGGTCTAGTGGTAAGAATGCCTGCCTTCCATGTAGAAAAACCAAGTTAAAATCCCACAATATGTAAATGCTTATTTTTCTGCAATTTCTTTATTTTTTATATGCGATTTTACCTAGAATTCGGAAGGAGAATTATGTTAATATTTATATTTTCTGTGTGAATATACACAAAACACAGCAGAAAATAAACGGTAAACCAATAAGCATTAGGATACTTCAGTCTGTTATACATATTGCTAGCCAATACTTTTGAGCATCAAAATAAAAGCAAACTTGCTTGCGAAGAGTGAATAACGAATATATTTCATCTCATGAATACTCAAGTATCATATTCGTGACTTGGAATCTCGTGAAAAGATTGAGTTTTTCATCCACTCGGTTAAATATATTCGTTATTAACTCGTTTCAAACAAATATCATCGCGCTCTCGCTTTCGCTCTCTCTCTCTCTCTCTCTCTCTCTCTCTCTCTCTCTCCGTTAGTAGTATGGGGGGGGGGGGGGGGTAAATAGACCCAAAAGATCCAGAGGGGCACTATAGACCCAAACGGGAATGGAACATGGCGGGGGCACTATAGACCCGTACGGGAATGGAATATGGGGGCCTCTACAGACCCAAAAACGGGAAAGGAACGGGAAAAGGAAAACAGGGAGGGAGGAATAGAAGTATGGCAATAATGAAAATTAATATTTTCTTGAAAAATGGTTGGCCCTGAAAAGGACCGTTGGAGTTTTTGTGAACCAATTCACTTAACATAGAAGACATCTCCTGGAGGGTTGTCTTCTTCTTAGACTTCGTCGGATTTCCGGACCGTAGATCAATACCCGCTTCAAACATCCTTGACGTTCCACATAAATCCTTCGTTTCCAGATAGCGGTCTCTGTCATTTTTCTGATTGCCCATGAGGCTTTGACATACATGGGATAGTCTGGGTCGAAGAGCATTCCCTAGATGATGGTAGATGATTCTACGCTATTCCACATCTTGTTTTTTTCTTCTTCTTCTTCTGGAGTGGTCTTGGAGAAACCGGTGAAACTTTATGAGACAAGCGGTGGTATATATACCCTATGAAACGGATTGAAATGAACTACCAATGCAAGCGCGCGTTACAAGCGGGTAGGTTTTTCTTCCAGTGGGAAGAGAGCAGTGGGGGAGGGGGGGTGACGTCATCTTGAGTATAAACGCATCACAGCGTTTCGTAGGGATTTTACTTTGGACAGCCTAAGTATGACGGAGACCGCAAATACCATATATTGGGGTGAGCCTGCGACGACAGCAACGCATGCTGTGTTGAACTTCCAACCGGAAGATTTTAATTTAGATTTTGGGAATTTTTTGTCTTCTCGCGAATTTGTGCCTGAAACCACCACGACTTCTGCTATACCATCAGCCTCTTTGCCTGTCATGGGCGATTTCAAAAAGATGCAAAAAGAAGAACTGGAAAAATTTGTATAGCGTCAGAGAGAAGTCGAAGAAGTTTTTCTTCAGCAAGAAGAAGAAAGAAGAAAGCAAGAAGAAGAAATAAAAAAGTTAGAAGAGGAGAAGGGTGAAGAACAGAAGGAAGAGAGCGAGGAAAACAAAACGGTGAGTGTGTTACAAGACATTTTAGCGGAGTTAAAGAATCTGAGAAACATGTATCAGATTTCTTTAACACAATCTAAGAGAAAAAGACCATAACGGGCCAAACATTCTAAACCCATCACTACTAGTGAGATGTTACCACCACTACCACCATTCACTACTACTACCACCAAAGCAGCAACAGGAGGAGGAGGAATAGGAGTTGGTCGTGGAAAGGGATTGAGATAGTTGAAGCTGATCATATCCAGTCCATAAGTTTGTTTAACAAACAAACACCCCAACGGTCCTTTTCAGGGCCACCCACATCTCTAGAAAAGATGATCATTTCATTTGCCAAATCAAGTAAAACTTTAAATCCCATTCCTTGGTTTTGTGTAAGAGTGAGTGCGTGCGTGCGACCATACTCTAAAAAAAAAAAAAAAAAGACACTTACTTTTTTTTTCCTTTCTGTTCTATTCTCTTTTTTTTATACAAAAAATCACAATGAACATAACACCACACTCAAAAAAGTTCATCGTTCACTCTCTGTCTCTCTTGTTCTTGAATTTCTTCACAGGGATCAAAGGTTCTTTTTCTTCTTCCACACTGTCTTCCAGTCGTCTAGCTTTCTTGCTTTTCTTGACGACGGGGAAGAGTTATTCTTCTTCTTCTGGGACTGAAGATCCCTCTGCTTCCTCCCTCTCTGGTCGGTTCTCTTATTTCTGAGGAAACTCCGAAGACCAATGTCCTTTTTCTTGACAATGATAACAGGTATATTTCGTTTTGTCTCCCTTTTCGTGTCTTTGGTTTTGTTGACATTGTAGACATTCTGGAGCCCAATGTCCTTTCTCTTGGCAGATATAGCAAGTATTTTGACTTTTATCTCTCTTTCGTTTTCTTTGAGGACAAAATGAAGCCCAATGTCCTTTCTTTTGGCAGATATAGCAAGTATCTTGACTTTTATCTCGAGCGCAGTAGTTTTGAAATTTGCGGCCTTCTATAGCCATATTGTATTTGCCAGGGTCATGAATTAGATTATTGATTCTTTACTTTTCCATCTTCACTGTTTTGAAAGTGGAATCACGAATACTGATTCGGAGAGTAAGAAGGCCTCTCTATATATAGGGAGAGACCCTGTGTGAAACTGAATCAGATTCAAATCAAACTTCAAGATGAAAAGATCACGCCCAATCTATGAGAAAACAGAAGAAGAAACTAAGAGGCCACGACGACGAAGACTTTCCGTGCCGCCTGAAACACCGCTCGCTGAAGTGCTAGCTCAAGTTCATGCTAGAGATTTCGAACAAGAGATGAGTGAGCCTGAAACCGTACCACCTTCTACCCAACCCAAAGAATCCACCGCCACCCCTAACCACGAAAGTCCTACCACGGCTCCCGAAAATTACTATCGGATTCGAGAGACGCAAAAAATGACCTCTAGAAAATTTAGAACTACGGCATAAACTTACACGGTTCGCATTAAAGACTTCAAGTCCGCTTTGCCTCCCTAGAAAGCTGCAGGGTTCATTACCGATTTGTGGGATTCTGTGTTACAGAACTTGAAACGACAATGCGGAGCCAAAGAGGACGATCGATTGAGACTGTCCATCCATCACGACAGTTTGAAGAGTCCTGTCTGGATCGAGTTCAGCATCCGGGCAGAATTAACACCAGCCAAAGTCATGACCAAAATCGAACACGTTCAACAATGCAACGAAGAGTTTGCCATCACGGATGGAAAGGCCACACTTCACATGACTCACGTTTCCCCTCCTCGAGGGAGCGGACGAAGCAGGAAAGCGTTACTGGTGGACGACCTTCGCAGTACCAAACACAGCGTCGTCCAAATCGACAATTTTCAGGACCAGATGTGTTTGGCTCGGGCCATCGTGGTGGGGCGAACGTATGCCGACAAGAACGAGACCGCAGAATGGAAAAGAGCCTGGAGGAACATTCGACGATCGGACAGACCCCAACAACGAAACGAAGCAGAACTACTGTTACGACAAGCAGGCATACCCAAAGACACCGTGTGTGGCATTTCTCAAATGCAACAACATCAAGGCGTCTTGGCTCCTCGCTACACTTTGAAAGTACACCCTCAAGAAGTGCGCGGAGATCTGCTGTTTCGAGGACCAGATTTCCCGGAGGGAAAATACATTCACGTCTATCACCATCGAGAACAATTCGATGCCATCACCAGTATCACAGGATTTTTGGGATACTCTTACTACTGCGAGAAATGCGAGCAAGGATTTAACAGTCGGGAGCGACACATTCATTGCGGAGAGAGATGTCGGGGCTGTTTAGCTGCCAAGCCATGCCTTCCTGAACAACACGTCCATTGTGAGACGTGTCGACGAACCTTTGTCAGTCCCTCTTGCTACGAGCAACATCTCAGGACACAAGGTCACCAACAAAAATGAAAATGTGCTTGCGACTTATTGAAATTGTGTTCCACGTGTGATCACCTGATTTGCAACAACGACCCCAAGAGACACTCTTGTACCGGCAAGAAAAGATACCACATTTGTCACCAGATGGTGGATTATGATCATCAATGTTTCATGCAAAAGTACGACAATACACTGAAAAAAGAATTAAAGAGGGATCAGAAGAAGAAGAAGAACAAAGTGGATTTCATCTTTTTTTACTTTGAATGCATGCAAGAAACGGGCATTCACATTCCCAATTTCTGCGTCGCTCATCGGGCTTGTTAGAAGTGCATCCAAGAACCTATCCATCTTCACTGTCCTCATTGTAGTAGGATTCCAGGAGGACGTGAAAAAATCTTTCGTGGTCCTAACACTCTGTCGGAGTTTGCTCAATGGATTTTAGACCCTACCGACGACACTTGGAGCGAAGAGGACATTCAACGTTACGGAGACTGTCATCGCTATGCGACCGTCATGGCTCACAATTTCTCGGGATACGATGGACAGTTTTTGTTAAAATATTATTCGCAACAAGGTACCGAATGCCCCCAAGTCACCATGAACGGAGCCAAACTCATCTACATGAAAGTGGGACAAGTGCAATTCAAAGATTCCATGAGTTATTTAGCCATGCCTTTGAGTCGAATGCCTAAAACATTTGGTATGACAGAAATGGCCAAAGGATATTTTCCTCACTTCTTCAATACCGAAGCCAATCAACACGCCGTACTACCGCATTTGCCTAACGTTGACTATTACGACCCCGATGGAATGCACCCCGAACACCGAGAAGCCTTTCACGCTTGGTACCACGCTCACCAGTCAGAACCGTTTGACTTCCAAGAAGAAATGCTGAAGTATTGCCGATCCGATGTGGACATTTTGCGTCGTTGCTGTGGAAAGTTTCGACAGTTATTTCTAGATCACGGAGACATCGATCCTTTGAAAGAAGCGTGCACCCTACCCAAAGCCTGTACCTTAGTGTACACCAAAAATTTCATGCCCGAGAACGAACTAGCCATCATAGACCCTAACACGTCTCTCTTCGCCAGTCGTCAATACTCGGGCAAAGCTTTGCGTTGGCTCCATTACTTGAGCCAAAAGGAAGACAAATGGATACAACATGCCAGAAATGGAGGAGGAGAAAAGAAAATAGACATTCTTTCAGTGGATAGTTGGGATTTAGAAAACCCTCACACGGTGTACGAATTTCAGGGCTGCTTGTTTCACGGATGCCCTACCTGTTGTCCTCAACGACACCTGAAAAATCATTTCACGGGAGCCAGCATGGAAGAGTTGTACGAACACACTTACCAACGACGACTAAAGTTAGAAAGTCAAGGATACCAAGTGGTAGAAATGTGGGAGCACGAGTACGATCGCCGTTTCAAAACCGATCCTGAAATTTAGGAGCATTGCCGAACGTTACGACGTGGCCGACATCGAACCTTTGGATCCACGGCACAGTTTGTTTGGAGGACGAACCAATGCCACTCGCTTGCTGTACGACGTAGACGAATCAAGAGGAGAAGAAATCAAGTACATTGACGTGTGTTCGTTGTATCCTTGGGTGTGCAAATACAAACGATTTCCTACCAGACACCCTGAAATCTTGACAGAACACATCGACTTGGAACACATTTGTCAATACGAAGGACTGATCAAATACAAAGTTTTACTCCCGACCGACTTGTACCATCCTATCTTACCTCATCATTGCCAAGGAAAACTGATTTTTCCTTTATGCCGTACGTGTGCCGAAACATGCAACCAAGATCACCCTTGTCACCACACGGAGGAAGAACGCTCTTTGACAGGAACGTGGGTCAGCGCCGAATTGTTTCGGGCTCTGGATCGAGGATACCTCTTCTTGAAAGTGTACGAGATCTGGCACTTTCCAACAACAGCACAATACCAAAAGGACGAAGCCTCCCATCCAGGCATTTTCTCGGGGTACGTCAACCAATTTTTAAAACTCAAACAAGAAGTCAGCGGCTATCCCTCGTGGTGTCAGACTCCCAAAGACCAAGTCCGATTCAAAGAATAGTACCGTGCCATCGAAGGGATCACTTTGGAAGACCTAGAAAAGAACGAAGGAAGAAGATGGTTTGCCAAAGTCATGTTGAATTGTTTGTGGGGAAAAATGGCACAACGTTCGATCTTGACCAAGACGGAATACTTGACCGATCCTAGTGACTACTTTAAACTGGTGGACGACAAAAGTAGACTGATGAAACACGTAGAAATCGTCCGTGATGATTTGATCTTAGTTAATTTCGAAGAAGAATGCAAGCTTGTACTCCCCGACCATTTTAGCAACGTGGTCATTGCAGCCTACGTGACAGCCCATGCTCGCTTGAAATTGTACGACGAAGCTTTAGAAGTCTTGGGAGATCGTGTCCTGTACCTTGACACCGACAGTTGTATGTACATCCATGGGCCCGGTTGCCCACATTCTACCATCCAAGGAGATCGTTTAGGAGCCTGGACGGACGAGCACCCTCAAGACACCATTCTGAATTTTGGCCCTAAAAATTACGGGTACCGAGACAGAGACAGAGAAGGCCAACTTCACACCAAATGCAAAGTCAAAGGATTGACCCTGAACTATCGAACCAGCCGAGTGGTCAAGTCTGAGGTTGTGAAAAATGCTTTGCTGTCTGAACAAGTGGAAGACTTTCGAGTGAAAACGTTAGAACCTCACAAGATCGTACGGTTACCTAATTACCAAATCGTCAGTCGCCTTGTAGGAAAAGTTTACCAAATTGTCTACCAGAAACGAGTGAGACTTCCCGACCACAACACTTTACCTTACGGACACGCCGAACTTCAGTATAAAAAGGAGCCAGTTCCAAGCCTAACCATTCATTAGCACCTCAAACGTTGACCGAGCAAGAAGAAAAAAGAAGAAGATGATGATGAATACTCATGCCACCCACCCACCGAGTGAGAGATCTACTGGGGACTCCAAGCGCGATCACAACCTGGAGTGCGATGCGGTGCCATGAGAAGAGACGGATTCCGTACGCTTTGACATCAGCGATGATACCGTACGTGTGCCTTACCGTCCCTCTAGCGATGCAGGACGCCATTTCTTCTTTATTGGGAATGCTAAACGTATCCCTACTTGTGTATGCCATCCCTACATGGGTAAAGAATTGACGATACCTGTGGTTTTGCCTGGCTATTCCAAGTTTCAAAAGCGACTCCAGACTTTCAAAGATAAGTGGCCTAAATATCTGCAAGGACATACTCCCAATGCTTTAGCCAGAGCCGGATTTATCTACTTGGGAGAAGGAGATAAAGTTCAGTGTTTGATTTGCGGTGTGAGACTTGACCAATGGGAGCCTAACGACTCAGCTTACTTCGAACATGCTAGATGGTCTCCGCACTGTCAGTACTTGCCTTTAGTTGGTGAAGAGTACGTGTACGATGAGCCGGATGCCAGTTCCAAGAAGTAACATGTCGGATGATACTTTAAAATGATACATTCGTGGTTTGCCTTGGGAGCTGCGAGAACTCATTTACCAAGAATTGGTTCAGATACAAGTGAAACGTAAAGAACAGTTACATCCTTTACGGCACAGACAATTTAACCAGTGGTTTCTGAATGCTATAAGAAGTTTAATTGCTTTGAAAATATTCAAATGGTGAGACATTGACCAAATAAGAAATTGGGCTCGTAAGAGATTGGATGGCACCACCTACAATGTGGGAGTGATACACAAAATTCCATGGAACGAAGTGGAGGAAAAAAAAGTGACCAACTTTGAAGAATACCAAAAACGTTTACAAGAAGTGTCACCTCAAGACGATACGCCTTTACGTCGTCTGAGGTGTAAGGTCATCAGTGAACATCTTGGAAAGCCTTTACCCACCGATTCCATTTGGCAAGTATATGACTATTTCGTCACCAAGAAAGTGGTGCCTGTGAATGACTAGTTTAGAAGAGCGCATTCGTGGTTTGCCTTTAGAGCTGCGAGAACGTATTTACAGAGAGTTTGTCAAGATACAAGTGAAAAGCAAACTCAAAGTCATTTCTCGATTTTTAGGCTATGCTTACTTCCAAACTGTAAGAAGAGTGATTCTGGGAAGAACCTTTCATAGTGGGTACCCGGGAGTAGTCTATCACAAAAGATGCCACATTGGGAACCTGGATATAAAAACCCACCATGACAGGACCGTGGTTTTCACTCGTGAAACGTATTCCGTGGAAGGAAGTCAACGATCGTGTTCAGACCTTATAGGATTATAGACACTTGATACAAGAACTGTTTCCATTGAATTTTGGACGCTATGCCGTGTGTGTCTTCGTGACTACTTTTCATGGATTTCGTTTGCCAGGACATTCGTTGTGGACTGTTTTGGAGGAACAGTGTTGCTTATGGGTGATTAATGAACGGAACAACCAAAAAACCATGATCATTCATGCTTTATCGGCACACGAAAGACAAATTGTGCTCAAAGTGTTGAGACTTGTGATGAACACGAGTTGTGTACCTCCGTGTGAAGAAGACATTTGTCAAACTTTATCTACCCTTCATACGTTTTAAGAAGTGTGCATCGCTAGTTGGTTACACCAACAACTTTACGATTGGAAAGATGTACGTGACTGGAAAAGTGTTGGTTTCGATGCTTGGCTACAAGAAGTGGCACAGTTTGCCAAAGACCTGGCACGTCACTAAGTTTCCAAGACCCAAAGAAGTGAACCACTTGAAATCCAAGTTCACCACCAGGACACTACAACCTCAAAAAGAAGAAGAAAAAGAAGACCACACAGCCGTCCAAATAGAAACACATCAGGAACAAACCCCCTTTCCGTCAGAGACATTTCATTCTTCCACCAGAACAGAGACCAGAATACCACCAGTGCGTGTACACTCCATTCGTAGGACACACCTTCATCCAGAATGTTGCACATTGACTTGTTTATACAGAACTTTGATTCTTTTAGTGGTAGCCTTATTGTTGTACCTCACCATTGTTGCTGTATGCATTTTTGTCCTTCATGACTTGTAAATATGTTTTTGTTGGTTGTTTTACAAACAATAAACGTGTATGAAACGTATAAAATGCCTTGTGTCTTTCGTCTTCTTCTCAAAATTCTTCCTACCTCAGTCATGGCTGCATCTTCTTCCTCTGCCTCGTCTGCCTCTTCTTCTGTGGTCAAAGTGATCGACGAAAAGTTAGATCATCCCAGTTGGGAAGCTTTGTATCTGCGCCATCTTTTTAACATGTTGATTGCTGGACCGAGTGGTTCAGGCAAAACCGAATTTGTCAAACGTTTGATCGAACACAAATCTCATCTGTTCGATCGTCCTCCTCAACGCATCGTGTGGTGTTACAAAGGGTGGCAATCGTCTTACACATTACTTCGTGAAATTCAAGGAGATGCCATTTCGTTTGTGGAAGGCATTCCTCGCGAAGACTATGGGATCGTGTCTGACGTGAGTCAAACACATCTGGTCATCTTCGACGACATTTTAGGAGAAGACGAAGAATAAAGTAAACTTTGGTTTACACGAAAAGAACATCATCGGAATGCCAGCATCATTTACATTACTCAAAATTTATTTCAACAAAGTAAAGCCCATCGAACCATCAGTCTCAACGCTCATTACGTGGTGCTGTTTAAAAGCCCCAGAGACAAATCTCAAGTGCATGTGTTAGCCAAACAGTTAGGCACTCATTGGCTGAATTATGCGTACGACGATGCCACTCAAGCACCTCATGCGTATTTACTCATCGACTTAAAACCTACCACTCCCGACTATTTGAGATTTTGTACCCAATTGTTTCACCATTGGTGTCAAGAAGGAGGTCTCGTCATTTACAGGTCCCCTTCGGCCACTCTCTGAAAGAAAAAAAACTATATAAACATCTACTGCGTCATTTCTTTCTCACAGTCTTCGAGATGACTTCCTTTCAAGCTCATCCTTCTGCCAAATTGATTCGTGCCTTGCATGGCATCAGTCGCGAAAAAATGCACAAGTCCGTGCCCGTTTGTTAGAAGCTAGTCTCAAAGAAGTGTTACGATGGTTTAGTTTGACGGCACGTCAATTACTGCAAGGCATCATTCACATCCCTCATCAAACCCAACGCTTTTTCAAAAACATAAAGTGGCGTTGTCACAACTAGCTGATCCTAGAATCGATCCACGGACTAAAAAACAAATCATTTTGACCCCTGGAGGTAGCTGTTCTTTAGGAGGTGTCATGATTCGTTCACTTTTGAAATGGGATCCTAATGCCCAAGCCAAAAAACCAAAATCCAAAAATAAAAGCCCCAAGAAGAAAAGCCCTAAGAAGAAGAAAGCCTCCCACAAAAAGAAAAAGAAAAGCCCTGCTAAGAAAACATCAACCTCTACTTCCCGCAAGAGAGGTACTGCTGCGAGGACGCAAACGTACACCCGCAAGCACCGACAGGCAGCAGTGACGAGGTCTCCTTCTCTTCCGTCCACTTCTTCTTCTTCGTCTTCGTCCCCCTTCGTGATGATTCCTGCCAAACCGGACTTAAGACAAGTGTTTCCTAATTTGATGCAAAAATGGAAACCCATTTCCAAAGTCACCACTCCGGGACCCTCGACTTCAGCTGATCTGGCCACTGCAGCGGCCGCTAAAAAAGTACCGTCCCCTAAAACCAAAGTCCAAGAGATAACCGGCATGTTACAAAGTTGAGTGGATTTATCCAAAGAAGAACTGAGACGATTTAGTCCGTTGAAAACACCTCAACGTCGAGCGATGCCTGTCATGAAGATGGTACGCCGTGCAGACAATCAGTGGAGACGTGTTCCAGTATAAAATAGAAGTGTGCCCTCCCAGACACCACAGTTCTATTTTTTGCTCCTGACCTCTAAGATGACTCCCCAACGTGCACACAACCACCACCAAAAGAAGAAAGGCAAAACCGAAAAAGGACTTCCACCTCGTCTGGCTAAACATTGGGAGGTCTTGTCTGTCCTGACCAAATCCAATCCTCCCATGCGAAAACAACTCATTCAAACAGCCCCTAAAGAAATCATCGATACCGTGTGTGAATGTTGTTTGAACGTCTTGAAAGGAACGGTACCTTTGTCCAAGATACAGAAACAGAAATTAGGTAAACATCGGAACGTTCTTCGCCAAAAGGTCAAAAAGAAAATACCTCTCCAGCAAAAGAAAAAAATGTTGGTGCAACGAGGAGGATTTCTACCTATGCTGATAGGACCGTTGTTACAAATAGCGGCTCCTTTGTTAGGGCCGCTTTTAGGAGGAGTCATGCGATAAAAGACGAGGAAGAAAAAAAAAGATAAAAAGACACCCTTCTCTGGAAAGACCACACACTTGTACCTTTGGATGAAATGGAAGGACGAAAACTGACTTTAGTTCATTACAAACGATGGATGGAATTCCATCGTTGGAACGAACAACGGATACCTCATTTACCTCCCAATCCCAATCTCCAAGAGATGTCACAGTTACAACAAGAATTAAAATCGCTGATGGATCGAAGCGATTTGTCAGAAACAGAAAAATCGCAACGGTACGGTCAACTCTTGCAACGTCTGCAACTCTTTCACCAGAAAGCTGTCGACGTAACAGCTCAACCCACTCTAAGAGATTTCAAAGCCATGATGAAAAGCCAACCTAAAGTCACTGCCACCACTAAAACAGACACCGCCACGGGGACGACAGAAGAAGACGACGAGTCCCGAGAAGTGTTTGAAACTCCGTCTGCTCCTTCCATCTCTAGTAAGATTGCCGCGGCCTTGTTGACACCCTCACCTACCCCTCATCGAGAAAAAATGAAAGATTGGGTTCATAAGAGGATGTCCACTCCTTCTTCAGCAGGAGAAAAAAAGAAAGAAAGCAAGACTGAAGTGAAAAAAGACACCACCAAGAAGAAAGCTGCCATCACCCCTTCTTCACTACCACACCTGTGGCTCGTCGAACGCGTCAATCCACTTTGTCCAAACCTCACGACACCCAAAGTAGTAGCATCGAACAGTGGGTGACTTATTGCGAAGTCAAATAATGGAGAAACTTAAAGCCAGTCTATACTACAATCCTGGTCATGCTGCTGGTTACGGAGGAGTTCAAAAATTGTATCGGGCTGCTAAAAGTAAATTGAAAAGTGTACTTTTGCCAGAAGTACGACGATGGTTACAAGATCAATCGACGTACACGTTACACAAACCCATTCGACGAAAATTTTCTAGAAGTCAAACCAAAGTGGAGGGCATCGATCATCAATGGCAACCAGATTTACCCGACGTCTCTCATTTGGCAGCTTACAATCGTGGTCACCAATATTTGTTTTGTGTTATCGACGTGTTTTCCAAATTCGCTTGGGTCGTGCCTTTGACTTCTAAAAGCAGTACTGAATTGGTACGCGCCTTAAAACTGGTCTTGAAACAAAGTTGTCGTCACCCTTTACCATGGCAAACCGACAAAGGCACCGAATTTCTAAACAAAGCTTTTCAAAAAGAATTGAAACAAAGGCGCATTCATTTTTTTACCACCGAAAATCTTGAAACCAAGGCTTGTGTCGTGGAACGTTTTCAAAAGAACTTTGAAAGAACGACTGTGGAACTATTTTACACATCAACACACTCTCAAGTACATCGACGTGTTACCACGTTTGGTCAAAGCGTACAATCAATCGTACCATCGAAGCATCGGATGTGCCCCCGAAGAGGTCAGCCCTGAAAACGAAGTGAAGGTGTTTGATCGATTGTTTGGTCACCCCAGAGGAGACACCAGAAGAAAGCCCTGCTGCTTAAGACGGGAGATTGGGTTCGCATCGGAAAAACCAAACGCACTTTTGAGAAAGGTTATTTACCCAACTGGACCACCGAATTGTTTCATGTCACTTGAGCCGTGCGTGGACGTGATCCTCCCGTCTATAAATTGGAAGACATGCATGGAGAAGTGTTTAAAGAGACATTTTACTTGCCTGAGTTACAACGAGTAACCAAAAAAGAAGACAACTTGTACGACATCGAAAGCATTCTCGAACGAAGAACACGCAAAGTGGGACAAACAATTGTGGACCATTTTACTCAGCAGTTGCATTGGTTATCTTCTACCCAGTCCCTCTTTGAAATTTTGACGACGGACAGTGACAACAACTACAGCAGTCAGCACAACGGTACGGCCAACGCCAGTCCACCATCTTCCAGTCACCAACACCATACTAGTCCTCTTTTGGAACCGTTTGAACATCATTCTCCTTTGAATTCGAGTGACTCCTCGGAGAGCAAAACCCTCGAACTACTATGAATGACCAATTTTATTTAACTTTACCTAGTGACAGTTCCATGGATGTGTTTCCCAGCAACACCTTATGTTGTTTGACGGCCAAATTACCTCAGGCCATCCAATTGGATCACGAAGCTCATTGGAAAGTAGGTTTGGTAGAAATCATTCATCCTACGCAAGCCAAGAACATCGACGCAGGTCAAAACACTTTCATCGTGGATATTCTCAACGAACAAGTGCAACAACACTTGGACGCCCATGAACCTGGTCTTTACGAATCCAAAAAGGTATTCCCTGCCACTCCTCCCGTGACCAGCTTTACCATGAGAATTCCCTAGGGGCATTATTTTAGTGCTCGACATTTGGTGGACACGATTGCGATCGTCTTCGAGGCCCAATTTGCCAAAGCCTTAGAGAAAGCCAAGAAATCGGTACAGATCACTTACCATTCTGTGGCACACCGTCTCTTGATACTATTTTCGGACGACAAAACATTGGCCATCACTTTTTCTCCTGGGTTGTATGCTATTTTGGGTGGGAATAAAATGTATCCTAATAGAAAAGTTCAAAGCAACTCAGGATTCGCAAAGGGTTCTCGCCACCCTATCGAATTGAACGTTAGACTGAATTTAATGTTTGTGTACTTGGATGTGGTGGAGTACAACGTGGTGGGAGCACAGCCGCTCCGTTACTGAGAATCATTCTTTTCAAAGTGGATTCTGCTGTTGCCGAGTACGAAGAAGGTGGAAACACGTATCACGTTCACCGTGAATTTGTACACCCTCATTATCTTCCAGTCACCAAATCGTATTTTGACAGTGTCAACATTAGTATAAAAGGAGATTTGGGACAAAGTGTTCCATTCATTGAAAAAGGAAAAGTCACGGTGAAACTACATTTTCGAAAAAGGTTCTCCAGCGAATTGTAACATCAAACAAAAATAATGTATCCGGTGTACCGAGGAGTGGCTCGACAACGAGGACACGGTTTAGGAGATATGTTAAAATCTGCTTTTCGGACGGTAGCCCCCATTTTGAAACTTATGGTGGCTCGAGGATTGCATGCCTTAAAAGATGCTGCTTTGACGCAAGGAAAACAATTTTTGCAAAATGTTCTCATCGACAAACAAAATCCAAAAAGAAGCCTTTATGAGAGCAGGCAAAAATGTGTTGATGCACACTGGAAAAGATCTTTTGGGTCTACGAGAGACTCCTATAAATTCACTTCACGCTTCGGGTCCTGGCATTACTTCTTCCTTCACTCCACACCAAGGACAAGGCAGAAAGAGACGACGTCGACCTCCCTTCAGAGCTCATAAAACACACGGTGTTCCAAAAAGGAATAAGAAAAGAAGAACGGTCAGAGAATTAGACGTGTTTGCTTACTAACGGTTGAAAAATGATGCACCGAGATTCTTGCGAATGTACCAAATTAGAACTGGATCTGTTTACCATGCCTCCCACCATGATGATGATGCAAGAATCCCAATGGGTGGAATTTCATCCTGTATCGTTTTTGACGGATTCAGCTCCTATCGAATTTGATATCAAAGGACAAACCGAAGATTACATCGATCTGAATAACAGTCACTTGTACCTGAAACTCAGAGTGATCAAAACGGACAACAGCAATCCTGATGCAGCAGCATGGATACTTACCCTTACCGTGCTGACTTGGAAAATCTCGTGACGTACAGAAAAGAAGCCAAGAACGCTCATCTGGATGCTTCCGTGGTATGGAAACCTGAAAAGTTCGACGACATAGCGTTGGCTGTAGCGGAGGCTGGTGAAAATCCAGCAGACCCACATAATGTTCGATATAACGACAGTCGAAAGAAAATCAGACAAGGGCGCAGTTTAGAACTGATGGATCGTTTGCATTTGGACATGTGGTTACAAGACAAGTATTTGTTGAACGGAGTGGATGTACGGCTGAGACTGAATCGCAGTAGTACCGTCTTCCATTTGATGGCCCATGCCAACGAGTACAAAACCATCATCGAAGAAGATAGACTTTACGTGCGCCGTGTGGAAGTCTTACCTAAAGTAGCCAATGACATCAGTCAAACGTTGAGCAGAACCACCGCCAAGTATCCTGTGCGACGAGTGGAAGTGAAAACGTTTACCATTGAAGCTGGACTCCGATTCAAAGTCGAAGATCACGTCTTCCAAGGACAGCTTCCCAAACGTTTGCTGATTGGCATCGTCAGAAATTCAGCCCTCAACGGAGTCTACAATGAAAATCCGTTCAACTTTCATCACTTCAACGTCTCCAAGATAGAATTCAGTCGAGATGGCAAAACGTTGTGTACCAGACCTTTCGAACCTAACTTTGGCAACCCGAAAAATTACTTGCGATCTTACTAGAACCTGTTTGAAGCCACAGGACAGTTAGGCACCAACAGCAACAACGTCATTTCGTACGAGGATTATGTAGGAGGATATGCGTTGTGGGGATTTGATTTCACTCCTGACCAAGGCAGCGACGAAGGACATTTCCACCCTATAAAATCAGGCCAATTTCGTGTGGAACTTCAGTTTGCAGAACCTCTACCTCACACGGTGAACGTCGTCTTGTATGCAGAATTTGATAATACTCTAGAAATCAACAGTTTGAGAGAAGTGATTCTAGACTATTATAAGAAAAAAAGATGCAACACGAAGAACCTATGGAGATAGACGAAGAAGATGAGGGATGTTGTGAAGCACAGCAGCAGCAGTCACTACCCTCTACCACTGATGATGACGAGGTGATTCATCCAGAACCCAAAAAAAAGAAGAAGAGAAAAATAGTGTTCCCAAGTTTACTGGATTTATGGCTTGTCGATGGCCAGAACAAGAACAACATTTAGTCTGCTGTTATGTTAAGGAATTGGCTGAAAGAATTACCACCCTGACCCGAGAACATTGTCATGGATGTCAAATCGATCATCCCAGCCAGAAACAACACGACAAATGTAGGATGATGACTGCAGAAGAAAAAACGGACGAATATTTGGAGGACGCCTGGTCTCCGATCTCGGAAGAACGGTTGTTGAGAAAATGGTATAAAGACTTGCAGGATTCTTCTTCACCTCCACTCACTCCTCTGGAGATCCGACGCATCGAAGTTCTCTTGCAACAGAGTACAGAGACTATCCACCGTGATTATTTGTGGAATTACTTTACAGACCAATTCAAGCATAAAGTCAAGTGTGAAATGATGACTTATTATTACCTGTGAAAAACCAAGAAAAATGGATACCTGGGAACTGCATTACCTGTTGACTCGCAGTTCGTACACTTCTTCTTGGAATCCTGTGGTGTGTGCCAAAGATGAACTTCCCCATCGCAAACCCAAAGACGTTCATGCCTATGTCATCAATACCGACGACAGTCATCGACCAGGAACCCATTGGGTGGCCGTGTACTTTCCCAACGATCACTGTGTGGAATATTTGGATTCTTATGGATTACTTCCTTTGGAAGACGACATCATTGACTTTATGAGAAGAAATGCAGTCTCCGCTCGATTCAATAATGTCAGATTACAAGGATCGGATTCTTTGGTGTGTGGACAATATTGTGTACATTTTCTTCATCAACTCAGTCTCGGATATTCCTTAGAACATTTAGTGACTTGTTTTGATAGGGAGTATGCTCGAAACGATGCTAAAGTTGAAAGATGGTTTTGTGAACATTATGGTTATCTCTTGTCTTTAGCTCAGAAACGTAGTGTGCATCGAGAACTCAGTGATGTAGAAAAGTGGAAGTCGAGTTTGCCTTCCCAAGGTTGTCAACCCTGTAAATACGTTCTTGTTTAATCTTGTTGGTTGTTTGTTGGTTTGCATTTTTATGTTAGAGAAGTTTCTTGTTGTGTTGTTTATTGAATTTGAAAAATGAAAAATGTATAGACTCTATCTCTTTTTCTATCGATCTGAGGTCACCGACTCTGTCCCTTCACTATCGATCTGAACCATGTTTTCCATCGCGTCCGCGCTTCCAGTATATGGCAAGTGCAGTCACTCTCGTTGACTCGTCAAGATCTCAAGAAGATGGCAGCTAAGATTAGTAAACTGAACGAAGCCATGGTGAACATGCAGAGGGTGAGGCATCATTTGCTTCAGAACAACCCTGAGAGAAAGACGATGATCTTTTTGGAAATGGCTCAAGATCTGGTGGAAGAAGTCCTGAGAGAAGAAATCATCAGGGACAGAACGGAATGGGAGGAGAGACAAAGACTGCAGCAGCAGCAGCAAAGGCAACAACAACAGCTCCAACAACAACAACAACTCTTGCAGCAGCTGAAACTACCAGACGGAGAAGTCACCTGTAAGATGGACTGTGATGAGTTTGCCTTCTCTTTCACCAGAAAGAGAGCTTGTCATATAGCCATGAGACCAGTGACGAAACGTTGCCGTCCTGCTGCGGCTGCCGATACTGCTACTAGAAGTTAAAGACAACTTCTTCATCCCAACGGCCCTTTTCAGGGCCACCCAGATCTCTAGAAAAGATAACCACTCTCAGATTGCCTAAAATATTTTGTGTTTGTATGTTTGTGTGTTTGACTTTGTCTTTGTCTTCCCACTCCAAAAACAAATTCCCTTTCCCTGATATGTGTTTGTATAGAGTGTGTTTGTATAGAGTGTGTTTGGTGTGTGTGTGTGTGTGTGTGTGTGTGTGTGTTGGATAAAAAAATAAAAATGGTTGTGTGGTGTGTGTTTGATAAAAAAAATAAAAAGGGTTGTGTGGTGTGTGTTTGTGTTTGATAAAAAAGAAAGGGTTGTGTGGTGTGTGTTTGATAAAAAAAAATAAAAAGGGTTGTGTGGTGTGTGTTTGTGTTTGATAAAAAATAAAAATAAAAAAATTGGTATGTAGGGTGTGTGTTTGTGTTTTGATAAAAAATTTTAAAAGTATTTTCTTTTAGGTCCGCGTACTGGGTCTGTGTTTTTTTTGGGGGGGGTAAGGGTGGTGGTGTGCAGAATCCGCGAAGCATAGAATGACGTCATCGGGATGACGTCAGACGCAGGGTAGTGTGGATAACGTTTTTAAGGTGTAAGGGATGTTTTCCTTCACGTCCGCGCTTCCAACATATAAAGTGACGCCTTCCCCAGTTGAGCTATCCCGTTGATTCAACAGAATGAACAAACAAGAAATTATAAGACAGATCCGAGTGCAACTAGAGGTGGTGTGGCACCTCCTCCAAGAAGTGGAAAAGATGGAGGAGAGGGAGGAGGAGGAAAAAGAGAAGAAAGAGCCGATCAGACCCCAGATGACAGAGAATTGGGAGTCTGAAATGACTCAACCCCCGTTTGCCTTTAACAGCTCCAACAAACGCTGCATGAGTGCAGCAACATGGAATGGAAGCTGTCCCGCTTGTCGGGCTAGACCAGGGAGCTGCCCGCACCTCCAGATGCACCAAAAAATCCAACGGCCCTTTTCAGGGCCACTCATTTATCAAGAAAAGATTAATTTTCATTATTGCCATATGTGTTTGTATGTTTGTGCGTTTGTGTGTTTGTGTTTGTCTTTGTCTTCCCACTCCAAAAAAAATCCCATTGCCTTGTATGTGTTGGTATAGAGTGTGTTTGTGGTGTGTGTTTCATAAAAAAAAAAAAAAAAAATTAAAAAAGGATTGTGTGGTGTGTGTTTGTGTTTTTGATTAAGAAATAAAAAAAAATAAAAAAATGGATCTTGTGGTGTGTGTTTGTTTGTGTTTGATAAATTGTTTATCTTTGGAAATGGATTGTTTTCATTCACGTCCGTGCTTCCAGCATATAAAGCGGTGCCTTCCGCAGTCGCACCATTCAACAACATGACTACAGTAGAACCATTGCAGGAAGCCTGGGATGTGATGGTAGGTGTGGAGTCTTTGATGGAAAGGATGGAGTGTTGGTGGAGATACCCTTCCACCAAGCCATACGTCACCAGCCAAGTAGCAGCTCTCACCTCAGCAAGGAGGTTGGTGAACAATCTCTTGATGGAGGAATCCCAAAAGACTCCCTTGACCCCTTGTCGTGTGTGGTTCATCAAGACGGCCTTAGACTTACTGGAAGGGGTGGAGTACTTCCTAAACAAAGTCCAGGAAGATTGGTGGATCTATCCACCCCACCCCCACCCCCAGTAGCGTCAGGCTCGAAGAGGTGAACCTCCACATCGTCAAGTTATTGTTAAAGAAAGTTTTGGAGAAGGAAGTGGCCCACATTAAGACTTTGTGGGCACTAGAAAGAACCAAGAAGGAGCAGGACAAGAAAGAACAGGAATTCCAACGCCTGAATTTGAACTGGATGAAAATCCAGGACAAGTTCAGGCGAATGGGACATCCCGACTGGCTGCCGGATTCTTCACCACCACCACCCCAAAAGAAAAAGACCAACACCCTCCTAGGCTTCCTGACCCAATGTTGGAGGAATCCTTAATCATCTCCAACGGCCCTTTTCAGGGCCAACCATTTTTCAAGAAAAGATTAATTTTCATTATTGCCATACTTCTATCCCTCCCTCCCTGTTTTCCTTTTCCCGTTCCTTTTCCCGTTATTTGGGTCTGTAGAGGCCCCATATTCCATTCCCGTACGGGTCTATAGTGCCCTTGCCATGTTCCATTCCCGTTTGGGTCTATAGTGCCCCCCTGGATTTTTTGGGTCTATTTACCCCCCCCCCCCATATTACTTCCGTTTAAAAGTTTTACTTAGAGCAAAAGTGTCAAACTCATTTGCTATGACGGGCCAGATTTGATATAAATAATAATAAATAATGAGTATGTCGGGACGTATGTTTCACACCCCTGACTTAGATCTTTAAGAGTGTATATGATTCTGCATATACAGTGCAGCAATTCAAAATTTCTAAGGAGTCTAGTTTATACACCAAATTTTGCCTATAATAGCTTTTTGTTTCTTCTAAAAACAAAGTTGAGCGATCACATAACATAAGCTGAACACAAAACAAGAATAAAAAACAGTACACAGGCAAATGTAAACATTATACTAGTTATAGATCACGTACCTGTAATTCTGTGTATAATAAAGTAGGAATCGGATCAGATGCTCTAATGTTGGCCCTTTCTCTCCTACAAAATGTTTTCTACAAATGTATTTGGAACGTTTTATTTTCTGGACGTTAAAATTTTCATCTGGCCTGCCGCATGCCTTGATCCATTATTTGTATTTCTCCCTCTGTGTTATCGGCTTGGGAAACGGTTTAAAAAATAAAAAAATTAAAAAATAAAAAACACGTCTTTCATTTCATCTCAGTGTCTGTACCTAGTATCACGGTCACAAGTCCCAACAATATTTAGCACCTTCTGTTTTTTTTTCTTTCGTGTGATCCATTTAAGTGCTTTAAAATCGTTTCATGCAACAAGCATCATGCTCATACAAAACGGCAGATTACAATATCCGTACTAAATTTCAAATAATCTGGAGAGGTAGGTTTTAAACCAATTAGTAATTGAGCAATTGAGCGGCATCATCATAAGCATAATTTAGCCTAGGTGTTTCTAACTGATTAGTCAAGACTTGAACTTGAGATTTATCTCTTGTTCTTTTAAATAACACTGCATAATGAGCATTGAAACTGATGCTGCTAGATGCTTAACTGTGTTGCAATATATTGTGAGTAATGTAAATAATACTGGTATTACGATGATGGACCGTTCTTGTAAACCAAAACTTTAATTTATTCGTCGTCTTCTCCTAACGTGAGTTTGACTAGTGTTATGCGCGATCATATCGTCTTCGCAAGGAATTCTTTCTACAAATGAAATGGATTCTCGTTGGTTTTCTTGGAGCAATGTGTAAGCAGATTGCCACTCTTTGTAACACCACACGATACGCTGTGGCGAGCGATCGAACAAAATTGTGTTCGATCACACGTTTGACAAATTCTGTTTTGCCTAAGCTACTTGGTCCAACAATTAACATCTTAAAGGAGTGTCAAAGATAAATTGCCTCGCAAATTTGACGATCTGAGCTTTCGTCAATCACTTTGAAAACCGATCATGCAGCCAGAACTCTCGAATAGTCAGAAGATTCTGAAACAATCAGCAAGAAAACAAGATATTTTAGACATATTTAATTTTTTTTTCTCATGGCACAAACAAAATATTCACATAAAAAAACGCAACAAAGTTCGTTTTCTTTCTTTCGTCAGTCGCACACGACGCCTTTGGCATAATCAGCCAACTCTTGTCTTCAAGCGTCAAATCCAAGACTTTTCCAGTCACGTACATCCTTCTAGTCGTCACTCTGTTGGTGTATCCAACTAGCAACACACACCTCTTGATAAGTATGAAGAGTAGATAAAGTGCGACGAATTGCTTCTTCAAACAACGGTAGATAAGTCGTATTCATCCATAATCGTAGTACTTTTAACAGAATGCGTTTGTCGTGCACAGATGCAGTTTTGGCTGCCAGTCTTTGCACTGTTTATACACTAAGTCTTGAATGTCGTCATTGACTTCCTCCCACGGAATTGGTGAAACACTGATGACACAAGTCGTGGTATGGCAAGTCTTATAACTTGTTCCCATAAGAGTCTTATCATATGCTGGCACAGAACTTCTCTTTTCACCTCTGCTATCGCATTCTTCAATCAGTCTTTTTATAACATTCAGATACCAACTGCTATTCAGTGGTATTGGATGCAATTGTTCTTGCGTTTCACTTAAATCTGTACAAACTTTCTATAAATGCGTTCTCTCACCTCAGGAGGTAGATTGTGAATGTGCTCATGTAATTGGTCATTCACAGGAATGTCTTTTTTGAGGAAATGGTCATATGTTTGCCAAAGGGAATCTGCTGGTAGATTATATCCAATAAATGTAGTCATTAGCTCGCATCACACCATATGTCGTGAAGGTGTTTTGTCCTGAAGCAATACTTCTTTTAAAAGTTTTTGTTTGTTTGTAATTCTTCAAGTTTGAAACCTTTTTCTGAACTTCGTCCCATGGAATTCTGTGTATCGCTTCAACATTGTAGGTGGAAGTCGTGGCATCCAAAATCTTAGAAGATGTGGGTAGTTGATCAATGTCTGACGAGTTGAAAAATTTCAAAGTAATCAGCCTTTTTATAGCATTAAAATACCAATGGTTGAAAAGTCTATGTCCTAGAGAATGCAGTTGTTTCTTGCGTTTCACTTGAATCTGTATAAAGTCTATGTAAATGCTCTCTTCTATAGTATATATGAGGATAATAATATGGACAGTCCAAAGGAAGGCAGTGACAGCATGGAGACCGTTTGGCATGTTCATGAAAAGCCAAATCTGTATGCTTCCATTCGTGAAGTTTCAAATCACAACTGACACACTGCACTTGGTCTCCTCGTCCGAAATAGACAAATCCTGCTCTCACTAAAGTGTTTGAAGTGGGAGAATTATAAGTCTTTTAATCAGCACGGGGGTGCAGTTGGGCGGGGGAGACACACGCGGAGTAAATTGTATGGTCAGAGGAGAAGTCATATTTTTTTCCCCGCCGAGGTAACCCAGCTAGGAGACCCCTCGGGCACTAAACGTACTCCATAAAGCGGCCCATCAGACATGCGCGTTGTAAGTGACTATTAGCCATGGTGAAATATGGTGTGGGGAGCTAGTATTAGCTGACGGTATAGCCAGACGCACTTTAGGCGGTAGGTTGCAGACTTACATTAATACATTTCTCAAATAACAAGCGATACAAAGCAAAATGAACCTATTCGATTCCATCAGTACTTTTTAATATATGACTGAAGAAACCCATAACTCTAATTAAGAACATTTTAGTCATGCAAAATATCATCTTTACAACATAATTTGATGAAAATGAGGTGGTTGTGTAATTTTAAACCTCTTATTACATTGTACCCTTAGGGTGGTTATTTCATGCATTCACATCTGATAGCAGGGGAATGAGGAATTAAGAAAAACATGAGACAAGGTATTAAAATCACTAGATTTATTCGGTTATCTACATATATAATCTATTACATGGTAAACATTTCCTGATATGCAATATTCATGTCAATACACAAACATATTAAAGATGATGCTCAGCATAGGTATCAGACAAGTAATTATCTTACAGACGGATAACTCCTCTAGAGGAAGCTGGAGTACAATTTGAGTAAAACATTTTGGGATGCATCCATTGGTTAGTAAATGAATTTAATCTTTTTTCCATTATTAATTTCACAAGCGTCAGTTGATGCACTATAGTAGACAACAAAACATTTGCTTTTATTTTGATATCTTGTATTGTCTATACCTTCTTATAGCAATATGCACACGACCTTCCAGTTTCTATATGCAGCTATTTATGTATTTATACTTTAGCGAGTTTTATGTTCCCATGATACATCAGTTCATATATGCATCAATGGAGTTAACGCCTGCTGCAACTTTAGTGAAGATAGCACTTTTAAACGCATTGGTTTATAAACTAGAGTATGCTATGGAAATGTATAATAACAATCAATGTAGAATTCTCAGGTAGGGGGAATTCAAAAATAAGTGTAACATAAACGTCTGTGTTGGATATTAAGGATATAAAGCGATGGTTAGTACCTGATGTCATAGTAGATAAGAAAGTGTTACATCTTGCATTGTTAACATTTGGTGTCAGACCACATAAGAAAGTACTATATTTAGCATGGTAGCACTTTATATCATGGCAGCTTTTGATGTTACATTAGATAGGAAAATACTTCACTTAGTATGGTTAGAATTTGATGTTGCAATAGAGAGGAAAAAAACAAAAAAACACTAGAGTTGCACTTGACTTCATAGTAGATGGAAAATCACTACATCTAATGTCACGCAACCCTCACATTTGTCATGGTTAGCTCTAGATATCATAATAGACAGGAAAGCACTACACATCTAGCATGGTTAGCACTTGTTACTATAAACAGAAAAGCACCACATCTAGCATGGTTAGCACTTGATGTCACTGTAGACAGGAAAGGACTGCATCTAGCACTGTTTCCACTTGATGTCACCTTCGATAAGCAAGCGCTACATCTAAGATGGCTAGCACCCATGTCACAGTAGATAGGACAAAACTACACCTAGTGTGGTTAGCAATTGATGTCACGGTAGATTGGACAGTACATGTACTACATCTAGAATGGAAATCATAGCATATGCTTCGATAAATGCAATACATCAGCTATTACAGAAATGACCAAAAATCAAGCTCATTACAAAGTTTTGTTCGACCGAATATCCATTTATTCCCTTAACGTTGTTTTTGGTCAGTCGATAATTTAATTTTATTATTATTTACTGCCACACATACCACCAATGACAGAGCTGAGGAAATCCAGAGAGATCACACATAACAATATATAATTTTAAAAAGCACAAAGCAAGAAATTCATCTGGATAACGACCCTCCAAACACACCATAAGACACTCACACCATATTGATATAGAGAATACATTTTCATCGACTTAAAGTGAAACTGATAACGCGCAAATTAAATAAATAAATAATCAAAACATTAATATGCGAGATATGGACTAAGTGGAAGAATTATGAAAGAAGTTCTTCTGATTTAATGGCTAGATTTTGAAGATGATTATAGCGGTGACAGGCTGTTTCAATGAACATTGAGCGCCAATTATGTTTTCTCCAATTGCACATTCCAAAACAATCCAAGTTATGACATGGACGACAAAAATCTTGAAACTTAAAACTTTTCTTTATATATTTCTTTACCAGTTTAAGCTAATAATACTAATGTGGAGTAGCAAGAAATATTACATATGTTCTGGTGTTAGATGTAATGTACCAACATATATTACTATACTGTTTCGATAGACTTTTTTACATGCTGGAGAGATGCCAGCCCATGGAAATTTCGAAACAGGTAAATGAACATTGGCATTTCATTGCCAATGTTGACTAGACAAAACCTTGATGAAAACTGTGTGTTCGTGTGTGTGCTTGTGTGTGTATGCATTTGCGTGTACACTGCCATATACCTCAGAAATTTTTTTATAAACATTTTGATGTCCAGGAAACAAGGAAACAAACATCCAATTTTTTCAGTGGACAAGAGAACTCAGAAGCACCTATGAATTCCTCATTATTAATCATCTCAGCCAGTAATATTAAACAATATTACAAACACAAACATTGTTGGTTTTATAAATTACTTATTTTTACAACGGACCTTAAATCAATTCCAAGTTGAATTGTAAGTTAGATCTATTCATCATTGGCTATTAGAGGTTATTTACACAGTATATAGGATCATGCCTTTTAGCAAATTTAAAACCTTATTTTATGCAGTTTTTTACCAGAAAAATAACAAAACTATACATTGTCATTTCAAATTTAGTGAATAATTTATGGATAGGCAGCATCAATCAGAAATACACGGAAAAGATGAAAAAGGTGGATATTTTCTTTAATATTTTCACAAAACGTTTCCATTACAACCAACGCGTGAAAACAAAAGTTAGGCAAGAAATTAAATTAAGCCACCTCATACATGTAGTATACATCATGCGAAGAAAATTGGAGAGGGGGTAGAAAACGGCCCATATTAAATATAGTCCTTTGTTTAAATAATGCCAATCTTCCTTCAAATATGGACATGATTGCAAAAAGTAGAAAAACCGTCAAACAACTTCTTCAAAAGCATTAAATAGAATTCGACCAAATTTGTAAAAACCATCACGACATAAAGACCTTTCAAGTGTTTTTTTTTTTTTTATACAAATAATTGCAAGTGTCCATCAAATACGTGTCACCATTACTTAAAATAGAAAAATAAAAGTTACTACTAATAATAAAATCTTTAAACGACTTCATTTTCAACACTGCTGACTACAAATTGGCCAAACTTGGCATACAATACCCTGAAGATCTTACAAATGTATACAAATTTGTTTCAATGACTTCTTATATATTTTAAAAAACTGCTGAACTTATTTGTGGGCTAATCTGACGCAATGTATCCTAGCATAGAGGGCTTTCATGTTTGAACAACGTACGCTGATCTGTTTTCAAATATAACCACCGCTACACCATTACTAACAGTAGAAAACCTATAAACCATTTAATGCACAATGACGCTTGTTTAAGCCACCCCTTTCCAGTACAATGACGCTTGTTTAAGCCACCCCTTTACAGTACAATGACGCTTGTTTAAGCCACCCCTTTACAGTACAATGACGCTTGTTTAAGCCACCCCTTTACAGTACAATGACGCTTGTTTAAGCCACCCCTTTACAGTACAATGACGCTTGTTTAAGCCATCCCTTTACAGTACAATGACGTTTTGTCAGATACTGCATACAATAAGATCCAAGGCAATTAAAGAATGTTGTGTTCAGTAATCACATCTCTTCTGTAGATCTGATGACTTTGAAGAATAAACAACATATCCGAACGAGGACCACACTTAGATTTTGATGATTGATGAATGAATTTAACTAGTTTTCGCCAGTAAATGTCTGGCATCCACAATAAAATGCGTTAGCTTCCACGGCATTCGACAATAAATCCGAGATTGCATAAAACAATTCCCGTTTATTTGAAGCCTGTATCAACAGGAGAATCATTTAGCATGTTTTGAGGTTGATATTCTTAGTTTCTTTGATAAAATTATGATTTTATAGTATACGAACTTGGTTAATCATCAGTATATTCTACTTGTCCAGATCAAAATAATGCAATACCTAAGTATCTATCTATCTATCTATCTATCTATCTATCTATCTATCTATCTATCTATCTATCTATCTATCTATCTATATATATATATATATATATATATATATATATATATATATATATATATATATATATATATATATGATCAGTCTACTTTTCTCTTCATGCATTTTATGAATTTATTATCATTCTTCAACTTTCATTTCAACTTCTTTTGAACTTCAACACAGGCTTTCATATGTATACAACGTAAAGTTTTGCAGTTTGGATATATGCTATTAAATCAGCTTCAATACCTTAATATTGTTGTTGCATTTTTAAACTTTTACCACAGTAACCAAAGATTGTGTAATAAATGTCAACAAATGTAATGTCTGAATACAATACTTTTAATATTGTAACTGTTTAAGACGATAAGATTATATTACAGAAAAACAGAAACGCCAAATAGACTTGAAAATACACACACTCATGCACACAGATGCACACACATATATGTATATATACAATAAAAACTGTCCTTACGGTCACCTTTACTCAGTAGTCATCTGTTCCAAACAGCCATGCTGTTTGTCCCCCTGCAAATGTCCTATATAAATGTCCTGTATGTAACGATCACCTGCCTTCCGCTGTCAGCGGCCAGCTGTTTCCTAACCAAATAATGGTTTCTCCCTGCCCTAAACAGTCACTGGCGCGTATCTACAGCAGTGACCACTCAGTCTTTTGCTTCATGAGGAAGGCCTTGTTTAGATAAAGGAATATCAAGTAAATCGATGTGCAAACATTTCTTATCTCACTTTACTCACCGTACTCCAGTCACGTTGATAGTGTAACTCAAAGGTGTCACTACGTCAAATTCGAAAGCGAGGCAGTCTTTATCATTAGGGTTCAGGGTCGAAGCAATTCGTTTGATGGATGGTGGGAAAAGCAGCTGTGTTATCGTAGTAGAAATGGGTGCCACCTTTTGTGCCAGTGTGACAGGTATAGTTAGATAGCTTTATCTATTTGCCTCTGAATTAGAGATATCTCTGAAAAAAAAGTTCGTCTTTGAGAAGAAATACGAGCTACATCCTCTTTCATTAGGGTTAGGGGTCATATTCAATATTCAAAATTTTTTAGTAATGGCAGGTGAAGTTTTGGTTCATGGGTCACGAAGACTAGCCATATAAGGCTTCTTTTGATTTCCTATTCATCTCAGGCTTCTCACATAAACCGACTGTCTTTTGATCTTGGCGAGTTGAACATTGTAATCCAAATATTGTTTTTAAAGCGTGAACAAACTAAGATCGGTGTATATTTCAAGTCATATTTTTAATTTATAAGAGGGATTAAAGTGAGCAGGATGCACTAATCTTGTATGGAACATACATTTGGGAGAAAACATATACGCTTAATTTATGATTTTGTTGTACAGTGCATATAAATCAGTCTTGATAACGTAATAATAATAATAATAATAATAATAACGATAATGATAATAGGCGCACGGCATTTTTTCAAAAACAGATTTTAAAAGGCGAACTTGTGTACAGCGGTCACCTGAGTGCAGCGGCCAGTTTGCTTCTTCCCATAAGTGTCCGCTAGTAACAGGTTTGACTGTGTATATTGTTATGTATGATGTTTATATAATATTATAGATATTTTAGGAAATTATAAATGTTTCTTGACTTTAATATTTGCTTAAATCTTAATATTGTTTATCAGAAACAACATGTTTAACTAGTGTCCTTGAATTAGGTTGTTTACTTCAGATTTGAGCTAAAGGATAGTTTTGATCAACAAAATGTTTACCAAATTTGAGGTCAAGGTTGATTTTGTTTACAAATAAAACTGGAAATACCTTAGGAGTTACCTGTCAATGGTCACACGTACACTTATTATTCTAGAATATTCTGTCATGTGACCAATCTTTATATATACCATGTTTAGTTGACAATTTTTCAGTTTTGACATTACTATCAGTCTTGTAAAGAGCTATTACAGTTGTGGAAAGTCATTCCAAATTCTAAGAGAGGAATTATTAAAAATATTCTTTGGATTATAACAGTGCTCATAAACATTTGGATTTTTGATTTTTGAATTGATGATTTTCGAATTTATGTGAACTTATTCAGAGATATTTTGGAGTACTTCATTTTGACATCAGCACATTAAAGACTACTAGTACATCAGGACTTTGAATGCCATTGGCACATCATAACATTCAAGGACACAGCCGTGAATTCGGAATATTCTATATTTATGACTTGTGATAAGAACATTAATTCTTATTGGATTATTTGGATTTTAATACTCACTACTGTAAGTGTCTTTTTGATTTTTCATCTTAATTATCTAGAAATAAATAGCTTGTTGATTTTTACTTGATTTGTTGGTTTCACTTTCTTTCTGTTACATTTTTCTAGACCATAGAGTCGTAACAATATATATATATATATATATATATATATATATATATATATATATATATATATATATATATATATATATATACACACACACATGCAGGTCTCTGATTCTTAAGATATGCCCCAGGTGATTAATGCTGATCAGCTGCCTAGATCATCAGGACAAAGCCGAACTAGTACAGTTTATCATGGTTTACATGTGACAATATGCTTTGCTTTTTATTTGGCTGGATGAATTGCAAGGTAAGTGTTTCAAAATATATATTATATTTTTTTTTAATCCCTGAAATCTGGTACATTTAGGTATGGTAACGTTTTGACTTCGGTACATTTTTTGCTACATCAGTGCGCTTTCACTTTGGTACGTTTTGACTAGAACTACTCCCATGATACATCACGTTTGGATATCTATGCGGAGGAGATAATACCAGTTCAATATCAGTGAGGATAATTCTTTTAAATGCAATATTTCGTAGATGTAAACATCTAAACTTGTAAAACATTCAATTTAGGGTTTTCAGATAGGGGGGATTAAACATGTGAAAAGAAACCTATATATTTGACCTTAATCAAAGTTCAAAGCACACTGTAACTATGGCTAGCACTTGACATGCTTAATATTGCAATAAATATGACAAAATTACATCTAGCTTGGAAAACATATCACGCGCTTCTAAAAATCCATTTTAGATTCTAGCATGGAAAGCATAGCATAGGCTTAAAAAAATTGGATAAACACTGTATTCCAGATCTGACAAAAAGACAATGTCATTACAATCGCTGGCTCAGCTGAGGTGGCATCCAGAACCAGCTGTGGTATCACACTATCATATATATATTGAAAAGAATTCCAGGCTCGTTCTAGAAGATTGGCTGTAGCTTTTCTACCAAATTTTGGTTGGACACTCTGATGAGAGCCGCGCTCCAAATGAAAGTGTTGTCATTGTTTTTTTTTTTTTTTTTTTTTTTTTTTTTTATCACCAGCTGCCAGGCTACTGCATCTTCTTATGTCACCAGAATATATCTTCTTATGCACTGTCAATTTAAGTTTACAATCAATGCTTTACCACATATTTGACATTATTATGGTTCTTCACCAGTATGTACCATGAACTGTCTGGACAAACCAAATGTATGCATAAACATTTTCACACATACTGTGCACGCATCACGGATTACGGATTTCCAACTCAATATGGTAGGGGCGGATACAGAGGGAAAGAGATTACATGTCCACTCCGAATAGTGGAAGTTGACTTAATCTAGTGAATGTCCACTAAGCCTAGTGGACATCCACCGAATTAGATGGAGCTCTGTCACTGATGTTATTGCAGCTGTAGTGGGTTTTATGGCACCCCTCGATGATTTTATTACATTCGCCCTGCGAGTCGCCACTCTAAACAAACAGACGGGAGAAACCCTGATGCCGTAAACCCGGCTATGACAGATGTCAATTTCATACCTTTACCTGTACACATTACAAAATAGTAATATTTTCTGTGGTATTTGTTAGTGGCTTAGCTAGGGATACATACAGACAAAGGTATGTAGCTTCTGCACAAAAATAAATGATGTTGTACATTTTTAGATATACTCTCACCCCTGTCCATGACAGACAGCACATATAAAACAATTCCTCTGCTACAACATACATCCCTGTTGATCAATTGTATGTACATGTACCTGTTAACATATACACCTGCGGAAATTTACATACTGATCTGCATCAAGCGGTACCTTTGATGGTGTTTCTCAATGACATTTATACTAGTGATTGTTGTACTGAGTATCAACTAGTCATACATGAAGTTTCCGTTTAATTTCTATACTATTTCCACGGCCTCTATAAACAAATTATCGAAAGCAGAGTACAAATAAAAAATAAAAGCCCCATCTTATCACAGATGCACAAGACACTCGTGTAAGATAGTTATCATTCATTGCTTTTGTCCTTTAGATAAGATTTGAAACAAGTTTATATCAATTAAACAGCTTAATCAAATGTATAAAAATGAATAAATGTTAGAGACACGTGTACCAATAATAATTTTTGAAAATGAAAACAAAGTTTAAAACTAATAATTACGACTAACAGCGATTACAAGCGAACGCCGTACTATTAGTAGCATACGTGAACGATGTAGTGCAATGGAATTTCTTTCTTTTATCTTATTTAACTTGTACTGTATTACGCATAAACTGAACACATCATATCTATCAATAATGCCTTGTATATCGCCTGAAATTGCTAATCCGTGTGTTTACCAAGGCCATACTCTCTCTCTCTCTCTCTCTCTCTTTGGCTGAAGGGACAATAGCTCACACACCTGTACTATGAGGACACCTAGTTCCTGCAGAATTAGAACATACTATCTCAATGGCCTTTTGAGTAGCAGGCCTGTGCTTTAAGATTCTCATTTCATAAATTGCAAATTAATATTTTTAATATATTTTAGAGATAATATTATGAGGGTTTCTTGTCCTCGCAATAATTAGTCATTTAAAAATCGTCGTCATACTTTCTATTATTGTATATGGTCACCGTGTCCTTGCAAACTTATTATATTACAATATCATTCCACTTTTAAGGGCACTTTATAAGAACACTTTGTTCTCACAATAACCTGTATGTCGAAATATTATTCTTATTTAAGAATAAAAAGTTTCATGAACACGTTGTTCTTTATATAATTCATTGTTTAGACACCTCAGTCAATGTAATTTAGCACTTCTTTACCTAATTCAGTTAATGCCTAAGTCAGATTGTTACATAACCTTATGTAAATGTCCCTTGGTATTTTCAGGATGTCTCACAAAAAATGCTGTTCAAATCTAGAATTATATAGTAACTTTGAAGTTTAATCACTCAAAGAATTCCATTTTGATCTTTCTCAGACTTGTACATTTTCTATCTCAGATACGAACTAAAGGTCTGGAACATTTTATAACCCGATTAATCAATACAGATTTTCTAAAGCAAATGTGTGAGTGGAGCTTAGACTACATTTATAAGCTATAGAGCTTTTAAATAAACTGTGAATCCCGTTTTAGAGAACCTTCTGAGGACACCTTGTACTCATACTAATCAGCTAGACTAATAAGTAAACCCATTTTAGACTGAACTTGACAAGCATATCTTGTCCTCATACTAATTAGCTAGTCTAATATGTTAACCCATTTTAGACTGAACTTAACAAGGACATCTTGTACTCGTAGTAATTAGCTAGACTAATATGTTAACCCATTTTAGACTGAACTTGACAAGGGCACCTTGTCCTCATAATAATTAGCTAGATTAATATGTTAACAATTCTTAGACTGAACTTGACAAGCAGGGTTTATACAGATCAGGAGAACCGAAATTCAATGACTTTTCAATGACCAATTTTCAGTTTTCAATGACATCTCTCGTGTTCTACTTCAGTTACTAAGTTAAATACAAGAACGATAGACAAAAACAATAAAGAAATAAATAAATGTAATTATATATGAAAGAGAAATGATGATTATAATAAAGTCATTGTAACTGGACCCAGATATTAAACACTGCTCTTTAGCTGCTGTACTTTTTCCTCCAGCTGCAACTCCGGTGCTTTCACTTGTTCTTCTTTTTCGTTTCCTTTTCTTCTGAATCCATTGGACTGAGATATTAGTGTGAGTGTCCCTTTCTCTTTTGTATTTTCTGCCAGTTTGTCAGCTGCATGGAAAAGGCTGCTGACATCTTCCTCCAGTCTGTGTTTCTTGCACTTTAAATTGTCAATTTCCTCCATGATTGTTTTTCTCTTCAGTCATCGTTTGACTGTTTCTGCTTCCTTATTCTTTTCATCTAGATACTGCTGATATTTTTGCCTGACCCCACCTGCTGACAAAAGCAGCTCCCTTGTGATTGGAACGTTTTCCACTCTTCCAGCTTTTCTTAGTTGGTCCACAATGATCCATTGTGCTACAAGTGCCTCTTTAGATAGATTCTCTACTGTAACTTGCTTATTGATAGAGAACCCTTTTTCTACAGTGGTCTGTCCGTGTGAAAGAAGAAGCAGATGCTCATTGGCACTCCACAGTTCAGAACAATTCTCCTTCCTGGCCAAATTTCCATAAAAAGGGTGTTCTATCTGTCTTTGGCAGAGTCAAAGTCTCTAAAAGGCTGAGAGTCACCAGAGATGACATCATCACAAAATTGTCCAAACTGGTTCAGGACCTGGTCACATGTGCTTTCTTGCACCCTCCCTGCCTCAGACATGATGCGCAATGTTCTGGTCAGTTTTGTGATACACTGTTTTCCTTGAGATGTTACCATCAGCCGTGGATCCAGGCATGACAGGGATTGGACCAGGGGTAAGAAATGTGATTTCTGTAGTAGCTATGAAACCATTTTGACATGAAATTTGCAGCAGGCATACCTGAATTCATATTTCATCTTTTCAGATGTGCCTTGTTTTGTGTGAAGCAAAGTCTTTTGAGCACTGAACCCAATGTTGACCTTTGAAACATCCAAATGATGTTACTCATCTCCCACATTGATCTTTACCATAGCCGAGAGTGAAGCTGCCTGCTGCGTGATTTCTGGTTTAATAAATGTCTCCATCAGGCTCTTGATGAGGAGCCCAAGATCTGAAGCAACAAATTGAAGCATGTGCTTGTCTGTTTGGTACATCGCCAGGAAAGGCTAAATTTCCCGAGCAATCAGTAAAATGTTTTGCAATACTCAGTGAATCGGTATGGCCTTTCAGTGCTTTCCGAAAGACTTGTTGCTGGGCTCATGGACAATCTTTGCTTTAGCTGCAGAGCAGTATGCCACAATGTTAAGAATAATGACGATGGCTCTTTCTGCTTGATCCACGTTCCAACCACCTGATCATTATGAAATAAACATGAAGTTAGCTAAGGTAGTTAGGGAACTAAATTATTTTGGAAACAAAGGGAAAAAATAATCACTTATCTTTTATCATGTTTATTTTAATATACAGATGCACATGTTTTATATTAAACATAAAATAAAGCTTAGGAGCAGAAATTTTTTTAAAACAAAGAACGTTTATAGCTAAATTAGGAAATATATTTTTCAGTAAATAGAATGTTAAGTTTAAACATTATACATGTAAATAAATATTATACATGTAAATAACTGTTACCCCTACAATAACACAAAAAACAAACAGAAAAAAACAAAAACAACCAAAAGAATAAAATCAACAATCAGTTTTAATCCCAAGAATGATCATTCAGAATGCTGTGTTGTATTCTCTGCAAGTAAAATAGCATGCCCATTTGCAGCAAAGAAACTTACATGCATAACACCTGACATTACACTGTACCATATATATAAATGTAAATTACCATCATTAAACGAAACAAAGAAGGAACAATATATCAAGCAGCGTATGTGCAAAAATATAATTGAAAATAAATACATTAATTAGTAAACTGTGTTAAATGCCATAAGAGTTGGCACTGAGGAATAAAGGTGGGGTATAAGGTGGGCACTATAGAAAATGAAAACATATTTTGTCGACTCGTTTTTATGAGTCAATGTAGATTTTGGCCCGCTTTTTAAAAAAAGTCTCTACATATCCTGTAGTGTTCTATTCTAAATCACTCGTACTTAAATATTAGTTATTATTATTATTATGGCATATCGATGATTTGTCAATATTGGCCAAACCAAACTCTGAGAAAACTTTGATTACTTTCGCCACCAATTTAAACATCGTCACAATAAGATAGGGCATCGTTTATTTGCCAAACATCACAGGTGCTCACATGCACACTCAATAAAACATCTATTTTTTTAAAAGTGATGTCAAAGTAGCCTTCAGATGGGCAGTCCTTTTCGCAAGATAATTACAGTTGTAAGGATTAACTGTTAATTAGTCACACTGGCTTCATGGCTCTTTAGTAGCCTATAGCTGTTATGCAGATTAGCAATGGCTGACCAACATATCAAAAAGGGGAGCGCCCCAGGGGAAAACGAGGTGTCACAGGGAAATCACTACATTTAGTTATTTAATTCAAATAAAAATGCAAATGAATAATAAGATTATTCTGCTTACCGATGCTTACAAAATGTCAATGGAAAAGTAGAGGACCTTGTAATGCAAGTGAAATCTTCTCATCATGCTAGTGCATCACGGAAGAGGTTAAAGAGACTGCTGAGAAAACGTTCTATCTGCCACCCAGTCGCATCACACCCTGTGTGAAAAGCATTGTGTAGCACATGCAGCCCACAACTGCCTGTTTTAAGCAACAGTCTGCTTGTCTGATTTTCAATCTTTGATTGCATGATTTCATACACACACAATTTACATTTGGGCCATCCACTGAAAGCTGAGCAAGGTTTCTGTGTCCCAGGTCTATAAATATTGAGTTAAACTGGTTGTAGATATCATCTGCTGTAGCATGACCCAAAAACTTAGGGTCATAGAAGTGAGGAGACAGTGACTCCGTCCCATGTTCATATGTATACATCCATCTGTCTCTCCAGCAGATCTTTGTTCAAGCTCTCATCAAAGAGCAGTACATAATTAGCACCTTCTCTGACTTTCTTGTTAATCTGGGATTTGAGGTAAGGAGTGATGCCAAAAGTTGTAAGGTAGGCAGTCTTCCTCTCATCACAGCTGTACTGCTGAGAAATTGTGCTCTCTGGAAACATTGACCGAGAAAGAGCACCACTGTCACTGCATGAGCTGAAACTATAGTGACTGTTTACAACTTTTAAAGTCCATAATACTTCAGCCTTCAACACATCACTGCTTTGCATGAAACCTGCCACCGAAACTGCACCCCCATTGTCAGTCGTTGAATTTGCAGAACCTGCTGACGAAGTTGAAACAGGCTTTTTGATGCAGACTACAGGGATGACAAAGAATTAGATAACGTTTTTTGCACTTGCCCTATGAATGCTGACATTGAAACACCGGGCTCATATTTTTTTCATTAGTTCCAAGTGTTTCTTTCCTTTTGCATGGCTACCTAAAGCAGCAATGCCCATTCCTGCAACATCTTGTACTCATACTAATATATACATTAAAATGTTAGTTCCATTTTAGAAAGAGCTGAAAAGTGTTTATCCCATTTAAGAGAGAACTTTATGAAGACATTTTGTCCTAATAATTAATACAGATAGGTATTATATTTATAGGCATTATATTTTTAACCCAATTTAAAGAGGTTTATAAGGATATCCTGTCCCCATAATAATTTTTACATTAAAATGTAAATACCATTTTAGAAAGAACTTTGTATATTAAAATGTTTATCCCATTTTATAGACAACTTCATGATGACACGTTATTCTTAATTTGTAAATGAAAATGCTAATCCCATTTTGGAACAAAATGTTCTATATTGAATGTAGATGCTTTTTTAGGGATAACATTATGAGGACACATTGTCCTTGTAATAATTGGTATAGGTATATGAGTTTTTATCCCATTTTACTGACAACTTTATAAGGACACCTTGTGCTCATAAAAATTTGTACCATAAAATGTTCAAATCCCACTTCAGAAGGAACTATATTAAAATGTTTATTCCATTTTAGAGAGCGAGGTTTGTAAGACCTATTGTTTTAATCATCTGTATATGTATTAACATGTTAATTCAATCTTAGAGAGAACTTGACAAGGACACCATTTTTTTATCATAATTTCTACAGGTATTAAAATGTGCATCCCATCTTAAGAGAAAATTTTATGAGGATACTTTGTCCCCACAAGAAACTGAAGACAATTTTAAAAAACCTTTTTTAGAAAAAGGTGTATAACGACATCTTGTTTTCATAATGATTTGTACATATACTGAAATGTGTATTATATAATAGAGCGAACTTCATGAGGACACATTGTCCTCACAAGAATTTGCATATTTAAATGTCTATTAAATTTCAGACAGATCTTTATAAATACACCTTTACCTTATTATAATTTGCCTAGGTATTAAAATATTTATTCCATGTTAGAGAACTTTCTTGTGCTCACAAGAATTTGTATATCATAATGTGTTTCCATTTTCAGAGAATAGTTTATGAGGAAGCCATATCCACACAAGACTTTCAATATCAATATGTTCAGTTTATTTATGCATTTTAATACTTATATAAATTATTAGGTGGACAATGTGTCCTTTACTTGACAGACTGGGATAGGATGTAAAGTGCATGTATAGGAATGGTTTGACCAATAAAATTGTCACTGAAAACTAAACTGCTTTTAAATAACCATGACCTTGCCTGGAGTTGAGGATATGAAAGTACAAAGCTTAATTAATATACACTTCAGATACCATATGTCCTTTCCATGCTGCTGGACGTGCTATAGAGCTTGACTAATGTTGACAGTGATATTGTTGCCTGAATGAGTTATAACTAGATATTGTCTAGGTTTAAGCAGACAAGACAAAAATCACTTGCATAATAGTATCAAATTCAGACCTTGCTTGTATACTTCAGAGAAGCATACTTCCTTCAATTAATGCCTGCAAGACATTGTGCAGAGATTAATTGCTCAGTGAAAATCACATATGAAAAATAGTTTCCAGTGAACAACTTGACACCTTTCTAAAATTCATCACTACACTTTCAACACTGGCTAAAGATGACTTCAGACACACAAGTCATATGAAGCCACTGAAGGAAGGTCATAATGACATACCCAGGTCTTAATTACAGTTTCTAGTACTTATATTAATGTATTAGTGTATTTCTGATTGAAACAGAATATATACATGTATGTATATGTATGCCAAAATGTCCTTTAAAAATTAGTCTTGATCGGGGTTTGCAGTCTTGAAAAGTGCTTGAAGTTTGGTGGTTACTTTGAGAAGTGTTTGAATTTGAGGTCAGCTCCAGAAAGTACTGGAAAGGGGCTTGAAATAACTCAGTTCTTTTTGAAAAGTACTTGAATTTCAAGACAAATACATTCATTGAAATACACTCATTTACTGATACAAATATCAAGAAAAAAGCAAATTTTATAGTAAATTTTGTTTCTCTGGGAATACTTCCCTGATCACTTTAACATTAGGAAAATAAGCCTTCTACCTCCAGAGTCCAGCCCTACTAAAAGACAAAAATTCATCTTTTCTGTCTATATCCTATAGACAAATTGCAATAACTCTTTCCCATTACATCCCCATCCCACCACCAGGTGTCTGTACATACCGTCATTTCCAGCTGGGGTTCCTCCAGAGGAATTTCTGCCATGAGCCAACCGTGGTTGCACCACTGACACAAGAATAATCATACCTCATTCGTAATATTGACCTTATGGTCAAGTGGACTGGAAAAGGGGTGCCATTGAGCCAGCAAAGTCATTTGTAACAGGCTCATATAAAGACGGCCCAGTAGGATCAGATCCGCTGCTGCATTGAGTAACTCCAGTGGCAAGAATTCTCCTGCTGAAATCCATGTCCATTTGGAAATGGACTCTATGAGTTCAATGATCCATAGGATGCAGACAAGAGGGAGACGTACAAGATTGAGATTGGTTATAAACTCCATACACAGGAGGACAAAAGGGATAGAAGATCGTTTCTGCCCTAGAGGAGAATAGCACTCACCATATGTTTTTGGAGGAGACAGTCCAGATATGCCGCCATTGCTATAAAGGATGTCAACTGGAACAGGCTCATGATGCAATCATTGATTTTGGTCAATACCCAGGGGCTGATAATAGACCAAAAGGAGGGACACAAAATTGGTAAACTTTGTCACAGTAAGCGAACCGAAGAAACTTTCGTGATGCCAGGTGAATAGGGACATGAAAGATTGCGACTGATTGCATACTCATCCCTTCTTATGGTGAGACAGATAGACCTCGCCGTCTCCATCCTGAACTTCGGTGGAAGAATGAATTCGTTGAGGCGACTCAGGTCTATGATCGGCCTCAACTTGCAGTTGGATTTTTTTATAAGGAACAGCCACAAATAGAACCCCGTAGATTGCTTCTTTCATATAATCTCCACCACCCATTTGTTGATGAGAGACTGTATCTCCTGCTGAAGAATTTGGTCCTTCTCCCAATCTGATGGCACATCCGTTAGAAGGGGAGGAAGAAAGAGGTGGGGGTTGGATAAACAAAATCCAAAACCCTTCCATAATGACTTGGTCACCCATCCATTTTGCAGAAATAGGTTGATCCAACGTGATTAGGACTGCAGGAGTCTGGTGCCCACAGGTAGCCTGTCTATATGCAGTGGAGGTGTAAAGTTAGCGTTGGGAAGCAGGTGGTTTGGTGGTAGAGAATCTTGGTTTCTTACCTACACTGTAGACTGATTCAACTGTTGTCTGCTGGCAAAAGGTTGAGATCTGAAAGACCCTTTGTGCGTAAATGATCCCTTCTGCCTGACTCGCCCGTCGTCCCTCCATTGCAGCAGGGATGGCGGGTTCCTAAATGAGGATCGAGGATGAGCTGCCAGTTGGAGGGGAAGTTCCTGAGCTGCCTGCCTCCGAACTTCTTCAAATTTGCCCCCAAACAGCAATGGTGAGCCAAATAGAGTTATTCTTAAAGCCAGGGCAGGATGCAGTTTTGGTGATGTGGTGCATAAACACGCATCACAACATATCAAGTCACTATTGGCAGAGGCAGTCAATGGATTAGATATTGTATGGTGAGCTGCACTATTAGTGACCCAAGTAATTTGGACCATCGACTCCCACACGTGTTGGTTTGCAGATTTTTTCCACCAGTCGGAAAATCGACATTGTGGTCTGATCCAGCATCGAAGATGTAGCAACAATATTTCAAACAAGCTTTGATGTGGTGAGAAACACATTCTTATCCACCATATAAATAGGTGAGGCAGACATGTTAACCACTGTTACATTCTTATCCAACGTCAGGAGTTCATTAAGGTAGGCAGTGGAATGTATCCCATACCTGCGTGACGAGAATGTGGCTGGTACCTGGCTTTCCGAAAAGAAAGCTTTAGCATTCCCCAGGTCACAGATATGTTCAGACAGCCGATTGTTAATCTCAAGTTTTGCTGACTAGGGAAGCAGCTGGAAAGAAGGAACTTCTTCCTCATTGTTGATATTGACTGATGCTTTGACTTTATAGTCATGCGTGGTGGTAGGGGGTGGAGGGCTTTCAAAGGCCAGCCGCACCTGGTATATTCCATCCTCTTCATGGTTTGGTCAGAGTAAGACTGTTGCTCAGAAGTATATTCACACTCACTCTGTGAATACTCTTGGTCCTCGTTTGCTTCCATTTTGGGATGAACCATGCCCTCAGGTAATGATGATGCAATGCCATCATTCTTAAATAAACCACTGCTAATATCCTGCAGGTAGGCAGTAAAAATAGAGAAAGCCAGTTCTGCCAGGCTATTTTGTCGCACCTGGGCAAACGGCTGGTTAGCCAGGAGAATGGTAGGTCGGTTATCGGACGTGCGGAAGCCAGACTGGTCAGTTTCTGTACCGGTCATGCCGGAAGTATGGCTGGACGGATGGATTTTCTGGATATGAAGCCATATGTCTGGCTAAATGGTTGGATTTATCACTAAGATCCCAGTACCCAGTATTCAAGTTTGGGTTGGGACAGCTGGGCTGGCTGGACAGCCAATATGGCTTGGAAAAGCAAGACGGTACTACATTCTGGATCCACTGGATCTGAAAAATACCCCATGTGCCCGGTCTCACAGGACTGAAGGCCAAGCTCGGACTTGCAGGGGGACTTATGCCCACTGGGCTGCCTAAAATTGGGGGAACAGTCCCCCCAATTGTATCCAAATTATTGGCAGGAGAGAAAGATGGAGAGCTCAAATTTGGCCTGAAAATCAGGAATTACATCACCGTCTCCTGGCGTATGTTGCTGAAAGGCTAGCATATCCAACTGTGACTGTAATATATCTGCATTCATCTCCCCCAATATGCAGATGTCATAGTGGCGGAATGCATCATCCTTCTGATTTCTTTTGGGGGGGACCCCTCTAACATCCCTCACAAGTGATTCTGTATCTGGATGTAAAATAAGTACATCCGTACTTGTCTTGTGTGCTTTTCTCCTCCACTCTTTGCTTTTGCTGATTTTTGCAGAACGGCTGACCAGGTGTCCTTGGACCACAAATTGCACACACTGCAGGGGAAGAAGAGGTACATTTTGTCCACGCCAGATGGAACTTGTGTGTGTGTGTGTCTTCCCTTGCTTTGTATTTCTTGCACTTACTGCATTTAGAAGACACGATTCTGAAGCAATAAAATAATATAAACAATAGATAAATCAACATGTCAGTGTCTTCATAATTCACTAAATAATTTGCTAAAAAAAAACCGTTATAAATAGAGTGCGCAAACTAAAGAAAGTATACACGAACACTTGAAAGTCAACATACATCAACGATAGCATGTTGTACTATGCGATATAAAATGACCAAGTCCAAAAAAGTGATTTATTTCACAAAATATCCACCAAATTAAAAACATATTGTATACCACTTGTTTATGAATCAATATTAATCCCAAAAAATCCAAATTTGTGAATGGATGGATTGAATTTCACACACAAAAACATAGCGGTGGCAAGGGGATGTAATGGGAAAGAGTTATTCCCCTTTTATCTATATTGTAAAGACAGAGAAAAGCATTTTCATCTTTTAGTAGGGCTGGATTCAGGAGGTAGCAGGCTTATATTCCTGTTAACATGACCGGGGAATGTATGCAAAGGAGAAACTAATAATAAACAATCCATTTTTTTTAAAAATTTGAAACAAAATCTATTGAGAATTTTACTGCCGTGTTGAGTGCCTTATATATTGAGAAAGATTTTCAGCTGGGACACTTATGTGCTCATTAGTGCTTAGTCTTGTTTGGGATTGTAACCATCCTGTCTTGTAAAATGAATTGATGCTGTGTTCAATTGTCCATTAAAGCTGATAAACAAAAATCGGTCAAGGCATCCATGATGAGACACATATTTTCAAGATTTCCATGAGCTTTACATGCTATATATATGGGTAAAGCCAAGTTAAGTGTTGTGTCTTGTGTTTGTCGAAAGACTTTTGGATCAACAGGCCCTGCTAAACATTGCAAGGATGCACAAAGACATGTGAAGATGTTATAGGATAGTATTTTAGTCAGTTACTTTCTGTAGTATAGTTTGTCTAGCATTTGCTACACATTTGTCGGTATGGAGACTTGAGACATGTATACAAGTACTGAATAATTATTTCTTTCTTACAATCGTTAATTACCAAGAAATATGAAACTTCAGTAATTGTTCTGCTAAATATTTTAACATTATAAAAAACACCATTGAGAATGCAATAGAAATGGAAACAAATAAAAAGTACAGATACATTAATATTTTATAACCAACATATTGAAACTGTCCATATACTACTGCTATGTTAATTGGGTTGAAGGTAGCACATGTATACCACGTGTGACCGTAAACACATGCTGATGTGTTAATCGGATTGCAGTAACACTTTCCTATCGTAAACAATGTATACACCAAAAAACAATCAAGAAGAGAGCAAATTTAAAATAAACTTCTTTTAGTACAGGTGCAGACTTTAATAGATATATTTTATAGCAATATATTTATATTTGTCATGCTTAGAAAGGATTTTGATAATTTACTGTATATGATGAATCAGTTCCTTTGTTTTTAGAAAGGACATTGAAAGAAAACAATAAACATAATTGTCTATTTGTTTTAAAAATCTGAATTCTTATGTAAATTATGCATCAACATTCAATATTTCCCAGTATTATAATTTTAAAACATCTCTGCCGTGCCTTTTCGATATATTTCCACTACTTTATTCATCCTTGTAGTGTTTAGAAAGATCGATATCAATGATAGCTTTAGCTTTGTAAGATACCAAGTTTTACTTATGGTGGGGACAATACAACAACTAACACTTCAATTAAAAAGACTCAAAATGGCATATTTGTGGCCCTGTTGAAGCTAAAATCACTTAAATGATGGAAAATTGATAATACAGAATTATTTTTTATTCAATTAAAATTGATGAAAAAATACAACAGAAGTAGCACAAAACGTTGGATAGCCAGGATCTGACAACTCTTCTGAAAATGTCTGTGCATTCGAACTTAGCTTTAACAGTACCCACCACCAATTTAAACTTGAACTTGATGAGCTATGGTAACCTAAACTAGATCAGTAAGTAAAAGTGCTCTGATGTCCCATGGCAAGAATAAAAAGCATAACAAGAATTTAATATTGACAATAGGAATGAATTGGGAATATTTGTTTGCTTAAACCTGAAAAACCAGGAGTCTGAAACTCAGACAAATAAGATGGCTGCCTTACAAACTGATGTATATAAGATGAGTGCACCTCTGCCCCCATGCCCCAATGTCCATTAATCTTCAATGTCTTTTCCAAGGCCCTGTTTAACACAAACTGTCCAGGAGTTGTTGTTTAAGATTGAAATACCTAAATCTGAAATTATGTGGACAGTAAATAATATAATCAATATTCTTCCTAAGTTTACACACAGTTAATTATAGTGCTTGGAAATTAAAATTTAAAATTTTGTTCTTGGAAATTCTTTGAAACATGTTTGAATTTCCTTATGAAATATTTGTATGAACCATGGTGATGCAAAACTAAAGTGTACAAAAACATGTACAAGTAACCTAAGCATTGCACCCCTTGCCAGCATGCAAAAACACTTGCTGTTAATTCTGAAAATCATCCCCAGTCACATTATCAGTGGTCTGAAATGATCAATTGATCAATGGTCCTGACCTTGAATATAAAGCCAATGGCAAAATACCACAGACAGTTCCATCATTGACATAATTACAAAATTACAATGTAATATGTTTGTAGTGGCTTCCCTTGGAAGTTGCTAATATGTTACAATATCACATAATAATGTCAAACATTACTTAAAAACATTGGAAACATTCAGGCATTCACTTCCTGATAATATCTTTCTGCTGCTTCATCTTTTGTTGGGCCAATGCCAACACCACTTTTTTAACTTTTGTCCACTGAATGCCTTTTAAACAGCTGCATTGGGATTTTGTCTTCAATATCTCAACCTTGAATGGTGGTTTCTTCAATCTTGAACTGTTTCTTTCCAGATCCCCAAGAGCCCCTTTCTCAATATATGACCAGTTTTGCTTTGATTCACCTGAAATGAAAGAAGCTGATGAATACAACAAACTTTATTTTATGCTCAAAGTTTGTACATTATCAATGAAATGTGCATTTTTACTTGTGTTATAACAATAATGATGATAATGAGCAGATTTATTGATATTCCAATGTTTTAAATGTATAATCGAAATAGTGTGTTATGGATATTTTAATGCATTTGTCTCTATATGATGCAAATTTAAAGCATACAAGGAAAGGATTGTTCTTCTCCAACTGCAATATTAAAAGGAAGTATATGTTAATCAGAACTTTTTTTTTCAAATTTCATCTTTTCCACTTTACCACATAAAAAATTAAATCTTTGTATTGCAGGCCAGACTAAAACTAAGGACTGCAATAAACCTTTTCGAGATATACTCAGCAATCGTCATCATCATCATCATATCATCATCACTTGTGTCTTCTTTCTTACCTACAAACGAAAAGGAGGAATTCAACTTTGCACAGAAAGCTTACTTATATTCAATTTAGAACATATAAATGATGCATGCAGGGAAACAAAGTACCAGAACTTCACTACTGAAATTGGTTATACGAGTATCATATCAACCATCTAAAAATTAGTTACAGTTGCTACAACATGATGAAACATCCTGGTTCTTTATGAGCAAACTATATGGTTGTTCCAAGTGTTTCGCTTGCCCTATCATTACTAATTTAGATACCGCAATCCAGATTGATATGTGTAAGGAATAAATGATCCAATGATTATTAGGTACAAACTACATACATGTATCTGGAGTCAAAAGTCTTTTACATTGATTTCTAATATAAAATCATTAAGGTAAACTTCATTTACATTCTGTCAAGTTACTTTCAAGATAAATCATACAATCACTTGATACTTAGTGGACAGTGAAAGGATCATGTGGTGGCACGGGAATTGTCCTGTGATATGGCCCTAGGTACTTGTGATTTGAAAATTCAGACTATATCATTCTCTGGGGGAGAGAACACATACACAGTTATTAATGTTAGCTGCATGTACAAGAAAACTTCCAAATGCCTAAACATTTTTTCTTCTTGAAAATCTTCACACCCATTAAGTGAACTGAATACTGAAAAGCCCAAGATGATCAGAGATGATGGAAAGATGCATACATGTATGAATGGACAGAAGAAAAGCATTACACCCTTCAAATAAAATTACTGAAGAGCATAAAAGAGCTGTCATAGGACAGCAGAGCTGAACTATTCAAAGAATGTCAAACTCCAAAAAAATGTGAAAATTAACTGAACTTAAATGAAACATAATATAAAGGTCACAGTGACCTTCTTTCAGAGAACTGGCGTACTGTACATGGAGATCAAGGCAAGTTTGATGACCCTACCATGAATAGATATAGATTGGGAAATACTGACTAACCTTCAAAAATGACTGCAATCAAAATAAAGGTCACAGTGATGTACTTTAGGAGGAATTGTGTACTACTCAAGGAGTGCATTCACCAGGAGTGTATTGGCCCTTGACCAGGTCTCATGACTCTCCTGTGAATAGTGCCAGAGAAAATGATGAACACGCTAAATTCAGAACAACCAAAATAAGTTAAAGTGACCTACTTTTTGAAAATTGTTTAGAGCAAACAGAGTTTAATGATCATACTAAGAAAAATGCTCCAGTTATGAATATACATGCAAAATTTGACAAACATCAATGTAACTTAAGATGAAAGTGACCTTTTCTTCAGGAGAATGGTCTAATGCCCATGGATATGCATTCCGTAAATAAGTTTCATGACCCTACTGTAAAGATTATTAGAAAACATTTATATTCATAAAAAAATTGAAACAATAGATTATGCATTAAATATAGGTCGCAATGATTACTTTGAATCAAACATAAGTTACTAACAGAGGTACGTGCTTCAATAAGTTTCATGACTCTAAATGGAATCATGCCTGAGAAACTCAGCTAAATACCTATACTAGATATTTGTCCAAAAACCTGAACCATGTCCTGGTTTATTACCTCCACCCAACTCCTACACTGTCTGCAAAGATGCAGCAGATTCCCTGCAAAAACTACTAAATATCACTAAAAATAATAGGCCTGAAATGAATGAGCATGATTTCATGATATGATGAAAATAAAGGATCATTCAGGTATGATTAAGAACTTTCCCCTATCTAAATCCATTGTATACATTTTATGACCCCAAAACCTAAACAAAAGTCAAAATGCAATATACCCTTGGACAGAATATTGATAATCTGATAGTTAATGATATTCTTACCAAGACAACCAGCCACCCAGGGTGGAGGATGAAAATATGTAGGCAAAAACAGCAAATTGCCTAAAAGCTTTAACCAAGGTGAAAAGCCGATGCCCATACCAGGACGAGTACATTAATTCTCCCTATTCTTTGAATATTCCAGCTAAAAAAGTCTGTCATTTTTTCATGCTTTTAAATGCAAACTCACCCTGATGTTATTCAGGATCACCATCATCATCATCATCATATAAATCTCTAGCTCCAGAATCAAACATCTATAGAACTTATCTTCTTGAACTTGCTATAATAAAAAAAGGTTTAGGTTAGAATCACTTTCCTGTAAAGTATGCATTCTTGTATTAAATGATCATAAAATTATGTTCTTGTATTTTAAATGCATGAAATGTAGGACACAGGATGATGTATGCATAATTTTAATGTTAATTTTTCAAAAAAAGAATATGACATGGCTTTAAATCACTCAACTGGCATATATTGGCCCTGACCACTCATAAATAGTAAATGGGTGGTTCAAAGCCTTTTAGTAACAGTGGCCATATTTGATGGCAGATCAACATCGATTGTACAAAATTGACATATCCTGATGTCAAGATGCTGCCAGTGACACTTTTTAAAATTCTATGAAATGGTTAAAAGAGGAAGTTGCCCCTAGATTTGTACATTATTTGGTGGCAGAGATGGGCATTATCTGCGCAAACTTACTTATGCAAACTTACGAGCCCCTGCAATTCACTCACATTCTGTATCTTCTGAATAGCATCTATGATTGTCAATGTTTCTCACCAAATCTCTCAGTTGTCCTCACAAACTGTTAGGACAGGTGTGTCCTCACAAGCCACAATATAAATGTTCCCCAAAACTCTCTTTCAATTTTCATCTGGTGAACAAAAACTGTAATGTAATTCAAACTGAGGATTCCTATCAGCCTGTACTGCAAATGTCTGAAAACATCTTCGTAAGGCATCACATGAATGACAATGCATCTCAAACTCATAATGTCCTTGTAAGGTGTCAGGACATTAACATCTCTAAAACTCTCTCTCTCTCTCTCTCTCTCTCTCTCTCTCTCTCTGCATCTCATAAAAATGACCTGGAATATTTTCACACTTTGCTGTCCCCACAAGTTTTGGGAATACGGATGTCCTCACAATCCGTAAAACACTGGTGATTAGGAAGAATGATTTGACCGACAGATCATGGCCCCACACTTGCCACATTCAACTGGCCATTTGTAAAACTAATGAGCCAAAAGCTGCTTGCATTTTAGTCAATCCATTAAGCTTTTGTAAATATTAATTATTCAGAAGGCAAAACTAAAGAAAAATACACTAGTGAAATAGATTTAATCAGTTCTGAGAATTTGTGCCTTTTAATTAAACTAAATGTAATGACTGAACAATGTCTGTTTTGGTTTCAGTTTTGATTTAACTCATAATTTTGAGCTTTTATCTCTTAAAGACAAATCTTAAATTTAAATTTTCATCTTTTATTTATTTTGATTTCTAATTTGAATTTATTTGCATTTAAATCTTTAGGATGGAAACATATTACATCCACCAAGAATAATAATCACAGAAATAAAAAGTTATGAAACAAATGTTTCTTTTTCTTTCATAAATATGATATAGCCAAAATCAAAATTAACAGGCTGGTGTAACAAGTATGGGCATTTGCACTTATCCATTTTTGTCATCTTTATTTATTTAGTTGCCACAACCTGACTATTATCCGGTGAAAAATAGCTGAATGTTGCAGATAGTACTAAAAACTTTAATTTCCACATGAATAATTTTGTCTACATGTTTGAAAGATTATATCTCAGTGGTCTACAGTTAAGGAATTATTGAGGCACAGGTAATTGTTAGATGGACATGATGTGTAGCATTGTACACATCCAAAATGGGGTAGTTCTTTCTAAGCAATCATTTAACTGGGCATCATCAGATAAACAACCAATCAAATCTTGTGTTCCATACAGACTTTGACCAGACATAAACAAAAACAAACTAAAGTCACCATGAAATGTGTATTTTGATTGATGGACTTTATACTACGTCACAGTGTGGACATTTGTTATATAATTATAAGGTGCAAGCTGTCTCGTACCTAGTTGTAGAATCTTGTAAAGTTCTTTATGGCCGATATTTATTATTTGATGATTTGCAGAATACAGATAAATATCTATACAGAATATGTGACACAACACTGGTGCAAGTTGCTGAACTCAAAATGTGCTACATTTAAGTAAAATGTGCATGGCAAATAGTATTCCTAACCACTCTGTCTCAATCAATGCAATTTAATTCCAACCTAATAGCCATATTATGTTGCATGAGACATGTCTCTAGAACTCTTATATCTGCATTACATGAACATGAACTGCAATTCAGAATACAGTCCTACCCGTTTATGTCGACATCCTCGGGCCCGAGGAAATATTGTCGACATAAGCGGATGTTGCGATAAGTGTTAGGGGGGGGGGGACCTGTCATCAGTGAGCAGGATTTACACTTTGAGAAAACAAACAATGGAAATTTTGAGTACATGAAGACAAAACCAGCATGAAATACACGTCTATATTGACAAATTACATTTTGGTTACCTTTGTGTAATAAAATCGACACTGCAATAAGTGCATGTATATAAAAAAATCCATGAATTCGTGTACGGGTCTCATGTTAGAAAATGTATGCATCGGTCACATCCTGATAGGAAACACATGTATAAAAAATGGTTGTCCTCATTTGATCTAACACGTCTTCACAATTCACTACGATAATCATTGTCGCCAGTAGCACATGGTTGCATTGTTGTTATTTACATGCTACAAAGTACATGTACATGTACTTAAATTGGCCTAGATTTTGGTCAGCCTGAAACAATCTGCCCATCTTACAGAGGCTACCAAGGGGATGGGGCTATTCACAGGAAATGAAAACATGTATTTATTTACGGAAGTCATCGTAAAAAGTACATAAAATTGAACAAGAGATATGCGGTTGATATGATTAATTTACCTTCAACGTAGCCTTTCTTTATAGACTCAGCAGCTTTCATCCATCTAGACCAACAAGTTGTTCTCCTCCTTTTTTTTTTTTTTTTTTTTTTACTGGTCTGCCACCAGTAAAAAAAAATTTAAAAAAAATAAGGTGGAGAACAACTTGTTGGTTTATCATCCATCCTGATAGGGTGTTATGTTTAAGTGAAATTTTATGCCAGGCATCTTTGCGAGATGCCCCACCTTCAACTTCCTTAACAGCCAGATATTTAGTTTCCAGAGACTGTAAATTTAATCTGCGTTTTACGCTGCCGTTGGTAGCCATTGTAAATATAAAAAAAGTTAAAAAGGAAACTTTCACAGCACAATAAACTTCTTTTAATTACCGATCACTTTGGAAAATGCAACAATCGATCAGATTTCATTGCTTTTATTCAAGTTTGGTGATTACTTTTTTTTAATGAAGAGTGGATTGTTTTTATTGAACATTGTAACCGGCTTGCTTTGATGAAGGGTACATGTATTATTTAAGTCGCCGCGAGAGGCCAACTTTATAGGACCAAACAAAAGCCTGTTTTTTAATCCACCGAGACATTAAAGCCTGGCGGCAAGATCAACTAATTTTTTTAACAAAGTACAGGTCGGAACTGGCCGCTTGTCGACATAATTGATAAGGCGGCAAAATTAAAGCTTGGCGGCAAGATCAACTAATTGTTGAACAAACTATGGGTAAGAACTGGCAGCTTGTCGACATAAATGATTAGAAAACAAAGGATTTGTTCAAGCTGGGACCAAGGGCTTCTGTCGACATGTACGTTTATTTTTTATCTCGACGTCGACATAAGCATGACAAATTTGGTAGTAATAGTAGACCAAGGGACCGGGACTTTGCTTTTTTGTCGACATAAGTGATGTCGATATAAGTGGGTAGGACTGTATATGAAAAAAAAAGAAAAAATCCTGCATGCTGCTTTGCACATAATATATATATATATATATATATATATATATATATATATATATATATATATATATATATATATATAATATATATATATATATATATAAATATATATATATCCGAGAAACAGAAAATAATCCTATACAGATATATATAATCCATATTATATATCTCTGTACACGATTTTTTAATTTTTTATAAAATACTCTGACATCTTCATTGAGTTTCAAAGGCCTGTGGTTAGCCTATACCTCTGAGTAAGGTGAATTTTGCTTTGAGAACCAAATCCCCTCTCACAATCAGCTTATACAAAACCAGAACCACTCCAATTGTGACCAATTCAAATAAGTTTAGAAACTGATTTTCAGGATACACATTGAAACATAATTTTTCACAATTTCTGTCCATATAGCTGTTATTTTGTAAAGTCTAAATGACAAGGTGCCAGGTATTTCTGTATCACCATTTTCTGTGCTATATCCAGTTAGCGTCAAACCATCAGATCTTTCCTCTTGCCTAGTTCTGTCTTAGCAGATGATCTGCTCATCTTGTCAACTTTCCTAAATTAATCAGTTATCTTTTGTTTCAACTCACTCTTGTTGGTTTTCAAGTATTTCCATAATGGGTGATTGATGGATCAATTTGCTATACCCCTCTAGGAGACAACTCAATTGGAACACCTTGAGAGTTTCTGCATTATGACAGCAGATCTTGATCATAAAGGTGCTTGTATTCAAACAATAATCTCAGCAAGTATAGGATTGACTGAAATCGAGGACAAATGACAAAAAAGACAACAACCTTACAAAAAAATTGAAACATTTACATAACATTTGTACATTGTGTGTAAAGATTTTAGCATGCTACTTAAACAAACACTGCACACAGTCTGGAGTAAGTAACAATCATGTTATCAGTGCTTTCATGCAGCAACTGGGTACATGAGGCAGATGGATGGACAGAAGTTAAGATGTATGGATGGATGCATGCACACAAACAAATGAATATGAATCCTTTGTTAGAAGTCACAATTAATATTTAAAAAAACATGATGTAATTACATCAAATTACCATAAAATATCAATAAACTTTCAAGACCCTTTGAGAAAGTCTTCTTGCGTGTTGTCAATTTTATGGGGTGTATTTTCACCATCATACTGAACCTCATACAATGCACTGAAGGAACCATTCATGGCCTTTCAAGACTGAGCCTTTGTGCCATTCACTTTTGTCGGACACAAGATCTACACACCATTCATGAGGGATACATCTGCCAACAAATCTGGAATGTCGATTTCTGTTTGAGGAAATATTGATGAGGGACCTTAGTGTATTCCTGCTACAGTCAAACATAAACATGCAGTCAGTAGAAGTTATTACACTAACGGTATGTTTCCTATATATATATATATTAACATGTACAGAAATTTAGAACACATAAGGATATACATATATGTAGTGTTTTCTCAAATGTATGCAAGGCCGCATGTATATACAAAAAGTAATGCTTGCTCCACCTTGTTTAGTCTTAATGCAACACAATAATTACAATGCAATAGCTCAATTCTATCTTTATGATGGGATCTATTACATGTAAAATGCATTATCAAAGTGGCCATTTTAGGTTTTATAAATACCTTTTCCACAAACAGATTGTAGCTGCACATTCATAATATTTTCCATTTATTATGTATGATGCATATTTGGCTATACCACATCCACCCACCCTATGAAGCTTACTCCCATTCAGTGTTCTCCCGAGGGCCTTTTACCGTAGCGGGCCCACTACGCTATCATTTCAACTCCGATAACCCACGACGCTTTAGAACCTGCCGCTACGCTATGCTCTTGTTCCGCTACGCTTTGATGTTTCCCACTACCCTTGTAAAATTAATCTCTTACACAAACATCCTGTCACCTAATTCAAAGCCCCACTCAAATGACACCTGTTCTTACCTCTTCTGGGGAATTTTATTAAGATAATCCAGGATAATTGCTCACTCACTTAACCATTATCCTTTGCGTGACCGCCGGTGCGCGACTTTTGGTGAGGGTTTCGTCTGCACCTAGTCACGTGATTGGCCAGCAACAATGGAGTCTACTGGTAGTGTTATATATATATGTCAGTCGTTTTCATTAATAGCCAAAGCAGTTACACCAATTAAATGAAAAATTATTGTGAAAAATGAACACACCACCTTCCAAGAAACGAACAATTACCCAGTGCCCGACTATCCCCATGTTGGCCTGGTTACGACAATCAGAAATTGGAGTCACGAGGCAATGATTCTAATTCCGATAGCGCCCGCATGATTTTCAAAAAGAATGATATCAAGAAACGAAGGACGGGATTTAATAATGAATGGAAGACGTTATTCCCTTGGGTGGAAATTGCTGGATTGGATGGTAAGTTTTCCATATTGCTAACTTAAGTGAGTGCTGCCCTATTAATTTCTCATTTCTCTTTTCTGTCTATCCAAGTAATAAACGGAACAATCTTTATCTTCCAGTTTTACCTCAACAGCAGGTAAAGAAAACAGTTTTAAATTTGAACAATATTTTAGCTTAAAAATAGCAAACACTTTGATATATTGTTCCTAATGGAAAGGAATATGTATTATCTTATTATGTGATGATTATTGTAAAACACATCACTGTCTTGATTCCTGAAGAATTTTTCCTTGGTAATAATCTTAATTAGGATTCAGGTATATTTGTCTCTTTTTTGTACATCCATTAATAAATTTTATGTTCCATTTTTTTCAGATTGTGAAAGGTCATTCTCCTCGATGAATAGAATTAAGAGTATTTTAAGGAACAGGTTGTCACAGAGGGTACTGAACTACCTGATGACAATCAGTACTGGAGGACAACCCTTAAAAGACTTTAATTGTGATGTTGCAGTCAGTTTATATGGTGAAAAGACGAATATCATTTATTTAAATTAAGGAATAACTAGTGCCGAAAGAGAGACGCAACACTGGGGACTTCCCCACAATGCAATGTCTCAATAAAATGGAGTTTAGTTTTTTGCATGTTTTATACCACACAGATTGATTATTATGGACCCTCACATGTCATGACAAACAACAGCTCTCAATAACTTTTTGTTCCTGCAAAATACTAGCACTGAAATGATCGATGCTGCTATAATTTAACATACGATCACCGTCTGTTTAATACCTTGTTTGATCAGTACTCAGTTACTTAATTGCAAATAATAATAGCGAAATCATCTGACCATCAATTTGCAAAACCTGTTTGATCAATGCCACTATAATTAAACAGACAATTCATAGCTCTGGTCTGAAGCAATTTCCCACATATTTCACATTTGAACGCTTTCTCACCTGTGTGCACCCTCACATGTCTGGACAAATCAGAGCTGTGGCTAAACAATTTCCCACATATTTCACATTTCAACACCAGCATGTATCTGCAAAAAGGTCTAGCTAAACGATTTCGCACATATTTCACATTTTGCACAGTTTGTCACCAGTGTGAATCTTTAAGTGTGATGACAAACTGGAGCAGAATCTATATAATTTCCCACATATTTCACATTTGAATGGTTTCTCACCAGTGTGTGTCTTCAAGTGTGATGACAGATTAGAGCTCTGGCTAAACAATTTCCCACATATTTCACATTTGAAGGGTTTCTCACCAGTGTGCACCCTCACATGTCTTGACAAATAAGAGTTCTGACTAAACAATTTCCCACATATGCCACATTTGAAGGGTTTCTCACCAGTGTGCACCCTCACATGTATTGACAAATAAGTGCTTCGACCAAACAATTCCCCACATATTTCACATTTGAAGGGTTTCTCACCAGTATGTATCTTTAAGTGTGATGACCAACTAGATCTCTGGATAAACAATTTCCCACATACTTCACATTTGAAAGGTTTCTAACCAGTGTGTATCTTTATGTGTGATGACAAACTAGAGCTATGGCTAAACAATTTCCCACATATTTCACATTTGAATGGTTTCTTCCCAGTGTGCACCATCAGATGTCTTAACAAATGAGCACTCCTGCCAAACAATTTCCCACATATTTCACATTTGATTGGTTCCTCACCAGAGTGTATATTCAAGTGTGTTGACAAACCAGAGCTCTGGCTAAACAATTTCCCACAAAATGAACATTTGAAATCTTTGTCACCAGTATGTATTTTCACATGTGATGACAAATGAGAGCTCTGTCTAAACAATTTCCCACATATTTCACATTTGAAGGGTTTCTCACCAGTGTGTACCCTCACATGTCTTGACAAATAACAGCTTTGACTAAATGATTTCCCACATATTTCACATTTGAAGGGTTTCTCACCAGTGTGCACCTTCATATGTTTCAACAAATAACGCCTGTCACTGAACAATTTCCCACATATTTCACATTTAAAGTGTTTCTTGTCAGTGTGTATCTTCAAGTGTGATGACAAACTAGAGCTATGGCTAAACAATTTCCCACATATTTTACATTTGAACAGTTTCTCACCAGTGTGCACAGTCAGATGTCTTGACAAATGAGAACTCCAGCTAAACAATTTCCCACATATTTCACATTTGAATGGTTCCTCATCAGAGTGTATATTCAAGTGTGATAACAAACTAGATCTCCGACTAAACAATTTCCCACATATTTCACATTTGAGATGTTTGTCAACAGTGTGTATATTCACGTGTGATGACAAATGAGAGCTCTGTCTAAACAGTTTTCCACATATTTCACATTTGAATGGTTTTTCACCAGTGTGCACCCTCACATGTCTTGACAAATAAGTGCTTTGACTAAACAATTTCCCACATATTTCACATTTGAATGGTTTCTCACCTGTGTGCACCTTCATATGTTTTGACAAATCACGGCTATCACTGAACAATTTCCCACATGTTTCACATTTAAAGGGTTTCTCACCAGTGTGTATATTCACGTGTGATGACAAATGAGAGCTCTGTCTAAACAATTTTCCACATATTTCACATTTAAATGGTTTCTCACCAGTGTGCACCATCAAATGTCTTGACAAATGAGTGCTGCAGCTAAATAATTTTCCACATGTTTCACATTTGAATGGTTTCTCACCAGTGTGCACCATCAGATGTCTTGACAAATGAGCACTCCTGTTAAACAATTTCCCACATGTTTCACATTTGAATGGTTTCTCACCAGTGTGCACCCTCAAATGTATTGACAAATGAGAGCTCCGACTAAACAATTTCCCACATATTTCACATTTCGACACCAGCATGTATCTTCAAAAAGGTCTAGCTAAACGATTTCATACATATTCCACATTTTGCACAGTTTGTCACCAGTGTGAATCTTTAAGTGTGATGACAAACTGGAGCAGAATCTATATAATTTCCCACATATTCCACATTTGAAGGGTTTCTCACCAGTATGAACCCTCACATGTTTTGAAAAACTAGAGCTCTCAATAAACAATTTCCCACATATTTCACATTTGAATGGTTTCTCACCAGTGTGTGTCTTCACGTGTGATGACAGATTAGAGCTCTGGCTAAACAATTTCCCACATATTTCACATTTGAAGGGTTTCTCACCAGTGTGCACCCTCACATGTCTTGACAAATAAGAGTTCTGACTAAACAATTTCCCACATATGCCACATTTGAAGGGTTTCTCACCAGTGTGCACCCTCACATGTATTGACAAATAAGTGCTTCAACCAAACAATTCCCCACATATTTCACATTTGAAGGGTTTCTCGCCAGTATGTATCTTTAAGTGTGATGACCAACTAGATCTCTGGATAAACAATTTCCCACATACTTCACATTTGAAAGGTTTCTAACCAGTGTGTATCTTTATGTGTGATGACAAACTAGAGCTATGGCTAAACAATTTCCCACATATTTCACATTTGAATGGTTTCTTCCCAGTGTGCACCATCAGATGTCTTAACAAATGAGCACTCCTGCCAAACAATTTCCCACATATTTCACATTTGATTGGTTCCTCACCAGAGTGTATATTCAAGTGTGTTGACAAACCAGAGCTCTGGCTAAACAATTTCCCACAAAATGAACATTTGAAATCTTTGTCACCAGTATGTATTTTCACATGTGATGACAAATGAGAGCTCTGTCTAAACAATTTCCCACATATTTCACATCTGAAGGGTTTCTCACCAGTGTGTACCCTCACATGTCTTGACAAATAACAGCTTTGACTAAATGATTTCCCACATATTTCACATTTGAAGGGTTTCTCACCAGTGTGCACCTTCATATGTTTCAACAAATAACGGCTGTCACTGAACAATTTCCCACATATTTCACATTTAAAGTGTTTCTTGTCAGTGTGTATCTTCAAGTGTGATGACAAACTAGAGCTATGGCTAAACAATTTCCCACATATTTTACATTTGAACGGTTTCTCACCAGTGTGCACAGTCAGATGTCTTGACAAGTGAGAACTCCAGCTAAACAATTTCCCACATATTTCACATTTGAATGGTTCCTCATCAGAGTGTATATTCAAGTGTGATAACAAACTAGATCTCCGACTAAACAATTTCCCACATATTTCACATTTGAGATGTTTGTCAACAGTGTGTATATTCACGTGTGATGACAAATGAGAGCTCTGTCTAAACAGTTTTCCACATATTTCACATTTGAATGGTTTTTCACCAGTGTGCACCCTCACATGTCTTGACAAACAAGTGCTTTGACTAAACAATTTCCCACATATTTCACATTTGAATGGTTTCTCACCTGTGTGCACCTTCATATGTTTTGACAAATCATGGCTATCACTGAACAATTTCCCACATGTTTCACATTTAAAGGGTTTCTCACCAGTGTGTATATTCACGTGTGATGACAAATGAGAGCTCTGTCTAAACAATTTTCCACATATTTCACATTTAAATGGTTTCTCACCAGTGTGCACCATCAAATGTCTTGACAAATGAGTGCTGCAGCTAAATAATTTTCCACATGTTTCACATTTGAATGGTTTCTCACCAGTGTGCACCCTCACATGTCTTGACAAATGAGCACTCCTGTTAAACAATTTCCCACATGTTTCACATTTGAATGGTTTCTCATCAGTGTGCACCCTCAAATGTATTGACAAATGAGAGCTCCGACTAAACAATTTCCCACATATTTCACATTTGAGACATTTGTCACCAGTGTGTATATTCACGTGTGATGACAAATGAGAGCTCTGTCTAAACAATTTTCCACATATTTCACATTTAAATGGTTTCTCACCAGTGTGCACCATCAAATGTATTGACAAATTTGTGCTGCAGCTAAATAATTTTCCACATGTTTCACATTTGAATGGTTTCTCACCAGTGTGCACCATCAGATGTCTTGACAAATGAGCACTCCTGTTAAACAATTTCCCACATGTTTCACATTTGAATGGTTTCTCACCAGTGTGCACCCTCAAATGTATTGACAAATGAGAGCTCCGACTAAACAGTTTCCCACATATTTCACATTTCAATGGTTTCTCACCGGTGTGCATCATCATTTGTTTCATCACATACCATATGAAGAATGATGGCGGTATGATTCATATTTGAAAGGTTTGTCACCATAGGGTCCTGCTAAATACCACCAAGAACTACTAAAAGGCACTAATAAGCACTAAGAGGCACTAAGTAGTCATCAAAGCCCTTATTAAAGAAAAAATTCAATTAAAATTCATGTTAATTTCATGAATAACCATATTATGTTCAGCAAATTTCACCCAAGACAACCCTTTACGGTGTGGACTAAACAAGTGTAACCCGGACCCGTACCAAAAATCCCTGTACCCAAAACACATTATCGTACATAACTCTGGTAATTAATCATTACAAAAAAAAAAATTGGTAGGAATATCGTTACATATGTAGTGTTAAAAAATATATATATCTTTTAATTTTTTCTCTTATTTTACCTGGAAAATGTATTTTCTGGGGACTAAAATTTGTAACCCAAACAAAATAAATTCATTGCTGATGTCACGAAAACGATATTATATATGTTTACTTTATGTCTATAAACATATTAAAATGGGAACAGTAATTTAAATATATGTATTTTAATTGCATAAGTTGTGTCTACTTAATATTTTGCAGCTCATTTTTTAAGTTGGGAATAACTTTTTAAGTAAAAATTCAATTTTGGATAATTTTTAAATATTTTCATAAGAGAGGGTTAGTGGTTGGTTTAATTGCCATTGTTTTTTGAAAAATGGAAAAATATACTGTGCTGAAATTCGTGCTGGTTTTCTTATGATATTATTTGGGACTGTTTGAATATATGATAATTTATAGTATATAAAACTTAGGAAACTTCACCGAAAAAGCATAGTTTAACAATGTCAACGAACAAGTCACTCGCATTAGTAATGTTGCTGTTTTTGTCTTTTACTGAAGAAAACCCAGTGGTCATGACTTGCATGATGTATCTGTACACTTTGTAGCTATTCTAAATGAATTCGAAAGATCTTAATAAATTGATACTTGTCTACGAAACATCATATCGGTTGCAACCAATCCGATTTGATATTTGCCAGTTTGTTTATGGAAATATTGAGTAATTTCATTATCTGCAATTTTCAGTTTGATGCCATTGCCCAAAAAATAATGGTGCTAGACTTTCAACCTGGTGATCTCATTTCATGCAGAGCAAAAAACTAGAAACAATGGCATTGACATTTATACTTGATTTAGTGTCTTTATACATATTATGTCTTACATTAAAGAGTTTCCCTGAAATGCCGCTTTTTAAGAATTTTGTCCATAATCCTATGCTCCATATATTATCAAAAGCTTTTTCAAACTAAACAAATAGACAAGATAGTTTCTTTTTTGACAATTTCATGTTGTCTATTAGATAAAGTATTGCAAAGATATGGCCAGTGGTAGAATAACCGCATCTAAATCCAGCGTGAGATTCATTTAAGAATGATATATCAGAGTAATAATCATTTCATGTATTGTTGACGATTGAGGTAAAAATCTTTCCAAAGATCTATAATTGCCGGGTTGCTTAGGGTCTCCTTTTTATATATTGATTTCCATGCATATGGAATTATTCCTATTTTGAGTATTAACTTGAAAAATGAAACATATTTCCATACAAATGATTCAGTACATTTAATGTATTAATTCATTACTCCATCTAACACAGGAGTTTTGTTATTCTTTAGATTTGACAGAGCTTTCCGAATTTCATATTCAGTAATTGAATTATCTATATCACCTGGTATGTCCTGATCAGTCTTATCCACAGAAATAATTAGATTCCAAAATCGTTTCGGGTTTTTAAAACTCGTATTTTATTTTTTGTCTTGTATAGTCCTTTTCAATTGACTTTAGTATTTTGAAGAGTGGATTTATAACTTTTATATTCTCATTTCATATGATTGAAGTTTTATTCGTTTTCATTAAAAGAAAATATATATGTGGTACTGCTTTCTAGCCGATGTACATTCAGTTTTAAACCAAGGTTGACAATTTGTAGTTCTTTTGGGGAAGCTCTTTATTGGGAAACTTTTCTCCGCGCTCTCAGCTAAAAGATTTATAATACTTTGTGACTTATTTCAATTTTTTTTACTTGATCTGTTTCAGAAAAGTTAACAATAATGAAACCTATTTACAGGCTTCTTCAAGGAGAAAGCCTCTCTCCATTTCTTTTTTCTCTTTATATTAATGATCTGGAAATTGCATTACAATAAAATATAGAGGGAGGTATCATTTTAGAAGAAATATCTAGCGAATATATGAAATGAGGTTGGCTATTAAATGTTCAAATTCTATTAATTCATTCATTCACTTAAAAAGAGTTAAAACTATTTCAATAAATCAACCAATCTATCAATCCTTCATTCACGCATTTATTCATTTATTTATTATGTGTACCCACAATGACCTAACTCTAAGTGTTTTGTTTTATTTTTTATACACAAAAAGCGTATTCATGTCGTTTTAGGCTGCTTCTTTGGGCGTTGATTACTTTCGAGTAATTGCAAATCGGGAACAGTCAGTGATGCCAGACGAATTTCTTGGTCGTAAACACTTTGACAGAAAAAATATAAGAGTTGAATGCACATCACTGATGTATATATAATCATCCTCCCCAAACACCATCACTGACCATCAGCCACTACTGACAACAGGAGACTGTAACTGCCTCTTCAACGCTGTATCATTGGCACTATGCGGAAATGAAGCCCTCAGCACAGAAATAAGAGTACGAAAGTATATTGAGATGGCAACAAAAAAAAAAAAACCCCCACTACCTTTCAAAAAATTAGGCAAATGAATTTCTGCTTTGTTCACCTGAGTATGATGAAGCGTGTGTTACGTGCGCCAAACCAGGAGGTTATTCATCAGCATGAACTTTACAGGCGGCATCGGACGCTATAGGCCGTGACATTTATGCCGTGTACCCACGTGTGAACGGCAAAGCTGACCACACCGCAGCTTTTCTTACACGTGTCCATGAAAACAGGAACAAGTCAGATCGAGCACAAATAACCGTGATGTGGACAAGAAATGCTTTTCATTCCAAACGTATCTGGCTGCAAAATCACTTTGTCTCACTGGTAACTTTATCAAAAACACAAACCTGCAGAAGCAGAACATCGCTACAAGCAGAGTTGCAATACCACTACACTTCAGATTATGATTCAGCGAAAATGTGACCGATATTTATTTTGAGGAATTCAAATTGGAACCAAATTGCATTTCAGACATAGAAAATACATTCAATGAAGGTACAATTTCACAGCCAGCATCAGACACCTCGGACAGTTTCATTCAAGATTTATCTTCTATGGAGAGCAGCGTTCAGTAAAATAATTACATGTCCGATTTTCAATCTAGAGACAAAGAAAATGTTCTAGACGACGTTACAAAGCCAGCACCAACACCTGGGCTAAACGTTCTTTTCTTGCAGGAGGCAAATTTCTTGCAGTTGAGGGTTTTATACACATTCTAAATAGCGAAATACTGCCTCAGAAATCGGTGCCGTATGGGAAAAAAGAAGACGTGTTTATTGTAATAAACGGTAAGGAAAATATCACTGGTAATCTGACTTGAAAGCTGGCTAATCATCATGACGACTGTGGCGCCTGGGATGGCAAGAAGTCGAGAACTTGCAAGACTATGTTTTGATTATAAATTCATGAAAATAAGCCAACACAAGTTAGTTTTGTAATGGAAAAAGACAAATGGGGAACGAAAGCTAATACCATTAATGCCTCAGCCACCTCCAGATGCTGTAATCACTTTGCATCGATATTAAACGGCACTGAAAAGAAACGCAAAGTTCAAAAAGCGCATCAGCTGGTTCGGCGGCCTACCTGCAAGTTTTGAGCACCGCACGTTCATCACAATTGTAGAGTATCAAGGCCAATACGACGAAACATGTGCTCACCCACTACACCGTAACTCAAAGGTTAATTTAGACCCCTACATCAGATCAAAATCCGCAACAATACAGCTTTTAAGACAAAGCGTCAATCACTAAACTGCAGCAGACACATCTGAAAAACTTACAAATGAGTTAGATGATTCCATAGACTTTCCAAGAAATGTGCAGCAGTGTCGGAACTACAGAAAGATAAAGGATGCAGATGCACAAAAAGGTAAAAGAAATGAAGCTGACGAAATATTGAACGTGCTGAAGCTGCTCAACACACGTTCTTATGTAGCTGAAATGATCCATGCCAGAGATCTACCAAAACCAATAATCATTTGTTATACCGAAGAACAACTTACTGACTTACAATCCTATCTGCAGTTGGCGTGATCGGAATCGACCGAACTTTAACGCCAGGCCGCGTTATATTACGATACTTGTCTGTAAGAGCCACAAGGTTGTCAGAAGAGAAAACGTAGAAAGAAAAATTGCGGACCACTGTGTCAACGACAAAGACGAGCTGTGGACTAATAATAACACAGAGTCCATGAATCACCGGCTGAAAATGCCATACAATGGAACCCTAAGAAAACTGACGATCTTGTTCTAGAGCTCTATAAAGTCGTACGAGTCCAGATGACAGATATGCGGCGCCTTCTATGGTACAGGCAACTTCAGCTTGGCTTCAAGATTTGGCAAGTATAAACTGGCGCCGGCAGTGTGGCATGCCAAGTTTGAAGATGAAAAACAGGCATAGTTAAAAAAATTCTTGACTGTTCAAACAAGAGAACAAAAATCTGAGAATGTCACCTCTTCCGATGGCCAGTATACTGTGAAAAGTAAAAGAAAAAAAACGTCGCCAAGAAGCTAAACCAAAAGTTGCGGGTAAAATAAAAAAAAACGAAAACGCCAAGAAAATAAATTAATGAAGTGCAACTCGGTATAGAACTGTCCAGAATTGTAAAATGTCAGGAATGGCTATAGAAATTTTATTCTGGCCATCTCTAACAGTGAAAAAAATATTTATAATAGATGAAAAGATAATTATTATGCGTATATATGTATTAGGATTGCTTAACTCATACAAATTATATTTGTTGTGATTCATCGTGTAATGTATGTTGTGTTCAATGAATAACACCGCAATAATGCCATATGACTGTGTAAACTCACAGTCTTATATGTGATTAAAGAATATTTATATTATTATTTGCTATATTAGACTGCTGTAACAAAATCATGACTTCATCATTTCAGTTTACATTGAATATGAATAAATTATACTTTATCAATGTTGGTTGTTTGTCACAATTGTTCATACCTAAACTAAATCATAAATATGTACTTGGTCCGCTTTGCTCACATAGTTTTGGTTGTTATATATTGACTGTAAAATAATATATTGGATGAGGCTAGGTCGCAATAGCTGGGTCACTAATTTCTAGTGTGCACTTCCGGAACATAAAACCATAATCTTCTTCACTAAAGTATCTTAGCAATGACGGCGCTGATAAAACTCCCACAGATAATGAACGATAATGCTTGCAGTCTTATCACACATCATGCAAAGAGTTGTCTTTCTGGATTTGTGAGTCGCTGGTATCATGATAAAAATGATTTGTTTCAATATAAATAATATGAATTTTCATTGTATTTTCTTTAACAAGTGCACTGATGACTACTTAGTGCCTCTTAGTGCTTCTTAGCGGTGTTTACCAGGACTAAATATTAGGTCTGGCTAAACAAAATCAACCAGATTTCACACTTGCCTAGTTTGTCAACAGTACATATCCTCTCCCTACTAGTCTGTTTTGACATGCTCAGTGTCTGATACTGAATAGTGCTATTTGACAACTAGCAGCTCGAGGCAACTACAATAAGCATATAAATTATTCATGAATACTTGTCAGGCAAAACTGCTTGACGACCGAAGAAGGTATACATCAACGTGTATGCAGAAGGACCGAGGCTCAGACGTACATGACGAGATTCGTCGCACACGTCTATAATTCAAATTCAGTCAGGACCGAGGCTATTCCTACTGCCGCCGTTTTTCCGTTATTTACTCAGAACCAGCAAATTGTCTTTTTTATTCTATGCTCAAATTAGCTGGCTAGCTGAAGTGTATCAAGAGTTTGAAAGCAGCAGATTTCTTAAGTAATGTCAGCTGTTTACCGTTATGTTATGCAGTGTTTTATGTATATTTGCACAGTAAATCTGTGTAACATAATTATTGCTTAATTCAAGGTAAGAAAGCATACACTAAAAATGCACATTCGCACATTAAATGTGAGTAACATAATTCTTTCTTAATTCAAGATAACAAAGATTACACTAAAAATAAAAATAAAAAATCATTGAGTGGGATTCGATCCTGGGTTTTATTTTGCGTAACAGGTCGACATGTTTCCACTCGACTTCACTGACATTGAATGATGACATTTCTTTGCTTATATCGTGGCTGTGTATTGAAAACAAAATTCAGGACTGCTAAAGTACAATTTAAATATTCAAATTTGTTCTCTTGCGGAAAACCAGTAATTCACGGACTAGCCTCTAATTGTTTGCACACCATATCATATATATTATAATCCAAGCTGTGTGACAGACATCGATAGCAGAACGAATATTGTTAGCGAACGGCAGCCGTGCGAAATTTAGTACACGGCCGCCATACGCAATAAACACTGTGGAACAATTTCCTTTTTTTATGGTGTTTGTAGTCCGATAAATCGGCCGCCAAATCTGTAATGGTATTAATGAGTATGTGATATGTTTAGCTGAGTTTACATAATTCGGAATATTTTACACTCGTCCCTAATGCATTGACCGGTCGTCGTGCAGATAGTCTTTTCTATTGTGGGCACACAGAGACAGTGCGCATAGTCTTTCCAAATGCTGGTACACGTCCGCTGTGCGAATAGACACTTCCGGTAGGCTATTCGCACGGCCACCTTGCACATCAACTCAAAAAGACTATTCGGACGGCCGCCGTGTACCTCATCTGGAAAGACTATTCGCACGGCCTCCGTGTGTATAATTTACGTATGATTTACGTAAAGTTTTTTGTATGGCTACCGCGTACCTGATCTGCGAAATATACTCATTTTTGCAACTCATTACCTTTAATTCAATATTTGCAAGTCACTGTTGTTAAAACTTGTACAACGCTATACTCCTTCACCTCTGGTAGAAATAGAAACTTTCGAATATATGTTGAGTGAATCTCGTGGGTGCAAAATTCCAGTATTGTCACCCAACCGGTGAACGTTTTTCGGTTATTCACTGAGAATAAACACATTTTCTTTTCATTTTATACTCAAACGAGTTGGCTAGCTAAAGTGTAGTAGTATCATTATGGGACTTTTGGATTTTGTTACTGATATAGGTCAAAGACTTCTATACCTCATGACTTTATCCTCGTATCACACGCTAGTGCATGATTTACGCGAGTGCGCGAGCCCTTGGTGAGCCTCGCGCAAGACAATCCCCCTCGGGCAACCCCAAACGAAGGTACTACAATGTGCCCCAGTTAGGTCTATACACTATTGATTGTGACTATATTGCATATAATTTATTTTGCAGAGATTCCTTTTGTGTGCGATCAAAACACTATTTCAGGAATATGATTGTTGATTGTGACTATGCTGTATATAAAATATTCTGCTGATATTGTGTTTATTTGTGTGAGAGTAGTTTGTATTGACTGTGGCTATATTTCTTTACGATATATTTTGTAGAGATTGTTTTCTTAGGTGAGAAAACATTATATTAGAGAGTTACCGCGGTATATATTATAATATAATGGCAAAAGCTTCACCGATTGATGCGTATAGTATTTTGAAAGGATATATGAGTGTATCTAATGCAGGAATTATATTACCCAACCAATGGGGTACTTGTAACGTCACAGAACAGAATAAGTCACTATTTCGCTTAAATGCGTCATTCAGATTTGCATGATACTTCAAATACGTATCCGGAGCATCTTGATAAATTAATCGAGTTAGGGGATGTATTGGAAGAACAACGACTTAAACTCGGTCAAGTTAGAAACAAACAAAAAAACTCAGAAAAGTCATTGTATTATACTGTGCAAGAAAACGTGAAGTCGCTGACGTTAACCGAGTCATCCAACAAAGATAGTGAAGATAGTGACGACACTGAAATAACTAGTGAAGACAATGATGACAGCGATGATTAAATTAATTATATAGATACCTTCAGCATTATAACATATGGAAACACCAACGGCACTTACACATAAGTATGAGAACTATTTACAAACTCAAGAGTCTAAACGGCAGATGCAATGTCAGGAGTTTTTCCAAAAGGATTCACATGAAAGACAGAAACTATGAAGTCAATATATAAGCAGTACAAGATGTTTGAAATCAGCAGATGTCATTGTACAAGCGGCGGTCATTTACGAGCTGGTGTAATACTTTATACTGGTCAGCATACAGTGCATTGGCCAAATGCTGGATTGACGAAAATTATATTAATGCACAAAAAGCTGTTTAACGGTAATCTTCGGTTGATGCCCCCTGGTAAAAATGTTTGTTTACTAATTACTGACCCGAGTTTGGAAATTACTATCATAGACGAAAAGTATTTTACAGCGAATAGCCATACAATCAAATATTATAAACTGAGAATATTTCTACAACCCTATATATTTGATGAGGACAATATACGTCTGAAATCACGCACACCATCAATCGAGAACATAGTGGGTTATTTCTGCAAGAGAATATAATCCACATATATATGAAAAGTTCAATGCCATTGGGACGCAATCAATGCAAAGGTGTATGCCTTGGAAAATATTAATTCTGCCGCAAAACATGCCATTATAAATACTGTAAATCACATTTGCTCGCGTTACGTGTTGGCCTCGGTGCTCGACCATGCTTAAAATGTGGTATCGGAGTAAAGTCGTGAATCAGCTTTGCCGACCATGCGGATCAATTTGCGAGCATTATCGCGCGCGCCGGCAAAGACTCCCCAACACAACAAATATAGAACCTATTATCGTGGAAAAACCGGACAACGTCAACACCGTTGAGAAAAGAGATACAGAAGTCAATGAAATAATGACCAGGATTGAAGTGATTGCAGTTTCTGATCCTGATAATAAAAAAAGCTGTTATACTTGAGTATTTCGAACTCGGGAATGAACCACGGCCAGTTGTGCAACAACTTCCCCCGGATGAATCAACTGTGATTCAACTAAAACAACTCTTGCAAAAACGTGGAATAAAAATACTAAGGCGGCGCAAAAAAGGGAAATTAACTTGCTTTATTATGTCTAACGGTCAAACCGTATCAGACCGCGATGCAGCTTTGTGAAATAGCAGCAAGAAGCGGGCCGAAATAATACAGGTGGTTGCTGACGAGGAAAACCGCCGATGTATTGCAGCTGTTATCGCCGCTAAAGCGTTTGCGTATGTTCACCAACAAAAAGTTCCAGAATTCGAGTTACAACGGGCGATCATCCCAAGCGGATATAAACATAAGAGAGACGCTGTTAAACCTCTCTCCAATATGGGTTCAGGAATCATATCAACATTACAGCACGTCGGCGAAACGGCGCTGCCGTCTGGATTCAAGGTTGACATTGTTCTCAATGTAGAATTTACTATGCCTTGTCATGTAGCCAAAGACGACTTTGCGCTACCTATAACATCATAGCCGTGGTTTCATAGTGGTGCCTGTATAATACTGAACCATCAAGACACTGAGACAATCAACAATGAAATTGATAAAAAGTATGCAAGGATCTTCAAGAAGTTTGAAAAATGCTATAGAGGAGGTTTAGGATGAATGCTTCCAGATGCTTGGAAGTTCAGCTTCATATTTCCCCGTACAAACCTTTCCGCTGATCGAGCTATATTCCAACACCTGCGTGTATTCCACCACGGTCAGTAATTTAGGTGAAAAATGCTGACAACCAGTGTTTTGAATGGGCGTTCGTGTCCACGCTGCATCCCGTGAGTGATAATAAAGACGAGCCTATAAAATATAAACAATACATGGGCGAACTTAAGTTTGCTAACATGAAATTTCCTGTACTAGTTACTGACATCAGTTTGTTTGAGTGACTCGACCCTGACATTGATGTTAATGTGTTTCTTTGGAATAAAGGCCTGCAACCAGTTCGACTATCCACGGTGAGAAGTGCGCGGTACAATACTGATTAGGTGTTGTTGAGCGACATGGTGCAGTATCATTATGTGTGGATACAAGATTTTCCACGAATGGTATACTGACACAGCAAGCACAAGTGTAAAACATTTCCATGCAGACGTTGCATGCATGTATTTAGAACGCAACAGTTTCTCGCGGACCATGACTTTTACTGCGGAGAAATCAGCGGAAAGCCACAGCGTACAATCATGCCATAACCTGGCAAAAACGCTCTGAAATTTACAGTGGTGGAACGAAAAATGAAAGACCCGTATTTCATCTACGCAAACATTGAATGCTTGAATATTCCCGTGGAAGCTACGCTCCCCGACGAATCCCGAGGTTTAGTCAAATACAACATAAGTTGCCGAACAAGTCCCATGCGGGTTTTGCGACAATGTTGTCAGATGTGATGGAGTAATAGAGTCACCAATGTTGTATTGTGGCCAGCATTCATCTGAGGTGTTCCTTAAATCTCTGTGGATTACAGCGAAATAGATCCGGCAACAGCTCTCCTCGCCCGCGGACACGATCATGACCTACGATAACATTAGCGAGTTTTCCGCGGCGACGCACTGTTGGATTTGCGATGGCGCTTTAGCGCTATATTGCTGGAAAAGTTCGTGATCACTGTCACATCACTGGTATGCAATCTACAGCTGCGAATTTATCCCAACAGAAAAAAAAGAATTCCGGTTATGCTTCATAATCTGCGCGGGTACGATGGCCACTTAATAATCGCAACGGCATCGAATACACTAATAAGTGTCGTTCCCAAACAGCATGGAAAAATACATTACATTTAGGTTCGGGCAGCTGCAATTCATCGATTCCTTATAGTTCAAACTCGTGAGCAGCCTTGCAGCGAATGGTAATGATCGTTTTAAGATTACTCGCCAATACGGTAGCGCCAACAATGTAACATTTGGTTTTCTCACTCGCAAAAGAATTTACCCATACGAGTATATGAGATACTGGGACACGTTTGTCGAAACTCAGTTGCCTGTCCCGCGAAGGAATTTCCGGAAGCGATTACACGTCTGGTCCGCGTTTAGTTGTAAAAACCTTTACGACTACCACGACCTGTACTTGCACACCAATGTGTTGTTGCTCACGGATGTCTTCGAGTATTTTGGTGATACAGCCATCAGCGTGTACCAGCTCGACCCCGCGCACTGCTTTTCGTCACTGAGAATGGCTTCGGATGCGCTGCTGTCAAAATCACCCATCTAGCTGGAGCTGTTAACGGACATCGATCAACATTTATTCGTTGAACGTGGTATCCGTGGCAGTATATCAATTGTGAGCCACAGCTACGCTCACGCAAACAATTCGCTAGAGGACGGATATGACCCGTCCATTCCGAAAAGTTACATCATATACCTTGTTCTCAATAACGTGTATGGATGGGCAATGATGCAGCCTTTGACTACTGGTAGGTTTGAATGAATTGATCCCGCGCACATTGACGTTGAAAAATGCACACTTGAGTATAACAAAAATCGCGACATCGGGTATTTTTTCGTGGTTGATCTAGAATACCCGGATAAGATTCATGTCCAAGACGAGCGAGCGCCTTATGTTTTGTCAACAACGCAGCAACGGTTCAGAGAAATTCTTTGCCCGGGTCCACCTGCATCAGCCGTGGCTATGTTAGCAGCGAACGTGTATACATACGTTTAAGCGCATCTGCGACACTCGCTGAATCGTTAGACGTCAACGGCTCCGCTTCCTTATATCTGCTGGCAACATCTACAATGGTTAACCCGTACTTGTATGTCCATCCGCGTACACATCATGCGAGAGAAAAGAAAGATAACCCTGGTGAACTGAGTAGGTAAATTTGCCACAACCCTTATTTGGGAAGCCACTCCCGAGCAACCCCGCGTGAAACGTTTGCCGCGTTCGCAAATTTTTAGACGGCAGCTTATCCCTTCCAATAACCGCGCGGATTGTAGTATATCGCGGCCAGATTCTGATCCATGTTTGTTTGTTATATTACAGTTTTACCTGCAGTGAATGAACTTTGTCCGCCACCAAGTGGCGCACTAGCGACCACCGAGTTCAATCTTAACCTTCATGCCTCCTTTGATGATCCATACGGCGATTCTTTCTTGGAGTGTCGCACTGATTGCATTCAAGTCTTAGATGAGATCTAAATCAGAACGTCGACGCGAACGGATGTCACTTGATGCTTTGTACGCGAGATCGTGTCGGTAACATGCAGCATCGACGTGGTTTATATGTTCTTCTCCGGGCTTTGGTCTATTGTTAGAGAGAAGTCGTATATCCAGCCGTGTTCTGGGTCCACAATGTGTATCCCGGAATATGCTTTTCACCAGAGTGTTTAATCCATGGTGCCCCCGGTAGCTTCGTTAACGTAGCAGCGATATCAGTGCAGACTTTTTTTAAAATTAAACGTGAACTTCTTTGCTCCACATCGAACTAAAGTTTTAGTGATCGCGGCTCCGTTATTATGCGTTTGAACCCGCCTTGGATTTGCTGTACGAGTTTTCATGCGGCATCGTACGCAATATGAAGGCATGATTGAGTTGTACAACATAATTGATATTTAACGTGGCATCACGAAAGAGAAAGAGGTCCGATTTGAAAAGCTCTGCTTTCTCCCTTATTGATTTCTTTCCGCAGGAAAAGTCCAGACCACCCAAGCACGGTGACATGGTTTGAAACTCAGTTCTGGCGTTGATTATTGGCCGGGACGGAACCGGGAAAACCCAGCTGTTGTTACATCTGATCGTGCGATGGTTAACGTGGGATCGTTTGTATATGATTGCGCCGTCAGTCGTGTTCTGATGTACTAAAGGCTTTCACGGAAGCATTTGCGTCGTCGTCGAGAAGCAAAACTTTTCGATTTCTTTTCCACAATCGATGAAACTCCTGCCATCAGCAACCTTGACTCCAGCGCGAATAATTTTGTTGTGTACGACGATCTGATCCTTGAACACCAATACAGCCCCGAGAGAATATTTTCCCGAGGCCGAGATAAAAATACAGACGTGATTTATGTAACACAACCATACCCACACGTTCCTAAAGTGATCCGACCTAACTGCAACATGTTGATGATATTTCGTGGCATTGACGCGCATAGCCTTGCAAACATTCATTGGACTTAATGTGCTGTCGACCACTCGTGGGATGAGTTTCGGAATATGTTTGCGAAGGTCACCCAGGACCCATATAGTTTCCTCACTATTGACTTGACCAGAATGTCCGTAAAATATCGTGCAGGTCTGGACATGACAATTTAAACGACTATGATAAATATAATGTCAAAACCTGCCAGTGATACCATAGCAGCGTATGGGGAGCTATGCCGTAAAGCTGCCCACGAACACTTGGAACTGATCCATAATGTTATAGCCGGCCTTAAACCTGTCAAAGATATGTTACAGTTGCGACAGAATATAGGGGAAGGCCTCACAGCGGGCTTCGAACATACTTTTGAGCCGCTGATCAAACCCACGCGCGAAACCGCGGAACGCGTGACAGCGATGATGGGAATAATATAAATCCGGGTCCAATTCGCAAGATATCCAAGGATATCAAAGCAGCCACGGAACAAACCGCGGCAACCACGGAACAAACCGCGGAGGCCATCAAACTCCTACGAAAGCAAATGCATGAAGGTCTAGATGAAACCATAGCCACAATCGCAAAAGACATCAAAGGCGATGAAGAGGCAACTGCGAGATTTCAAGAAGAACCACCACCCGAGTACAAGTCACAGTTGCCAATAAAAGTTCGAAAATTTAACGAGTGGGCACGCCAACAGATCTTTGAAAATGTCTTAAAATTTGCCGCGCTAAGCCCTCGTTATAATAACTTGAAAAGAGTTATGTTGGAGAGCTAATTACTCGTTGACACGTCCCCAAGTTACATCAACAGAGAATGGTCTAAATGGGTATTTAAAGACTGGGTGAACATTGGCGAACTAGAAAGTGACAATGCTAAGTGACTAGAGTTTTAAAAAACTTGTTGATTGATAGAGAAAACATGGTGAAAAAGAGGTCGATAAGACTGGCAGGCTTATCGGAAAAATTTCCTTCCATCCTGGGAAAAACCACCCGACGCTCTGTTTCCCAAAGAATATTATTTCCAACCAAAGGATATGCCTCCCGAGGAATAAGAGTATTTGTCCCCATCTGGAGTATCTACCCAAGGAACCATCCAAAAATGGAAACAACCAGAGGTTTCACGGTAGGATTCAAATGCGTGTCTGTGGACCAACAACAGATAAATGAACTCGTAACTCATCTGGAAACGTTAGTGGGGTCAGTTCGCGCTGGCAACAACGCACCAGAAGTTATCAACGAAGCTGCATCGATTTGTCAGCGGTTGCTCACCAACGATAATATGGACCCGGGGATATTTCACTTGTTAATTTACGAACTCATTAAATACATCGAGGATGTATATAACACCAACGATGAATTATGAACGATTCTTTGCGAAATCAGTGCTGCGATGCAACGTTTTGTTGCAAATACAACCTTGCGCAGTACCTCGATGATTACGATTTCATCAACGAAACCAGAATTTGGTGTGACTTTTTCTACACCCATCACCGCAGGGGAATCCCGCACACTTGAGATCGCATCAGCGTCTTTGCGTTTGTGTTGCAGTTGGCCTAATATTCGATCACGACCGTTCGAGGGTCTTTCCGCGAATAGCATGTTCGTGTTCTCCGAGGATGATAGTGTAATCTGACAAGAAGTTGAACTTTCAACTGCGCGTACAACATGGAATAAATAAATAAAGAGATTCGACGGATGATTTCTTTGATGACTGGCCTAGACTCTACAATTTTCATACGCGAAGACGAGCCCACACTCAGCTCTGTCATCGCGATTTAATCTGCACCGTACGCGGTTGACATCACACGGTCGTCGATAAGAACAATTCTTATTGATGGTGATGGTAGATCCCAGCACCAACGATTTTCAATATTATTTGTATCGGCTAGGGATCTCAACCTATTAAAAATATAATTACAAGCCCAGAACCCGTCTAGGTTTTTATTTCTTCCGTGTGAAGCCTTTTTGGAAATAGAGGGCAAGCTTGTACGTGCCGACAACGGCACATTTATGCCGACAATACTACTCTTGGATTTGTCAATGACGGCATCATGGCGTTGTTTGACAGCTCAAGTTATTCCATCGACGGAAAGGAAATCGAAGCAATTCTCGTTGATATATCTACGACGATTCTCAGACTCGCCAAATACAGCGACGATTGCACGAGATCCGCTGGCTGGTCTATGATGTTTGTCAAAGATACGACTAATCATGCAGATCCTAACCCTTATACAATTAGGCGACCTAAACTACACACTAACTCTCCTAATGATGCAGATGTACAGGCTGTAGTCATTAGCGCCAATGACAATTTCAACCTTGGATTCGCGCATCTCCAAAAACAACTTAGTGGAGCCTCGTTGTCGTTTTTGTGTGCGATTCCGCTCAGTCACATATTCGGGTATTGCAGAGATGTTCGCTAGGTTATTTTTGGAGCTAAACACAGAGTCATGTTAATCCACAAGAGTGTCGCCAACGATGTAATTTGACATCCCAACACCGTTGATCCTGGCCAAGTTGTGTTGTCAACATTGACGTCGTGGATGTCTGCGCTCATCCCTTCACTGACCAGAGAAGCGCGTTTGTTGTAGTTTATGCAAGATTCTGGAGTCGGAAGTTAAGAGGTCCTGGTCATGATAAGTCCTGTAAGAATTTTTCTTCGTCACAGTAAGTTGAGACTCATTTGGTTAATAATCCCTAGAGTTTACCATGACCAACTAATGCCTGCATAGATGACTATCAAACACAGGGTGGTTATGTTATGAGTCATTCATGACACTCTGGTTATAATACAGGCAACAGAGACTAGAATTTGCACAGTACAGAGATCACAGTGAAACATAGAGTTATAACTACTGAAATGAGAGGGATTGTTTTCTTCTCACATTCTTTAATGTGCAGGATCGTTTTTCTCCATAGTGAAACACCCATGGGGGATTTTTCTGTCCTACCTATCTTGATTGTTATCCTTCATCACATGCCGTCAAAATAACTACATTTACTGGTTTGTATGAAATCACATTACTGACATTACACTGAATTGTAAACCAAATCTAATGCCTTCTTTCAAATGAGCCAAAAGTTTCAGATGAATATTTTGTCCTTTTAAATGCTCTCTTGACATTTTTTTAAATACACAATTTTTCCCAGTACTGTAAAACAAATAACCAAATATATTTATGTGGGATAGGGTACTTCCACCATCAGGCTCTTAATTCATCAGAAAAAAACTTGGCAAAGCCTCATTCATGCCAACGAAATTAGTGATGAATGCGAGTTGCGTACCTCCGTGTGAAGAAGGCATTCGTCGTACTTTATCTACTCTTCATACATACCTAGAAGTGTGTGTAGTGTGTTGGGTGCACCAACAGAATTATGCCTGGAAAGACCTCTTGGATTGAATGCTTGGACACAAGAAGTTGCTGATTGTGCCAAAGACCTTGTGTGTGACTGATGAAAGAAAAGAAAAACATGCCCTTGTGTTTTTTATATATGATTTTTTTGTTGTTCTTGTTGCTGATACCTCATGAAAAGAAAATTAAATATATAAAATGTATAAAATGTCTTGTGTCATTGATGACATGTCCGAGTTCTAAACAGACCTCGAAAGTTATGGCTACATCGTCCGTTCTCAAAGTGATTGACGGTCGTCAAAATTGGACTACCCTGTATCTTCGCCACCCATTAATTATGTTCATTGTTGGACCTATTGGCTCAGTCAGAACCAAATTTGTCAATCATGTAATCGAACAAAAATCACTTCTGTTCGATTGATGATGGAGTAAAGCAATATAAATTGCTTGAGTGGAGAAACTGTTTTTAAATTAACTACATTCCCCGTTCTCAAAGTGCTCTCTCTCTTACTCTCTCTCTCTCTCTCTCTCTCTCTCTCTCTCTCTCTCTCTCTCTCTCTCTCTCTCTCTCTCTCTCTCTCTCTCTCTCCCCAAATTAGAGTACCGTCCCTTCGACCGTCACTCGATACAGTAGCGATTTCATACTATTTGTATGTTAAAATGCCTTGCTATGCCGTTCGTCGTCCGATACAGTAGCATTTTCACACTTTGTGCGAGTCAAAATGTCTAAGTGAAAAATATTGCAATGAACCTATAAATGCTACAATTCATCTGTCACCTAATGATAAACAATTCTATCCCATGTATGCCGTTTTCCAGTACACACGCACTCGCAAATTTATAGTACATGGCCTCCTTAGTACGTGTGCACTGGAATCGTAAAAGCCTGTTCATAAGTTTTTAATTGTATATCGTCTCAAAGCTAGCACAAAACACTTCGTCACTCATTATAAGTGACTTCATTGGCTAATAACATATTTTTACCGCATTAGCTTCGAATCGGCTTCCATTGCTATTCACAGAGTGAGAAGATTAGATGTATTTTTCTGTGTCTGACCGTTAGTCGCTTGAAAAAAAAAACAACAAACGCACGACCTATCGTACAATTTGTGATAAATGAACGTTGTGTCTGCCTTAGATTGAAAAACACCACGGAGTATTTGAATGTGATTTGACACCCTTCCTTTGGTCGGTCCAAAATGTGATCCTCATGTAGGATACTTTCGAAGTGGAGAGGATTCGTAGTTTACCTTTGGAGCTGCGAGAACTCATTTACAGAGTTTGTACATATTCACGTGAAAGGCAAAGAACAAATTGCATCCTCCACGACATAGACATCTTAACCGTTGGTATCTGATTGCTATAAGAATACTGATTCGTTTGAAAGTGTTCAAATGGTCAGTTTCTGATCAATGGCCCATATCCAAAATGAAGAGTTTGGATGCCACGACATCTACCTCAAGGTTGGTGTGTTACACAGAATTTAATGGGACAAAGTTCAGGAAAAAAAAGTTCATGACTTACAGGAATACAAAAAAAAAAGGCTTTTAAAAGAAGTATAGTCTCAAGAAGGGACTGAATTTCAATGATATGATTATTCCGTTTGGCAACGTATCACTTAATATCCCATAAGAAAAGATATTCCTGGGAATGGACTGTTTATAAGAGCCCCATTCAGAATTTGCCCTTTGAACTGTGTGAATGCATTTACCACTAATTTGTACAGCCTCAAGTGAAATGTAAAGAACCATTTCATTATTTACCCTCGGATATAACTTTAAAACAAAAAATGGACTTTGTGAGATGAATGAAAAAACATGACCCCAGTCTTCCAACTGGCACTAAAGTACCTAATTTTGGGATATCCTAACATCTACACTTGGGTTGTATTAAATCTATTAAGCTTGTACCCTAAAAAGGGTGGATTTTTCCCTATAGCTATGAATATTTTGGATGTAACCTTAATATTTCATAAGGAAAATATACCATAAAAAGCAAGTTTATCTGTGTTGTATTTCTTGTTTCAAGTAGAATAAATATATATTCTCTCTCTCTCTAACTAGACTTTAACCTCTCTCCTTCTGTGTTTCATGCGCACACACACGCATCCTGTTCTTTTAATGGTTGTTAGTTTAATTTAGAAGGACTTTATATGGTCTGTAGCCTGTTGAGTAAGGTTTACTCTATAGGGTTGTTGTGGAGATACTGAAGGTGGAAGGAGGTATATTATAAAGGGAGGTAACTAAGGGGTCTTATTGAATGGGGTAGATGTTCTTTTACTTAATTTATAAGAGATATAATAAAGCTGTATGTGGGGTTAGTGATGCTAGTTTTATTTAGAAGGGATAGATAACTGGGTGGTGGATTGAAGATCCTTGGTTGCTGGATAGTAGATCACTGGTTGTTGGATAGTAGGTCGCTGTTTGTTGGATAGTAGATTCTTGGTTGGTGGATAGTAGATCCCTGGGTGTTGGATTGTAGATAACTGGTTGTTGGATATAGTTCACTGCTTGTTGGATAGTAGATATATGGTTGTTGGATAGTAGGTCACTTGTTGGTGGATAGTATGTCCTCGTGTGATGGATAGTAAATCACTGGTTGGTGAATAGTAGAGAACTCGGCTTTGATAGTAAATAACTGAGAGTGTGTGTATATTATTTCCTCCCGTCCTTTTACATCCAACCCCCTCTTGTGTGATAGTATGTTTGTATGTAAGTATAACGTGTGTATCAACACTCCTGCCCTTGATATTAGACAATTAGATGGTGGATAATAGATAACTCGTTGATGGAGAAACTTAAGGTCGTTTTGTTCTAAAAAGTAGGAGGGTAAAGTAGGCATATTATAATGGGAAGTAACTAAGGGTTCTTATAGAATGAGATAAATGTTTTTCACTTAATTTATAAGTGGGATAATAAAGCAGTATATGAGGTTAGTAATGTTAGTTTTATTTAGAAGGGATATATAACTGATTAGTGGATAGTATATAGCAGGATTCTGGATAGTAGACAACTAGCTGGTGGATAGTAAATAATTAGGTACTGATATGTAACGATTATGAGGATGGTAGTTTTGTTTGTTTAAGAAAAGGAGGGTATGTAGGGATAGGGATATAACAGAAGGGTGTAGAGATTTTAACGTTATATAGAAATTAGGGCTAGTGTTACGGTTAGTTTTATTGTGAAGGGATTTAAATCTATTTTTAGCCCTTCTTTTACATCCTACCCCGTTCTTGTTATAGACAACAACTAAAAAAGAACACTACAGATAATAAACCTGAAGACGTTGGAGTTTATGTCATCAATACAGACAACCGCCATCGTTCAAGACCTCTGTTGAGATACACAGCTTCAATACACCGTTAAAAACATACCTTTCAACATGGCTTTCTCATGTTAATTTCCCGTTTGTCCCTATAAACTTTCAATCATTAATTTTACCATGTTAATATCCAATTCTTCCCTATAAACTGTCGACCCTATTTAACACAGGACTTCTCAACAATCTTTCATTTAGAAGCCAAACTCGCATTTCTCTTCCAAACACATGCTACAGTGTTACAAGACAGACAGACTCACCTGACTTCATAGGGTTTTTCCATTTTCGAGTGTAGACCGTCACCTATTGCGACATTGTTAAATTCTCGTATAGCTCTATAAACTTTCGACCTTTTGCTCTATAAACTTTCGACACCAAATGTTCCCATGTTAATTTCCTGTAGACCCCTATAAATTTTTGACCATTTTTAACACAGGGTCCCCGTTTGGTTCTCAAGTGGTCCATTCTACTACTGTTACAAGTATATATCTTCTTGTGCACTGTCAATTTAAGTTCAAAATAAATGCTTTACCACATATTTAACATTATTGTGGTTCCTCACTAGTGTGAATCATGAAATGTCTGGATATACCAAAGGTCTGTCTTAACATCTTCACACATACAGTACACGCATCATGGATTACAGATTGCAAACTCAATACAGTAGGGGTGGATACAAAGGGCAAGGGATTAAGTGTCCACTCCGAATAGTGGAAGTCCACTTCATCCAGTGAATGTCTACTAATCCCTGTGGACATCCACTCGATCAAGTGGAACTCTGTCACTGTTTGTATTGCAGCTGAAGTGGGCTTTATGGCACCCCTCGATTATTTTATTGCATTCACCCTGCGAGTCAACACACTAAACAGACAGATAGGAGAAACCCTGATGCCATAAACCTAGCTAAGGTAGATGTCTATTTCATATCTTTACCTGTACATGCTACACAATAGTAACATTTTCTGTGGTATTTGTTAGTGGCCTAGCTACGGATACATACAGACAAAGGTGTGTAAAGTAGCAAACAAAACGAGGTTTTACATTTCCTTGGATATCCTCTCACCGCTGTCCATGACAGAGCGTACATAACAAAAAATTGCCTTGCTACAACATATATCCCTGTTGATCAACATGTACTTGTACCTGTCAGCATATACACCTACGGAAATTTACATACTGCTCTGCATCAAGCGGTATCTTTGATGTTCTTTCTCAATAAATGATATTTTATACCAGTGATTGTTGCACTTATTAACTTGTCATACATGTAGTTTCCATTAAGTTTCCATATAATTTCCAAGGCCCCTCTAAACAAGTTTTTGAAAGCAGTATACAAATGAAATACGAAAAGCCCTATCTTATCACAGATGCATAAGACATTTATGTAAGATAGTTAACATTTATTATTTTCGTCCTTTAGATAAGATTCGAAACACGTTTATATCAAGTAAACAGCTTAAACAACTTAATTAAATGTATAAACTTAAATAAATGTCAGAGACACATGCAGCAATAATAACTTTTGAAAATGAAGATAAACTTAAAGACTAATAATTACGACCAATAGCGATTACAAATGAATGCCGTGCTATTTATAGCATACATGAACGATGTAGTACAATGGAATTTCTTTCATTTTTCTTGTTTTACTCATGTTGTATTATGCATAAACTGAACACATCATATATTGCCAATGGCTGTAAAATCTCTCTCTCTCTCTCTGGCTGCAAGGACACAACTGTACTATGAGGACACCTAGTTCCTGCAGAATTAAAAGATACTATCTCAGTGCTCTTTTGAGTAGCAGGCTCTTCATAAGTTGCAAATTAATATTTTTTTAAATATATTTTAGAGACAATTTTATGACAATACCTTGTCTTGTATATATATATAAAAGATTCTAGCTCATAAGTTGCAAATTATTATTTTAATATATTGTAGAGATAATTTTATGACAGCACCTTGTCCTCACAATAATTAGTCAATTAAAAATCTTCGTCATACTTTCTAGAACTTTTTGTGGTCACCATGTCCTTGCAAACTTATTATATTATAATATCACTCTATTTTTAAGAGCACTTTATAAGAATTTTTTGTCCTTATAATAACCTGCATATCGAAATATTTATCTTATTAAAGAGACAAAAAGTTGCGTGAACACATTGTTCTTATTATCATTTATTGTTTAGACACCTCAGTCAATGTAACTTAAGGATCCGCGGTGGCTCAGTGGTTAGCGTGCCGGCCTCACAACCAAAAGGGTGCAGGTTCGAATCCTGGGTCAGCTACCATGGTGTGTCCTTGGGCAAGGCACTTTACTCCAACTGCCTCGGCACTAAATAACCTATTTGTGTTGCTGTGCCGTAAAGCGCCAAACAAACATCAAACATCAATGTAACTTAACACTTCATTACCAAATTCAATCAGTTAATGCCTAAGGCAAGTTGATACATAGCCTTATGTAAATGTCCCTTGGTATTTTAGGATGTCCCACGAAAAAGACTGTTTTCATCTGGAATTATATAGTAACTTTGAAGTTTAATCACTCAAAGAATTCCATTTTGATCTTCCTCAGATTTGTCAATTTTCTATCTCAGATACGAACTAAAGGTCTGGAACATTTTCTAACTTATGATTAATTTATAAAGCTTTTCTAAAGCAAATGTCTGAGCGGACCTTAGACTACATCTATAAGTTATAAATTTGTAAATTAAACTGAATCCCATTTTAAAGAGAACCTAGAAGGACATCTTGTATTCATAATAAATAGCTAGACTAATCTGTTAACCCATTTTAGATTGAACTTGACAAGGACATCTTGTACTCATAACAAGGCACACGAATATATATATATATATATATATATATATATATATATATATATATATATATATATATATATATATATATATATATATATATATATATATATATATATATATGTTTTTCCGGTCTGCCCACTGTCCCTGTTTCTTGTTGCCAACCATAGCACTCCCCACACACACACAATTTTTTTTTTTAATAAATAAAAAAATCACATTGCCGAAATTGATTTGTGCATCTAATTGAGCCAGTTTTGCCCAGTACTTTGAAGTGCTTGAAATATTATTTGATTTATATATAATGTTAATAAAAAAAAACTACCTGCCTACCCTAATTTAAAAACCAGTGCAATAGGAAATACACATATTTCTTTTTTTGGCCTAAATAGCTAGATTAATATGTTAACCCATTTTAGACAGAACATGACAAGGACATCTTGTACTCATACTAATATGTACATTAAATTGTTAGCTCCATTTTAGAAAGAACTTTGTATTAAAGTGTTTATCCCATTTAAGAGAAAACTTTATGAAGACATATTGTCCTCATAATTAATGCAGACAGGTATTATATTTATAGGTATTATATTTATAGGTAAGATTTAAAGGTATTATATTATTAATCCAATTTAAAGAGGTTTATAAGGATATCCTGTCCTTGAAATATTTTTTTACATTAAAATGTAAATACAATTTTAGAAAGAACTTTGTATATTAAAATGTTTATCCCATTTTATAGGCAACTTTATGATGACACATGTTACTCATAATTTGTAAATGAAATGCTAATCCCATTTTAGAGCAAAAGTTTGTATATTGAATGTGTATGCTTTTTTAGAGATAACTTTATGAGGACACATTGTCCTCATAATAATTTTGGTATAGGTATTTGAGTTCTTATCCCATTTTACTGGCAACTTTATAAGGACACCTTGTGCTCATAGGAATTTGTACCATAAATTGTTCAAATCCCACTTCAATAGGAACTATATTAAAATATTTATTCCATTTTAGATAGAGGTTTATAAGACCCATTATCGAGAGAGGTTTATAAGACCCATTATAGAGAGAGGTTTATAAGACCCATTATTAAGAGAGCTTTATAAGACCCATTTTAGAGAGAGGTTAATAAGATCCATTATTTTAATTATCTTTTTCTCATAACAATTGATATAGGTATTTTGAGAGAATTTTATGAGGACACTTTGTTTATAAGACCCATTATAGAGAGAGGTTTATAAGACCCATTTTAGAGAGAGGTTTATAAGACCCATTTTAGAGAGAGGTTAATAAGACCCATTGTTTTAATTATCTTTTTCTCATAATAATTGATATAGGTATTAAGATGTGCATCCCATTTTTGAGAGAATTTTACGAGGACACTTTGTTTATAAGACCCATTTTATAGAGAGGTTTATAAGACCCATTTTAGAGAGAGGTTTATAAGACCCATTTTAGAGAGAGGTTTATAAGACCCATTTTAGAGAGAGGTTTAAGACACATTTTAGAGAGAGGTTTATAAGACCCATTTTAGAGAGAGGTTTATAAGACCCATTGTTTTAATGATCGGTATATGTATTAACATGTTAATTCCATCTTTGAGAGAACTTGACAAGGACACCTTTTCCTCACAATAATTTATATATGTATTAGGATGTGCATCCAATTTTTGAGAGAATTGTATGATGACACTTTGTCCCCACAAGAAACTGAACATCAGAATTGTTATCCAATTTTAGAGAAAGGTTTATAAGGATATCTTGTTTTCATAATTTGTACAGATATTGAAATCTGTATTATATTATACAGTGATCTTTATGAGGATATCTTGTACTTACAAGAAGTTGTACCCATTATATCAAAATGTGTTTTATCCTATTTATAAGTATCATCATAATAATTGTAAAGGTATTAAAATGTGTACATCATTTTAGTGCAAACTTATATGGACACTTGGTCCTTGCATCAATTTGTATACTTGTTAAAATGTTTATCCTAGTTTAGACAGAACTTTGAGGACACCTTGTCCTCACAAGAATTTGTACATATAAATGCTTATCGAATTTCAGAGAGAACTTTATAAAGAAAATGTTGTCCTCAACAGAACTTGTATTTTGAAATGTTTAACCTGTATCTGAAAGAACTTTATGGGGACACCTTGTCCTAACAAGAATTTGTATATTTAAAAGTCTATCAATTCTCATGGAGATCTTTACAAGTACACATTTACCTCTTTACAAGCTGCCAGGTACTAAAATGTTTATCCCATTTTAGAAAGAACTTTATGAGGACACCTTGTCATCACAAGAATTTATCCAATTTTAGAGAGAACTTGATAAGGACATGTTGTCTTCACAAGAAATTGTATATCAAAATGTTTATCCAATTTAAGATCGAACTTTATGGGGACACCTTGTTCTCACAAGAATTTGCACATTTAGATGTCTATCAAATTTCGGAGAGATCTTTATAAGCACACCTTTACCTTATTATAAGTTGCCTAGGTATTCAAATGTTTGTTCCATTTTAGAGATAATGCTATGAGGACACCTTGTCCTCACAAGAATGTGTACATGCAAATGTTTATCCCATTTCAGAGAGAACTCTAGAAGGACATGTTGTCCTCACAAGAACCTGTATATCAAAATGTTTATCCAATTTCTGAAAGAACTTCATGAGGACACCTTGTCCTAACAAGAATTTGCATATTTAAATGTCTATTAAATTTCAGCAGGACTTTTAAAAGCACACCTTTTTACCTCATTATAAGTTGCCTAAGTATTAAAATATTTATTCCATTTTAGAGGGAACTTCACGAGGACACATTGTCTTCACAAGAATTTGTATATCATAATTTGTTTCCAGTTTTAGAGAGAAGTTTATGAGGAGGCTATATCCACACAAGACTGTGAAATGATATAAAGTGCACATATGGGAAAGGTTTCACTTAAGCCCAAGAAAAGTTTCGCGGTTATAAAGGTTTAATTTCATTTAAATTAATTTCATTTAATTTCATTTAAATTGTTTTTAAATGACTATAACCTTTATAACTCAATTTTCTTTATTGTATACTTTGAAAATTATCTTGGCTTAAACAAAATATTTAAAAATATCTCAAGATGATAGCTCATATCTATTTTTTTTATTTTAGCTAGAAATTTACAAAACGCTATCTTACATGTATGTAATGTAAAAGACCTGAAAACCAACCTTTTACATTCTCTTACCATCTACTGCAACTTATCGACTTTTCTGATATTTTCCTGTAATATATAATACCTAAAGAAAACATCCTTTATATATTACGTATATCAAAGGTATATATCAGGTAGATTTGGGTGGATTAGGGTGTGTTTTATGTAACAACCGGTGTGCACCCTCACCTGTCTTGACAATTCATAGCTCTGGCTAAACAATTTCCCACACTTCACATTTGAAGGGTTTCTCTCACCACCGTGTATCTTCAAGTCTGATGACAAATAAATGGTCTAGCTAAACAATTTTGCACATATTTCACATTTTACACAGTTTGTTACCAGTGTGAATCTTCAAGTGTGATGACAAACTGGAGCCCCATCTAAAAAATTTCCCACATATTTCACATTTGAAAGGTTTCTCACCAGAGTGTACCCTCACATGTCTTGACAAATAACAGCTCTCAATAAATGATTTCCCACATATTTCACATTTGAAGGGTTTCTCATCAGCGTGAATCTTCAGGTGTGATGACAAACTAGTACTCTTGCTAAACATTTTCCCACATATTTCACATTTGAGAAGTTTGTCACCAGTGTGTATCTTCATGTGTGATGACAAAGTAGAGCTGCATCTAAACAATTTCCCACACATTTCACAATTGAATGGTTTCTCACCAGTGTGCACCCCCACATGTCTTGACAAAGTATATCTCCGGCTAAACAATTTTCCACATATTTCACATTTGAAAGGTTTCTCACCAGTGTGCACCCTCACATGTGTTGACAAATTAGTACTCTGGCTAAACAATTTCCCACATATTTCACATTTGAAGGATATCTCACCAGTGTGTATTTCCAAGTGTGATGACAAACTAGAGCTCTGGCTAAACAATTTCCCACATATTTCACATTTGAAGGGTTTGTCAGAAGTGTGTACCTTCAAATGTGATGACAAATGAGAGTTTTGGCTAAACAATTTCCCACATATTTCACACTTGAGAAGTTTGTCACCAGTGTGTATCTTCACGTGTGATGACAAATGAGAGCCATATCTAAACAATTTTCCACATAGTTTACATTTGAAGGGTTTCTCACCAGTGTGTATCATCAAGTGTGATGACAAATTTGAGCTATGTCTAAACAATTTCCCACACATTTCACATTTGTACGGTTTCTCACCAGTGTGCACCCTCGCGTGTACTGACAAATGAGAACTTATACTAAACAATTTCCCACATATTTCACATTTGAAGGGTTTCTCACCAGTGTGCACCCTCGTGTGTACTGACAAATAAGAGCTTAGACTAAACAATTTCCCACACATTTCACATTTGAATGGTTTCTCACCAGTATGTATCTTTAAGTGTGATGACAAACTTGAGCACTGACTAAACAGTTTCCCACATAATTCACATTTGAAGGGTTTCTCACCAGTGTGTATCTTCAAGTGTGATGACAAACTTGAGCACTGACAAAACACTTTGCCACATATTTCACATTTGAATGGTTTTTCACCAGTGTGCACCCTCGCATGTATTGACAAATTAGAGCTCCGACTAAAAAATTTCCCACATATTTCACATTTGAATGGTTTCTCACCAGTGTGCACCTTCGCATGTATTGACAAATCAGAGCTCCGACTAAACAATTTCCCCAATATTTCACATTTGAATGGTTTCTCACCAGTGCTCATCATCATTTGTTTTATCACATTAGACCATGTGAAGATTGATGATCTGTATGATTCACATTTGTATGGTTTGTCTCTGTATGTATTCCGATGTGACATGTGTGAGGTAGGCCAGTATTGTTCCATTCGAATTACTCATATTGTTATGTAACATAGGTCATGTAGGCATGTGTATTTATATACAGATTTTGGCAAACAAATTTATTCCTATTCTAGAAAGATCGGTCTGTAGGGAATCTATTTTATAGTAATTACAGTTTTGTTGTTGAAATCAGATATAATTTGAGAGGAATTATTTATTTAAATTATTCATTGGAATTAATAAATTGCTAATTGACCTTTGGATTAATACATGATTTTGGATTTATGTGAACTCATTCAGATACATTCTGGATCACATCTTTGTGGTATATTAGGACATTCAAGGCTATTGGAATTCATTCGGAGTATTCTACTATTTTGGACTTGTTACTGCGACATCTAGGATTATTTAGAATGTAACTCACAAATTGTAAGTCTCGTTTGAATTTTCACTTTAATTGTCTGGAATTAAATTGCTTGTTGATTTTACTTGAATTTATTGGTTTCACTTTCTTTAGTTACATATTTTAAGACCCAGAGTCGTAACAACATATATATGATTTGATTTTATTTTGTACGAAAATGAAACAACTTATATCCATTATATCAGTTCAAAACAAATTATTAGTTTCAGGTGAATCAAATAACCTGTATGAAAATATGAGGCAGATTACGCCTGCACAATGGGTGGTATCCGCCTGTTTTTCACATGTGATTCATTTTTTAGAGGCATAAGTGGGCAGGAGACGGAAAATTGTGATAATTCCGCCTACTGACAGAGATGTAAAATGAAGCTTTTCCGCCTGAATAGGGGGCTGAATATGAGAAGCCCGGGGCGGAATTTTCAACTCTGAAAAGATTCAGAAGGATCATTATTAGACTTAGAGAATGAACAGAGGTGTAATATTGGACTCTGAACATTTCTTGAGGTATAATATTGGACCCAGGAAAAAATTTAATATGTAATATTCAACATTCAAGTTAGTTTATGCACTTTTCCAGTGAATAAGTCAAACAGATGAAATTTTACAAAAATGTGCACACTTGTGTATCCCTTTGACATTTTTTGTGTCTCACGGACATTGATTACAATAGGGCACATTGTTACTAAGCTCACATGATTTTAGGTGAAACACTGTATATGGTAATATTTAAACTTGTATTTTAAAATGAAGTTTAATTTATTTTCACACTGAAGACAGCCACAAGGAATGTTTTTGGTATTTACAAGCAACCACTGTAGTGCGTAACTTTTACAATTACAAGACCGAAAGATATTTAACTTGCAGCCTGTCAAATCAATAATATATATTACATTACAACTATTCATATACACTGAAACCAGTCTGACATTGGCTACTGTATAATGAACAAGAAATTGGCCGAGCAGCCAAATAAATCATAATAACAAGACATGAAGGATTTACTTTGCTTGTTCATGAAGAAGGAAGCAAGAAACTTCAATTGATCTGTGCTTATTTCCTTGAATACAACTTTATACCAACCAGTTGTTAATTTCCATGCAATGTTACAGTAACAAAAGCACACTGTTAATGACACCAAATAAAGCATCAACTGTTTAGACTTGCGGTAGGGGTCAGAGGAGATTTTAATTTTTATAATTAATTTTTTTTTTTTTTGCAATATGCTTAATTTTTTTTGGGGGGGGGGATTACCCACCCTTCTTATTTGCTGGAAAAAATATTTTACTCTGAGATTGAGCTCTACTGTTCCACCGACATTTCCCATATTAGCCTGGCATGCTGAATTTACAAACTGCAGTCATGCTGAATAGACTTTGATAATTTCACAACAATTCAGTGTCCCAGAATGTACTGCAATAATGCTGAAAGTACATACTGCAATCATGCTAAATTTACATACACACGGAAGACTTAAGCAATAATGGATTTGTGCTGCAGTTATGCTGTAAATGCTTTGTCATTTCAATCTGGAAGAAACAAATTTGCAGCATGCTGTGGCTAAGCTGTTTCACTTTGATGTAAATTTTGAAAGATTATACAATTGAAAAGTATGTTTTGAACAATAGTTGTTAATATTAATAAAATTGGCTAATATATTTCACTATAAATTACTAGCTTTTATAAAAAAAAATAGATTTGTGTTTGTAAACCACATACTTCAGAACTGTCACATTTTATGTCTTTCAAGTGCTGTACACCTACAGACATATATCTTTAGGCAGCTGCATTAACAAAAATATCACAGTCCTATCTTGCGACATCCTGAGATACCCTAGTGAAATTGTCTGCAGTTTTCTATCTTTAAAACTCGAGATCAAGATATTTAATCAGAATTATAAAGAAATGAACATTCCCTCAATCAACTGTGGTGATCTCTCATGATATCTTAGGACTTTTTTCTCTGCAAGTTTCCATACCTGATGGATATGTGAGAACTTGCAGACTTTTAGCATGCAAGAAACAATACAAGCTGGAATTTCTTGCATTCAGGACTTTTTCTTACTGTTTCCTTCTAAAGTATTTATAATTGTTGTCATCCCCATCTGTTGATGAGGCATGTAGGCTTGTAAAACAAAAATAAAAATAAAAATTTATTTAAGCAACAGAAGTGTTACTAAGAAATAAATGCAACATGAGTAGGCTAACCTGAGAACATAGGAAACTGAGTTTGGTAATTATATATCACTAAGTTTGTGTAAAGTATACATTTTTACTCATATATTGAATATCTTAAATGAACATGTAGATTATCTTTTAATTTCTAGAAATTCCAATTTGTTATAATAGTACTTAATAGTATTACCAGATTTATACTACATTTTTGAATGTGGTAAATATCAAAACGTTTAATAATAATACTAATAATAATAATAATAATAAAAATAAGCTCCATGGTTCAAAGATTAATGAAAAGTCAATGCATGTGATTTTATTTCATGTATTATCAATTTCCATAAAATATCAATGCTTAAATAATAGTATTTTTTAACAAAAAAGGGGGAAAAAAATCAGTAATTCTTTATAAAATCCATTCGTCTGAATTTTTCAATTTGCTTCTTATCATAGCACATTTTATGCATGTCCCTGTTATTGTTAATCTAAGTGCTGTTATTATTGTGAACATTGTGAAATATTATTATTATTATTATTATTATTATTATTCAGGTTAATAACCAACATCGAATAGTTTATTAGATAATATTGTTAATATTTGTACAATTATGTTGCCCGGACATATAAAGAAATCGCTGGAATAAGCATCTACTTCCCCCAGCATTGTCATGCTCCAGTTTACTCAGTGCTAGGCTGATCTTCTCTTCAGTGATTATTCTGTCTAGAGTATCGTGAACTGTTTGAATATTTTAATTTTTTGTAACAAGTCAGCAGCAGCGAAAAATTAAATAATTCTAAAAAATATTCATATCAAGTTGCAGATGCGATACTGCTTTGAAAATATTGGTCAAAGCTATCATTATACCAATTCTGGAAAAAGGTGATGCAAATAAACCATCGCACTGAGGCATTTGGTTACTACCTGTATTAAGCAAAGATTTTACAACAATTTTAAATAATAGGATAAATTAATGGGTGAAAGAAAATTAATTACTCGGCGAAGAACAAGCCGGTTTTAGAGCGGGTTATTATATACATTAATCTGTAAATATTTAAGAAACATTGGGGTAGATTCTACGCAGTATTGATAGACTATGAAAAAGCCTTGGATAATGTGCGGAGGAATTTATTGTACCAAAAGCTAGTGAGTGAAAATATTAGTGGAAAAATGTTACGAATTATCAAGACAATTTAAAATGAGGTGAAAGCATGTGTTAAGTCCAACAATTGTATTAACGATGTGTTTAACTGCCCAGTGGGCATACGCGAAGGTTGTGTTTTATCGACGTTACTCTTTTCTTTAATTTGGAACGATCTGAAACCCTTATTTTTTTCATTTTTCATATCTCCCGTAACCTTGCTGGTCGTAGGGGCGCCACTGATGACTTTGCAACAATCTCTCTCCATTTCGCCCTGTTCTCCACTGCTCTTTGGGACTTTGCAAAGTCCATGCCTGTCCACTCTTTGATATTGTCTTCCCATCTCTTCTTCTGTCTGCCTCGTTTTCTCTTTCCTCTCACTGTGCCCTGTAGGATTGTCTTTGACAGGCCAGTTGACCGTGAGACGTGACCATACCATCTTAGTTTGCGTTTCTTTACAGTGGTGAGCAGATCTTCAGAAGGTCCAATTGCACCTTGGATTTTAATGCGCACCTCCGCATTAGAGACGTGGTCTAAGTATGAGATTTTCAGGATCCTTCGATAACATTTCATCTCTAAGGCATGGATTCTTCTCTCTAATTCTGCTGTTAGGGTCCATGTCTCACATGCATATAGGAATATGGACATGACGAGGGAGCGCATAAGCTTGATCTTGGACCCAAGCGTGATGTTGCTGTCTTTCCAAATATCCTTCAGCCTAGCCAGAGCAGCTGTTGTCTGCGCAATCCTGGAAAGAACCTCAGGTTTTGAACCTTCATCAGAGGCGATAGCACCTAGGTACTTGAAGCTTGTTACTGTGCCCAGCTTCTGTCCATTCACTCTTATTTCCTTTTGGATGCCACTCGGGTTGTTTGTCATTAGCTTTGTCTTTTCAGCGTTGATCTCCATCCCATATCTTAGTGATGCTTGAAACCCTTATTACCTGAAGGAAACAGAGGAGTTTCGGTAGAAACCGTAAACCTATTTTTACTGTTGTATGCAGACGATCTAATTGTCTTTGCTGACACTACCCACCAGTTAAAAAATATGCTCAATAGACTGCATACATACTGCTTAAAGTGGACATTAAAAGTGAATATGGAGAAAAAAAAGAGTTATTGTATTTCGCAGAGGTGGCTATCTCAGACGTTATGAAAAATGGTACTATGTGGTTATGAAAAGTGGTACTATGTGGTTATGAAAAGTTTTAATATGGCCCTACATAGGTAAATGTTCAATCATATAACAAGTATCTAGGATCCATATTTTCTTCAAAAGATTCCTGGTATAACTCTGGTTATATTCCAGAAAACTCTGTCTTTGCAAGCATTGAGGGCTATGCATAATTTGAAGCGAAGTATTTCACAATTTGGCTTAATACCTTTAACTGGATTGCTTCGTCTGTTTGACTCAAAGATAGCTCCCATTCTTAACCATGGGGCTGAAGTTTAGGGTTTTATATGATGCCAATGATATTGAAAAATTTCATTTGTCATTTTATAAATATATTCGTGGTATACCTAAGTCTACTCCAAATGCATTCCTATATAATGAATTAGGAAGAATTAGTTTGCAGAATAAAATATACACGTATTTTTAAATGTTGGCTTAGAATTCTAAAAATGCCAGAAGACAGATATCCTAAATAATGTTACAATTTACAACTAAGATGGGGAACAAATTTTGCTTGCTGGGCTAACAATGTTAAAAAGCTTATATTTATGTATGGATTTGCAAATGTTTGGTGTAGTCAGGGTGGTGAATGATGAAAATACATTTTATAGAATGTTTTAGTCAGAGATGGTAAGATATGTTTAGGCAAAAACGTCAGGATGAGATTAAATCAATGGAAAGACTGCGTTTCTATAGGTCATTGTGAATAGAATTCACTTGTCAAAACTATCTAGAATTGTTAGGAGAAATAGATTGTTGCTACATAGTTACTATGCTTATGGCGGGTAACTTGCAAATCAGAGGTAATATTTGTTATGAAGAAAGATTGTGTCAAATTTGTAATGTTAATAATCTTAATAATAATAATAATAATAATAATAATAATAATAATAATAATTAATAATAATAATTTAATAATAATAATAATAACAATTAATAATAATAATAATAATAATTTGTAATGTTAATATCGAAAATGAATTTCATTTTATTACTCTTTTCAGCTACATGGAAAATTACAAAGAAAATATTTACTCACTTTTGTATATAAAAATCCAACTTTAGAAAAATGTAGGACTTTTATACAAAATAATACTAGAAAAATTTTGATGACTAATTTACCAATATTTACTATAAAGCCTAAATGATTAAAATAGCCGTTTTATCATAAACTCCTGCTACATAGACTCTAGATCAATATCACAAAAGTTTTGTTTACTACTTGCAGGCTTTATTGTTCTCTTTAATTTATATTGTGTGATTACTGTGTAATATATTTTTGAATTTCACCCAATTAGAAAAAATATAATAATGATTAATTGCATGTATAACACTTCCCATAGATACGATGTTCTTCTGTTACACATTAAAACACATTTTTATACCACGACGTGTGGATATGTATCATGGGCCAGTGGCCTGTATTACAAATAAACATTATTATTATAATTATTAGTAGTAGTAGTATATATCCTGAAATAATTAATGTTTTCTTTGAGAGAGAGAGAGAGAGAGAGAGAGAGAGAGAGAGAGAGAGACTCATCCCATTCTTCCGGTGGAAGATTGAATTTGGATCCCCGTTGAAAACGTGACCAAATCAAATTCAATTTTGAAAACTGAATCCAACAGATGTTGAAAATGAGTCATACCTGTTCAAAATTGAAACACATTCAGGTCAGTTTTCAACGGCTTCATTGGGGTCACTATTCATTATTGAATAATGAATAACTTTCATTTATTGCCATACCATTTAGCAGGTCTGTATCTGCTGATGGCCAAATCAGAATTCAGCGTTGAAAACTGAACCCAACAGCTGTTGAAAATGAGTCACACCTGTTTAAAATTGACACACAGTGAGGTCAATTTTTGACAGCTTGTTTGGGTTCACCATTCACTGTTGAATAATGAACCACTTTCATTTATTGCTATTCAGTTTAAGTGGCCTGTATCTGCTCATGACCAAATCAAAATTTTGTTGAAAGTGAGTGATACATGTTGAAAATGGACACAAATTCAGGTAAAGTTTCAACGGCTTCATTAGGTTCACTATTTAATATTGAATAATGAACCACTTTTATTTATTGCTTTACCATTTAACAGGCCTATATCTGGTCATGGCCAAATCAAAATTCGACGTTGAAAACTGAAACCAACAGATGTTCAAAATGACTGATAGCTGTTGTTACGACTCTATGGTCTAAGATAAAATGTAACAGAAAGAAAGTGAAACCAACAAATCAAGTAAAAATCAACAAGCAATTTATTTCTTGATAACTAAAATGAAAATCAAAAGGCATTTACAATAACGTGAATTAAATCCAGATAACCCAATAATCCTAAGTGTCCTAATCACAAGTCCTAAATATAGAATATTCTGAATGAATTATTGTATCCTTGAATGTGATGATGTGCCAATAGTCTTTAATGTCCTGATGTGCCAAAATGAAGTACTCCAGAATATCTTTGAATAAGTTCACATAAATAAAAAAAATCATCAGTTCGAAATCCCAAATCCAATGTCTATGAGCACTTTTATAATCCAATGAATATTTTAAATAATTCCCCTCTCTGGATTTGGAATGATTTTTCACAACTGTAACAACTCTTTAAAATATTGATGGTAAGGTCGAAACTGAAAAACTGTCCACTAAACATGGTATATATAAAGATAGGTCACATGACAGAATGTTGTAGAATTGTATATGGTGTATGTGACTTTTAAAGGACATTCTGGTTTTATCTGTAAATAAAATCAACCCTGACCTCAAATGGAATAAACAACTTGTTTACCAAAACCGTCCTTGAAGTCAAATGCTAAGTAAACAACTTAATTCAAGGACAATAGCTAAACATGTCAACATTATACTTAACATTAAGGTTTAAGCAAATATTAAAGTCAAGAAACGTTTATAATTTCCTCAAATATTTATAATATTTGTAAACATCATACATAACACTGTTGAAAACTGAAACACATTCAGGTCAATTTTCAACGGCTCCGTTGGGTTCACTATTCAATGTTGAATAATGAACAATTTGCATTTATTGCGATACCTTTTAGCCGGCTTGTGCCTGGTCATGACCGAATAAAAATTCAACGCTGAAAACTGAACCCAAGCAGCTGTTGGAAACTACTCGTATCTGTTGAAAATGTACATACATCTTAAACGTTTAATAATGAACCAAATTTCATTTATTACTAAACAATTTAGCAGGCCTGTATTTGTTCATTTTTGTGCGATCTGTGAAGCGTCGAAGACACTTAGTAAGCCCTTGTTTACTCTCTTTCACTACAGTTCATCATTTGTTCAGGTTTAGTAAAACTTCACTCTTTATATACATATACAAATACTTTGAATTGGGTTTGAGAAAGCAGATAGAAGAAAATCGTCTAGAATTGCAAGAGGTGTCTGCAGAACAAAATTAATAAGCCTCGGTAGGGGTCGATATGAGGCCAAGATCATGTTGTCATAAAAAATTCCTACTGGGGAGAAACCGTATCATATTATCCTCAGCTTCACTCTGGCTCTATGGAAGGATGTCCCTGGAACATATTGAACTAATAAAGCTCTCTTTCTATGAGATCTTTGGGGTCACCCAGAGGCTCTGAGGCAGTGGAAGATATACACAAAGAGATAATTAGATACATCCGGTCATAAATGGGATTCCCTCTACTCACGTAAGCTCTCCATTGAGTTATGTCCTTGGGCCGATTTGATGCTTTGTGGCTTATCTACGGGTCTCAGATCAGCCAGCAGACTCAAGTTCGAACACCAAAGTATCCTCTTACTTAATCCAACTGCAGTGATAAGATACTACCGACCATCGGTTACACTACTATAAAAGATCTTCTAGTCACCGTACTAACCTGAAATGAACGTTAAACTGTAACAGGGAAATCCATCGGTCCAGACCATAGCCAGCTGAAGTCAATCAGACACCCAGCGGTCTCATGTGTGAACACTAAAATTGGAAGATATATATGTAGATACTTTAGATTGACAATCTTCAACTTTCGATCTGGTAGAGATATCGACTTCAGATAAACTCTGGCAAAGAACATGGACACCTCTCTCGCAGCCCTGACCACCAAGAGTTGATATCTAGTAAAGCGGTCTTAAGTTTGAGCACTAATCTTACGTCGGGGCTGTTATAAACGTAAAACTCATTCGATTGCAAGGCTTTAATTCTATTATTATTTCTCCGATTGACCTCAGTTTAAAATTAAATTGCGGGTCAGTCTGAGCAGCTTGAACCCATTTGCATGCAAGGCAGTGCCATGCTTAAGCCTTCAAATAAGGTCATACAGATTTATGACCTTAGGGACACAAATCACCATAGAACCTTGTCCTCTGGGTCTACACGAAAGAATACCATCTGGTTCAGGAAGGAAAACAATTTATTTAAACTTAAGAGCGAGACCTAACAATCTATATAGCGCTTAAGAGTGATCTTTCTTTTCTAGGGATTGATATGGTATAGTAAATTCGGTGCACTCTCGTGGAAGTTAGGAGATGTGAAATATGATCACAGCACCACCACCCCAGCCCGAAAACAACAACAGCAACAACAACAGATTATTATTGGAAAAAAGTACTGGCTCAATCCAAAATAACAGAACCTTCCTGGAATTGATCTAGTCGCTAACATTTTGAAGTGTTATAAGTTCTTTAAAATAAATCCGTCATGACACAGAGACCACAACGATTGTCCCTTGTTCTTTGACCTTGAAAAAGTAAAACAGAATTCCGATCTTGAAGATCAATAAAGGGCTCCGCTTTCGTTTGGACAGTGCACAAGTGTATGCAGTCAAAACAATAGGTTTGAAATCTTATAAGAGAATTCTTGAGTTTAGACTGAATTTGCTCGGTCATTTCTGGGTTACAGTCATACCACGGAGAAGAATTGTTTACAGTTTATGCCTTTTGATAAACCCAAGGATTATGCAAACCCTTTATAAAGCGAATTAACTCTCTGGATAGGATAACAGGCATGGGTCAGAGGCAAACGGAAAATTACCTTGGTATATCAGTTTCCCCGCGCCATGCGGTGCCAGTAACCGAAAAAATTACGTCATCTGCACGAGACGCTTTTTGTCGGTGTAGATCAAAGGGACGTTAACAGAATATGTGGGAGTTGTTGAGAAAACGCGTTTTGTTCTCAGTTGACTGTCAATCTCGACAGCAGGATGGAGGCCAGAGAAATTCTGGAGATCAGAAACTATATCCTTAGATGAATTATTCTTTCGGGAGTAAAAATTTGTTTTTAAAAAATTACAGTTAAACATTAGCAAGTCAGAGAAATTTTCGAAGACTGTGTAAGAAATATTGCATAAATGACGGCATTCTTTTCTATAAATCCAAGGTTGGTGAAAGAAGGTCGTAACTGTGTCGGAAAGAGGAACATCCTAAAGAACGTGCATTGTCCATGTTGGCCATCTCGGCGTCAACACAACGTAAGTATTTAAGTAGTTACGTGCTTAAAATGTTGTTTGTTTGTTTTGTTTTTTGACAACATTGTATATTCTTAGACCCAACCTTGGCGGTGTATGCATATGTATTATACCTTTGAATAGTGTATCCCTCGAACAAAATCTTCATGTTATGCGAGAGGACTTTTAAAAAATTGATTGACTTCAACACCTGGCAGTGTCAAGATTTGTTTCTGCCTTTTTTATATATTCTTTTTAAAGGTAGTTCTACATTTAGCACTTTAAAGGACAATGTATGTTCATCCCAAATCATTGCCCATTCCCCCATCGTTCTTATAGTGGCGATCCTCCCCACCCAAACTACTAAACCCACCCCTCTTACGCATTTGTTAAGCACATGTACTATGAATAACATTTTGCCGGTATGTGAAACAATAGCAGTATAGCCCTAGCATCATGTAGCAGCCTCGATAGCTCAGTGGATAAGGTCTTGCGCTATGGAGCAACATAACTCTGCCGGCTAGGGTTCGATTCGTCCGTCGCGGTATGTCTGAGGGGAACCTTACATGTAAAACCCCATTCATTAATTCCTAGTCATATATGATATAAATTACGGAAATGCATTGCAATTGTAATGAAATATATCTGTGGAGCTGTTTTAGGTAAAAACTGCTTATGGTAATGCCAATTGACAATGTGTAATAATTATCTTAATTTACCCTTCAAACCGACAATTGCACGTGTACAATTAATAATCTTGTGTGGGTAATTTTATTGTATCTCTAGTATTGCCACTATTACCATTGTTATTTGTATATTGTACAAATACTTGATTACTGTTATTTGTATATTGTACAAATACTTGATTAGTTATTTATATATTGTACAAATACTTGATTACTGTTATTTGTATATTGTACAAATACTTGATTACTGTTATTTGTATATTGTACAAATACTTGATTACTGTTATTTGTATATTGTACAAGTACTTGATTACTGTTATTATTTAAGAGAGTTTAGCAAATTATTTGTCGTATGCAAGACTGCTACTGCGAAGTATTTGCATTGTTGCTTGTTAGTTATCCAAGCAAATTATTTTGTTTTTGATGTTTGATAGTGCACGTTTTTCTAACGCTGTCCTGAATTTGAACAAAACTTTGCCGTTACATTTGGGATTAATGAAATACACGAGAGTTCAGTTAATGATGTTTACTGTATGAAGTCAATCTAACAAGCAGTATCAAAGAAGCAAACAAAACATTCAATAAAAGTTTTTCAATGTTTTGCTTTTATTTAATGATGTTTCCTGACTTGGTTGGCAACCAGGTTAGCTTTTTTTTTAATTCTTCCCACGATCCATTCTTGCATTGTTCATTGAGGAAACGTTTGTGTTGCATGACGGTGAAACAATTATGCAAAATGCATTGGCCAGGAAGAACTTGTATTCTATATGCTTAAGTGTAGTGCTTACTGAAAATTGATTGGGATAGAATATTTGCAATGATTTGTGACAATCTAAAAATGGATGCCGTGTCCCTCTACTTTGGTTTTGTTACATGTAGAAAAACGACTTTCCTATTTATTTATTTTTGTTGTGAAGACAATATTCGTAAAATTGTTGGAACTCATTAGTGTGATGTTTCATGTAAACTCTGCGCCATTAACCGCAAATTATTATATTTGTTAATTAAATTAGATTCTGTCTCAACCTTTAAGATTTCCCATAGTTTACCCATCTGAATGTTTTTTTTTTTTTTTTTTTTTTTTTTTTGCTCAAATATACAAGAAGATTACAAGTATGGATACAGGGTGGATTGGACACAATTTTTTCAACTTACAAGTTCCTCTCCATTATAAACGTAAATAATTAATTAATGAGCATTCAGGCAAGAGTTCTGGAAAAAGTCAGGACAGGTGACGTAACATGTATATAATGAAATGAGAAGGATGAAAGAAGGGTAAGGCCGGAGGGATAGTGTTTGGTGTGGTAAAGTGCGTACAATTGTAACTGTAGACATAATGGAACAAAAAGTAATCGTATATTTTGTAAATCTGTTTGTGTTCATAATAAATGTACACATTTCTTTTTCTGGCAAAATGTTTGTTTCTGATGTGTAAAGTTCGTTGCCAAATAAAAGTGTATCAGTATCAATATTAATATTCATTAAAGATAATCTGCGATAAAGCTTTAAATGTGTACACCTTCCCCAATGGTTAAACACATACGATAAATTCGAATGAAAATAAACTAAACTTGAAGAATTCGAATAGATCCTTTTTGAATTGATAACTATATTCGGCGTAGACCGTAAATTTCAAAAAAAAAAGGAGCCTATGTATGTTTGCCACTATGTATGTTTGCCAGATATAATATATACAAGAAATGTGCGTTTCGAGATTCCAAGACAAAAAAAAAGAATTATGAAAAAGTATTCTTTTTGAACGATGTAAGATCATCTGGAGTTAATGACGTGCGGTTCTATGTATAAACACAGTGCTATTGCCATAAGAGTGTCTATTTTGTGTTGTTTAAACACGTTTCTAACAGGACTTTACATATCTGCAAATTTTCGGCACTGTCTTTTCGTTTACTGGTGCTGCATTTCGATTGGTCACTGAAACAGCGTGATGAATGATTATTAAGCTTTTTACGTTTGAACTTTCTTTTGTAGCTTGAATAAAATAAGAGAGAGATGTTATTGGGCAAGGTTATTTGAGGACTTCGACAATACATCTCAGAAGGTGACCAGTGCCAGAGGAAAATTCCACTGCAAAAGGCAGAAAGATCTTTACACTCCATACCTGTCCTACTGTCAGCATTTTCGCAGATTGGATTCGATTGCATCGGACCATAAGAAGAAACATGTATTTTTTAAAGGTTCAGAATCTAATAATTTCACCATCAATTTTCTGTCATTTTCACTTTTGTAAATCAAGAACAGCATGAAAGAACACCACTGGTGCATTACATGCAATAACAAGACTTCACCTTTTTGATTTTGTTGTTGCTGTTTGTTTTCTAACTTGGTTGCCTACCTGGTTAGCTATTTTTGATTTTCCCGCCAATTTTGTTGCTCTGTTGATTATGGGAAGTTCGCATTGCATCACATTAAACAATTACCAAAATGCCTAATCTATAAAAACTTGAATTCGACATGCTTAGGTGTAGCGGTTACTACAACTTGATTGGGTTGTAGTGATTTATGGTGATCTAAAAATAGATGAAGGTTCCCCTTACTTTCACTTTGTTAGATATTGAATAAAAAACTTCCCTATTTGTTGTGCTGACAGTATGCATAGAATTGTCGAATCTCTGTCTTACGCTGTTTCGTTTAAACTTTGCACTATGACTTGCAAATACTTTTATTTATGTATCCAAATTAGATTGTCAACTTTTAAAAGAGATGAAGTAACTTGCTGTTTGCAACTCTTCACTGACTATGGGAGTCCGCAGGCCCGGATGTTTCAAAAATGCATTGTGCAGAATATAAATATATCCCTTTGATTTTGCTTTGCCCCCCCGGAAAAATTCCTGTGGACGACCATGGCACTGACGACCATTTTTCTATGCCTAATAAAGTTGGCTCATTATTCAACGTTGTGAAATGAACCGGTTTGCCTTTTAATTTGAAAATGGAACCCAAAATGCAATTGTTTCATTTTGGATAATTGTGTGGTCTGATATCGAACATGGAATAGAAAAATCGACATCTATTTACAGTCAATCTTATTAAAGCTACACTAATAGTTTTATCAACGGAACCATGAATAAACAATACTTACTTTTATTATGATAACTACAAAACTGCTTTAATTTAATGTATCTTTTGCCAAGACGATATACTTCTGCTTTTTCCATAACACTGGCAATGTATCAGAAACATTCGAGATATTACAAGTAGTGTCCTCCTTGTATATACACTGGCACATTTAAAATTTCAACAATATCAAAAATAGAAATTTGGAAATGATTAATAATAATAATATTTGTTTATAAGGTGTACATCATATGTAATGCAAATTCAAGTGCCAAAATTAAAATCACTTGAGTGGATGTTACAGTGCTGCTGGTCCCTTTGAAGACATTATAATTTATTACATTGCAAGATACATGTGCTACTTGGCAGTGTAATCATGTTTCTTGTCTATAATTTAATTCATATAATTTACTTTTACAGATTGTGAGGTCAATGTTGACCACACATCTAGTCTCTTAATCATACCTGAATATTGGTAGTTCTTTCTATATTGCAGGTAAGCAATACATCTTGGAATTTACAGAGTATCTCACAAAATGGGTGGTATCTCACAAAATGGGTGGTTACTGAAGGAATTCCAAAAAAGAACGTACAGACAGTTGTAACTGCTTAATAAGATATGTGAGTAACCATAGAATTCCTGATTACAGATCAAGGAAGAGAAATTTACAATGAATAGAATCAGTTATTTTACAGCCAGATGGGTACTGGGCACAGGATTGCCTCCGCCTATCACCCTCAAACTGGAGGGTCAAAAAGAAAGATTTAACTGCACACTTTGTATGATGCTGACTTGTTTTGTGAATGAAGAATGCAATGGTAGGTATGCAAAGCTTCCTTTTCTGTTATTGCTTACCAGACTGCTGAACATAAATCTACAAAGAAGTTCCATTTTCTCTTGTGTACGGAAGGAAAGTTAGGTTACTGGTCGAACTCAGTATTCCATCGTCGGAAAGCCATGACATTGCCGACAATGATGCATTGCAGGTAAGGATAGATTGTGTGTTATGAAAAAGTTCAACAGAAAATATATGGGAGGCACAGAAAAAAAAGAAAAGCATTACCACGATGCCAAAGTAAAAGATATTGCTTACAAGGAAGGTATGAAGTATTACTTCACAATACAAGAAAATTGACCAGAAAAGGTGGTAAACTAGGTTCATTGTGGACCGGATCATACATCATTGAAAAAGTGCTGAACAAAAGATAGTTTCATATACTGGGATATAAAAGTGTCATTAATGGTAGCAGACTGAAAGCTTACCAGAGGAAAGCGGATGAAACTGCATAAAAACCGGAAGCAAAAACCATTAACACGGGGAAAAAGACCAAGACAATGAAACCTGTCGAAATGAAAGTGATTTTGAAGCTTGATTGTCTTTGAAAAAGCGTCTGTCATGCAGACACGCAGCTGATGAACATTATGATGCAAACCATCAACATCATGCACACAAACAAGATAATGAAGACAAACAGCACTAACAAGACCACACAGGCAAAGAAGATTGCGCAGACAAACAGAACTGCACAGACAGAGAGGATTGCGCAAACAAACAAGACCATGCAGTCAAAATAGATCGCGCAGACAAACGAGACCACACAGGCAAAGAAGACTGTCAGACAAACAAGACATCATGCAAACAAGCACGACCATGAAGTTGAACAAGATCATACATCGAAACAAGATCTTTCAGATGAACAACATCATGCAAAAGAACAAGATTATTCAGACAAACAAGACTGTGATCTCATAGCCATAGAATATTTGCATACATATATGCCAAGAATGAAAGCATACAATCCGGTTGACAAAGATTGGCAAAAAAGATAACTCACAGATGTTTGGAATAAAAGTGAAATTAAGATATCATTGCGTCCAAAACAACAGTGTCTATGAGGGGAGATGGTAACAGTCTCTTCAGAACTTTTAGTTACATGTTGGTTGGTGAGCAGACATACCATATATTAGTCAGGGACTATGTTACACATTTCTTGAAGGAAAACAAGGAATTTTTTCAAACCATAGAATCACAACCTATCATTGCATATCTCGTAGAATCAGGGATGTCTGATCCAGGTACCTGAGGTACAGAAATTGAAATATTGGTTTTTCTGACAAAGTATTAGGCATATGGCGAAAAGATGTGGAAACAACAACAAAAATTTCTACTGGCTATCTTACTCTCCTTTTCAAACGAAAGGTCCAGTATCAGATTCATGCACGAGCAGTTTGAACCAGTGCTTGTTGTAGAATGCATTAGCTTGGTAGACGAATGTGACACTATACCTCTTTTTAAAAACGTACTCCATACTTGGGTATCAGAAATCATCTGCCCTCCAAATACTGGTGGTTTGTGTCCGAAACTGTGTTGGATGCGGCACTGATGGATAATTACGAAGATGAAGTCATTCTACAGTCGTTGTGCAGAGTAACATTAACACTATATTCATTAAGAAATTCAAAGTTATGCATAATAACACTAAATGGATTTTGATGCCTTCAAAAGAAATAGACCCTAATGTTTTTAGTATTTTGTGTGATAAAGTTCATTTTGCTGACAGTCATTTGCATAATTCAATATACTAGTGAGATGACCATAAGTTGAATAATATATCAGTAACTGTGTTATTCAGATATTGTACCTTCTTCATTCTGCAATGTGAAACAAAAGAATTTGAGACAACAAAGAAATAAAGACCTTGGTCATTAAAATACCCATTCTAGAGATGGAAATAGTTCACTTTACATGCATTCATGTCAAACTGTTGTTCTAAAGAGTGAAAAGAACTGCAACTGAAATAGTTCATTAATAAATAAATATTTACATTCAGTAGCTACTTTCAATATAAAAATATGGCATTCATTTTTTCATTAACGCAGTCCAATCACATGACCAAGCCTTCAAGTGAAGATTGCGCACAAAGCAGCAAACCACACATTGCGCATGTTGAATATTGTGCGTAATGCAAATTTTGCCGACATGACTGCTATGAAAAATTGTGCGCATCATGACATTACAATTCATAAATGGTTGTGAAGGTGGAACATTCTCTTCATATTGAAAAAAAAATGGTTTCCTATTTCTACACACATATGGTCTCCTAAATAGGGCCAACAATTACGACTCTTTCACACTGATAGAAAATGGAAAGAACAATGGTTTTAATTCATAAGTTTTAAATGATAATTGGCAATTTGAGTTTATTTCTTGCAAAATGCTTTGTTTACTCATAGTGTATAATGTTGTTACACTTGTTAACATTCTGAAAATGTAATGGCTGTAACAGAATCATCATGACATATAAAATTTAAATCAGATAACACAAACAGAACCTGTGAGAAAAAAAACTGATAAAACATACACTATTATTGTTCAATGCAAGTTTATGCATCTAGTTAACATGTTTGATAATCAGAAAGAATACAGTGCAATAGAATGGAAAAAATTAAAAAGCACAGATGCATTAACATTTTATAATCAACATTTTGAAACTCTCCATGTACTACTGCTATGCTGACTGGGTTGAAGTAGCACTTGTCTGCCACTTGTGACTGTAAACACATGTTGACACGTATTAATTAGATTGCAGTAGCACGTCTGTATCATGTACAATCCGTACACCAAAACAATCAAGAGGAGAGCAAATTTAAAATAAATTTCTTTTAGTACAGGTCCACACATTAATATATATACTGTATAACAATATATTTATATTTGTCATGCTAAGAAAGGATTTTGATACTTTATTTTATTTGCAGAATCAGTTTCTTTGTTTTTATAAAGGACATTAAAAAAACAATGATAAACATATTGACCATAACAAAATTTATAAATTCTTATATAAATTATGCATCATCATTCAATATTTCCCAGTATTGTAAGTTTAAAACATCTTTGCCCTGCCTTTGCATATCATTGCACTACTTTACTCATCTTTGCAGTATTTAGTAAGATCAGGATCAATGACAGCTCACATTACTTTAGCTTTATAAGATCTCAAGTTTCACAGATAGGTTGGACAATACAATGACTAACACATCAATTAAAAAGACTCAAAATAGCATGTCTGTGGTCCTGTTGAACCTCAAATCGCTCAAAACAAGTACAAAATTTAATTATAGAATACAGAATTATTATTTATTCCATTACAATCAATGAAAGAAATCCAACAGAAGTTGCAGAAAATGTTGAAAATCTCCTTGCATTTGACCATAGCTTTGACAATACCCACCATCATTATAGCTTGGAACTCGAAGAGCTATGGTAACCTCAGCTAGACCAGTGAGTAAAAGTGCTCTGATGTCCCATGGCAAGAGAGAAAAGCATACAAAGAATTTATTATCGAGAATAGGAATGAACTGGCAATATTTCTTTGCTTAAACCTGAAAAACCCAGGAGTCTGAAACTCTAACAAACAAGACGGCTGCCTCCCAAACTGATGTATTTAAGATGGCTGCACCTCTCCCCCATGCCCCAAAGTCCATTAAACTTGAATGTCATCACCTAGGCCTTGTTTAACAAAACTATCCCTGAATTATTTTTTAAGAATGAATTACCTAAGTCTGAAATTATCTGGAAAATACATAATATAATCAACATTCTTCCCAAGTTTACATACAGTTAATTATAGTGCTTGAAATTAAAATTTAATTTTTTGTTCTTGACAAATTTTGTAAACACTCTTGAATTTCCTCATGAAATATATGTATTAACCATGTTGATGAAAAACTGCAGTGTACACAATCATGTACATGTAACCTTAGCATTGCACCGCTTGCTGGCGGGCAAGATAATGTACTGTTAATTCTGAAAACCATCATGAGTCACATCTTTAGGGGTCTGAATGTACATAATTACAGCGGCAACTTACAAACTTTAATGTCACATTAAAATTAACTTAATTCCACATTAACTTTTGAACAAGATTTTTACCTTTTAGCATGCCAGAGTGTCAACGTTATTTCTTGGATATACTGAATTTTAATAAAAAAGGAAGCAAGAATTATTGTTCTTGGTTTGAAAGTGTACTTGCTGTAAAATGTACAAATATGAACATAGATTCAAAAGATATATTAAATGACTATAAAATATTATGCTTGATTAATTAAAATCCATGAAATGAACAGAACATTAATAAATATCAAATGATAGTTCCACCACAGTACTACATTGATGCTGTGTTACTTGTAAATATAAATCCCTCCATCTGTAGTGGAATCTCTGAACCCCAAAACTGACATTAATTTACCTTGCTTCTGGTACTGATTCATACTTTTTTTTCTTATCAAAACCATCTGTGAAGAAAGGGAAATGAAGTGGTTCAGTGAATATTTTGTCCCCTGCCTACCATGGTAAAGTAAAACAATTGTACAGCTACATAAACCTTTTATGATCAATGGTCCAAACCTCGAATATAATGCCATTGGCAATATACCAGACACTTTCATGCTTGACAAAATTACAATGTTGTATGTTTGCAGTGTCCTCCACTGAAAGTTGTCCATATGTTACAATATCACATAAAAATGTGAAACATTACTTAAAGACAGTGCAAACATTCACACATTCGCTTTCTGATAATATCTTTCTGCTACTTCATCTTTTGTTGGGCCAATGCCAACACCACTTTTTTCACTTTTGTCTATGGAGTGCCTTTTAAACAGTTGTGCTGGGATTGTGTCTCCGACATCTGAAACTTGGATAGTGGTTTCTTCAATCTTGCACTGTTTCGTACCAGATCCCTAAGAGCCCTTTTCTCCAAAAATGACTATCTTTTTGCTTTGATTCACCTAAAATGAAATAACTTCATAAATACAACACACTTTAAATTGTGCTCAAAGTTTGAATATTATCAATGCAATGTGTATTTTGACTTGTGTTATAACAATATTAATGATAAGGAGTAAATGTATAATCTAAATAGTGTGTTATGGATATCTGAATGCATTTGTCTCTATACGATGCAAATTTGAAGCATACAAGGAAAGGATTGTTATTTTCCGACTCCAATATTTAAAGGAAGTATATGTTGATCGGATCTTTTTTCTCTTTAAATTTCATCTTTTCCACTTTACCACATCGAAAATTAAAACTTTGTATTGCAGGAATGTAATAAACCTTTTATGTGTCACAAGGATTTTTTTAGCACTCATCATCATCATCATCATCACTTGTGTCTTCTTTCTTACCAACAAACAAAACGGAATAATTTAATTTTGCACAGAAAGCTTGCTTATATTCAATATAGAACATATAAATGATGCATGCAGGGAAACAAAGTACCAGAACTTCAATACTGAAATTGGTTATGTGAGTATCATATCAATCATCCAAAACTTAATTACAGTTGCTACAACTTGATGAAACTTGTTGGTCTTTATGAGCAAACAATATGGTTGTTCCAAGTGTTTAACTTGCCCTATTATTACTAATTTAGATATCCAGATTGATATGTGGAAGGAATAAAGCTACATTTATTATTAGGTATAAATTAGATACATGTATCTTGACTCAAAAGTACTTTACATTGATTTATAAACGAACAATCTTGAATGTAAACTTCATTTACATTCTATTAAGTTACTTTCAAGATAAATCATACAATCACTTCATAATTAGTGGACAGTGAAAGGATCATGTGGTGGAAATCGGAATGATCTGGTGATATGGACCTAGATACTTGTGATTTAAAAATTTAGACTAAATCATTGTCAGGGGGAAAGAACACAGACACACTTACTAATGTCAGCTGTAATTACAAGCAAAATTCTAAATGCCTAAACATTTTTTGTTCTGAAAATATTCACATCCATTACATGAACTGAATACTGAAAGGCTCAAGATGGTCACAGATGATGGAAAGATGCATATATGTACAAATTGACAAGAGCAAAACATTACAGCCCTCAAATAACATTACTGAAGTGCAAAAAAGAGAGCTGTCTTAGGACAGCATAGCTGAACTATTCCAGGAATGGCAAACTCCAAAATTATGTGAAAATTAACTAAACTTAAATGAAGCATAATATAAAGGTCTCAGTGACTTTCTTTCAGTGGACTGCTGTACTGCACATGGCAAGTTTAATCCCATAGGCAAGTTTCATGACCCTACCATGAATAGTTTCTGAAATATTGAGTAAACTTTCGAAATGACTTACAATAAAAAAGGCCACAGTGACCTACTTTAGAAGGAATTGTGTACTACTCAAGGAGTTTGACCCCATGACCAGTTTTCATGACTCTCCTGAGAATAGTGCCTGACAAAATGATGAACATACTAAATTCAGTACAACCAAACTAAGTCAAAATGACCTACTTGTTGCAAATTGTTAAGAGCAAACAGAGGTGCATGCCATAACCAAGTTCAATGATCATACTAAGAAAAATGCCTGAGAAATCAATATACATGCAAAATTTGACAAAAACAGCAGCTTTATGAGCAGTGAAGTTCACAAAATGTCCAGCTAGCTTGAAAACCATCAAAGGCTTCATCATCATCAATATCTGAGTAAATAATACCAAATAACTAGTTATCATCTGCTCATTTCATTTCAATGTAGTCAAGATCATGATCCCCACTGCCTAAAATATCAATTTCCCCCACAAAATTGTATATATTTTCATCAAAATCGGAATCCACACCATAAATTTTCTACTAACCAATTATCATCATCTCTGTTCATTTCATCATAGTCAAGATCACTATCTGCACTGCATAAAACAAATTTTCCCCACAAAATTGTCTATATTTTCATCAAAATTGACATCAACATCACTGCCCTATTTCGCCGCTTCAGTGATATCCGCCATGTTGATCTCCACACATTAAAACTTGTGTTTGAAATCAATTTTTCAAATAAACAGTTATCATCAACTCCATTCATTTGGGTGAAGTAAAGATAACGGTCCCCACTGCCTAAAACGTAAATTTTCCACACAAAATTCTCTTTTTTTTCAACTAGTTCAGCAGGCACATACCTGCTATCACTCCCTCTTGAGTAGTGACCACCATTTTTGATCTCTGCATGTTAAAACTCAATTTTTAATTCAAATATTTACCAGTTTTGGGGGTCTTTTAAACTCATTCTGTGATTGCATTTGTGTACCTTCTATCTTTATTTCCTTCTTTACAAAAATGTACACGGAAAATGATGACGTATTACACAGTTAAATGCAAACTTTTGTTAATTGGCAGATAGAATGTAGTGAAAATACGACCGGAATCGTATACCGTAAGAAAAGGTAAAGTACGACTGTAATCATATCCCGTCTGAAAAGGGTTAAGATCAAAGTGACTTTTTCTTCAGAGAAATGGTCTAATGTTCATGTATATGCATTCCATAAATAAGTCTCATGACCTCACTATAAAGATTATTAGAAAACACTGACATTGATACAAAAATTTAAACAATAAATTATGCATTAAAAATATAGATCACAATGATTACGTTGAATCAAACTTAAGTTACTAACAGAGATACATGCTTCAATAAGTTTTATGTCTCTACATGAAATTATGCCTGGGAAACTCTGCAAAACACCTATACTAGATACTTGTCCCAAAACTTGAACCATGTCCTGGTTTATTACCTCCACCCAACTCCTAAACTGTATGCAAAGTTGCAGAAGATTTCCCATAAAAACTACTAAATACAACCAAAAAAGAACAGCCCTGAAATGAATAACCATCATGACTTCGAGTTATGATTAAAATAAAAGATCATATAGGTATGACTAAGAACTTGCCCCAATCTAAATCCAGTGTATACATTTCAATACCCCAAAACCTAAAGAAAAGTCAAAATCCAATACACTGTATATTACCCCTTGGACAGAATACTGACGTTTTTTTAGTTAACAATATTCTTACCTAGACAACCAGCTGCCCAGGATGGAAGAAGATGAAAATATGTACACAAAAACAGCAAATTGCCTCAAAACTTTAACCAAGGTGAGATGCTGATGCCTCTGCCAGGCTGAGTACATAAATTCTCTCGATTCTTTGAATATTCCAGCTAAAAAAGAGTCTTTGTCATTATTCATGATTTTAAATGCATACTCACCCTGATTATATTCAGGATCACCATCATCATCATCATCTAAATCTCTAGCCTCAGAATCAAGTGTCTCTACAGCAAACCTTCTTGAACTTGCTATAATTAAAAAAAGTTTAAGTGAGAATCACTTTTCTGTAAAGTATGTTTTTTGTATTAAATGATCATAAAATTATGTTTCTGTATTTTAAATCCATGAAATAAATACTTCAATTCAGCTTAAATGTAGGACACAGGCTGATATATGCATAATTTTAATGTTAATGTTTCAACAACAAAAAATATAAAAAGGCTTTCAATCACTCACCTGCCATATTGGCCTTGACAAATAGTAATGGGTGGTTTAAAGCCTGTTAGTAATGATGGCCATATTTGATGGCAGATCAACATTATTTGTACAAAATAGACATATCCTGACATCAAGATGCTACCTGTGAAATTTTGTAAAATTCTATGCAACGGTTAAAAGAGAAAGTTGCTTCAAGATTTGTATATTGTTCAGTATCGATGGCCATATTTGGTGGCAGATATGGGCATTATCTGCACAAAGTTACGAGCCCCTGCAATTCACTCACATTCTGGGTCTTCTCAATAGCATCTATGATTGTCAATGTTTCTCACCAAGTCACTCAATTGTCCTCACAAACTGTTAGCACAGGCGTGTCCTCCCTCACAAGCCACAACATAAATGTTCCCCAAATTCTCTTTCAATTTTCATCTGATGAACATAAACTGTAATGTGATTCAAACTGAGGATTCCTATCAGCCTGTACTGCAAATGTCTCAAAACATCTTATTTCTGCATCAAATGAATGACAATGCATCTCGGACTCATAATGTCCTCATAAGGTGTAAGGACATGAACAGCTCTAAAACTCTCTCTCTCTCTACATCTTGTTTCAAAAAAGAATATAACAAGGCTTTAAATAACTCACCTGCCATATTGGCCTCGACCACTCACAAATAGTAATGGGTGGTTTAAAGCCTGTTAGTAATGATGGCCATATTTGATGGCAGATCAACATTATTTGTACAAAATAGACATATCCTGACATCAAGATGCTACCTGTGAAATTTTTTTAAATTCTATGCAACGGTTAAAAGAGAAAGTTGCTTCAAGATTTGTATATTGTTCAGCATTGGTGGCCATATTGGGTGGCAGAGATGGGACTTAGTTGTGCAAACTTAACAGCCCTTGAAATTCACTCACATTCTGGGTCTTCTGAATAGCATCTCTGATTGTCAATGTTTCTCACTGTATCACTCAGTTGTCCTCACAAGTTGTTAGAAAATGCATGTCCTCGCAAGCCACAATGTATCCTATAAGCCTGTACTGTAAATGTCTCAAAACATCTTATTTCTGCATCAGATGAATGACAGTTTATCTCAGACTCATAACGTCCTCATAAGATGTAAGGATATGAACGTCTCTATCAACAACAGTGCATCTCGTAAGGTATAAGGACATGAACATCTCTAAAACTCTTTCTCTCTCTGCATCTTATAAAAATGATCTGGAATATTTTCACACTTTGCTGTCCTCACAAGTTTTGGGAATATGGATGTCCTCACAATCTGTAAAACACTGGTGATGAGGAAGGATGATTGTACTGACAGATCACAGCTCCACACCTTTGCTGTCATCACAAGTTTGGGAATATGGATGTCCTCACAATCTGTAAAACAAATGTCTCTAAAAGTATCTGTCTAAAATCTTTTCTCTTCAGCAGTGATTAGGAAGGATGATTTGACAAACAGAAAAAGGCCCCACACCTGCCACATTCAACGGGCCATTTGTAAAACCTATGTACCAAGGCCTGCTTGCATTTTAATCAATCCATGAAGTATTCGTAAATATTAATTATTCTGAAGGCAAAACTTAAGAAAAAATACACTAGTGAAATAGATTTAATAATAATTCTGATACTTTGTGCCTTTTAATTAAATTAAATGTAATGACTGAACAATGACTGAGAATGATGTTTTGTTTTCAGTTTTTATTTGAGACTCCCAATTCTGAGCTTTAACCTCTGAAATACAAATCTTATATTTAAATCTGTAACTGTTATTTATTTTTATTTCAAATTTTAATTTATTTTTATTTAAATCTTTGGAATGGAAATATATTAAACCCACCAAGAATAACAAACACAGAAATAAAAAGTTATGAAACAAATGTTTCTTTTTCTTTCATTAATACGATATAGCCAAAATCAAAATTTACAGGCTGATGTATCAAGTATGGGTATTTACACCTATCCATTTTCAACTTCTTCATTTTTTTCGTTGTCACAATCTATTATCCTGCAAAAAATAGTTGAATGTCGCAGATAGCACTAAAAACTTTAATTTCCACCTGAATAATTTTGTCTGTATACTGTATGTTTGAATGATTATGTCTTAATGGTCTACAGTTAAGGAATTATTCAGGCATTGGTTACTGTCAGATGGACTTGATATGTAATATTGTATACACACAACATGGGGTATCTTTTTCTAAGAAAACGTTCAAATGGACGTCTTAAGATAACAACCAATCAAATCTTGTGTTCCACATTGACTTTGACCAGACATAAAGAAAATCAAACTGAAGTCACCATGAAATGCGCATTTTGATCGATGGACTTTATACTACATCACAGTGCAGACATTTATTATATAAGGCGCAAGTTGTCTTGTACCTAGTTGTATATAAACTTGTAAAGTTCTTTGTGGCCGATATTTATTATTTGATGATTTGCAGAATACAGATAAATATTTATACAGAATATGTGATGCAACACTGGTGCAAGTTGTTGAACTCAAAAATTGCTACTTTTAAACAAAATACACATGGCAAATAGTATTCTTAACCACTCTGTCTCAATGAATGCAATTTAATTCCAAGTGAATAGTCATATTATGTTATGATACAGAACTCTTACATCTGCATTACATGAATCATTTTTATGTGGTGCGTCTTCCCCATCATACTGAACATCATACAATGCTTGGGGGAACTATCATGGCCTTTCAAGACTATGCCTTTGTACCATTCACTCTTGTTGGACCCAAGATCTACACACCATTCATGAAGGATGCACCTGCCCACAAATTTGGTATGTAGGTTTCTGTTTGAGGATATAGTGATGAGGGAGTTTATATATATATATATATATATATATATATATATATATATATATATATATATATATATATATATATATATATATATATATATATATATATATAAAAACATGTATTAACATGTACATACATTTTAGCACACATAACAATATACATATATGTAGTGGTTTCTCAAACGTACGTAAGACCCCATGTATATGCAAAATGTAATCTTGTTTAGTTTTAATACAACCTGATAATTACCATGCAATAACTCAATTCTATCTTTATGTTGGGATTTATTGCGTGTAAAATGCAATATCAAATTGCCTATTTTAGGTCTTATAAATACCTTTTCTATAAAACAGATTGTAGCTGTACATTTAATTGACAGTTTTTTAAGTTAATAATGTAATATTTTCCACATATTACGTACCATACATGATATTTGGCTATACCACACCCACCCACCCCATGAAGATTCTTCATATTACCAATAGCCCTTAGAATGTTTAGTACAGACCTGATAAAATAGTTTTCACTGCATGAGCATATAAGCAGTATGAAAGCAGACACTGGTTAGCTGCTAAAGAACAATATACACAACTTTCAAAGGGTTTTTATACCTGACCGTCAACAGCAGTTTTCCCTTATTTGCCAATAGAAATGAGTGCCTGTGTGATTAATCCATCCTTTTCCCACAATCCCGCACCAAAAAGGTAAACTTCCTTACAAATATTTTTATATAGTGAACTCCTAACCTATCATACCACTGAATTTGAAATGAAAAAGGGGATAATATTTTTAGTTAACTGTACAACTTACCATGCCATTCCTTTGTGGACCAGTCTTCCAATATATAACATGTACCACAAGAACAACATGCCCATTCATTGCTCAGGTGTGACGTTGCAGATTTCCATTTACTAGACTGGTCCGATGTCAAACTTTTAGCTTGCTTATGGGAAGGAAACCAGGCTATTCCATTGAGACTGATGCAGCGAATGACGGTTGGCACAACTGGTGACAAAAGAGAGAAGTGGCACTGGGGACGTCCCCACAATGAAATGTCCCAATATAATTTAGTTTAGTTTTTTACATGTTTTATAGCACATAGATTGACTCTAGGCACCATAATTATCGGGATAAACATTTGTCCACACATTGCATCTTCTGTCCTCACAACAGAGGTCATAGATTCATGAATTGTCTTCATGACAGATTTTGTTATTACCTCTCTCTCACTCCCTCTTGCTTTCTCAGTTATGAAAATCAATGTATTATTAAACTTTTCATATTTTTAGAAGCACCTAAATATTCTCATGGGATTCTTTCGTAAAATATATATATCTTTAATCTCTCATAATACATGTATATCAATGCATTTTAGTGGGTGAGTGTTTGAATATTCAATGGCATTGTGTACAACTTAAAAAGAGCATTTTACACTATATACTGTAGCTCAGCTGACATAAGTTCCACGCTATGTAGTGGACATCCAATATTACATAATTTATTCATGCGACTCCGATTGGGGAAAAAAAACTTAATCCATCCACTAATGCCACAATGTGGACATCCCCAACGACCACTATATCCGATCAGAGATGAATTGCGTGGATGGATTAATTTCCAGTGGAAATGTGGATTTTCCATAATCTGTGATGCATGTACTGTACTTCACATTTGAAGGGTTTTTCACAAGTATGGATCCTCAAGTGTTTTTAAAATTATGGTTTGCACTAAACATGTTCCACACAGTTCACATGAGCAGAGCTTTTCACCTGTGTGTATTGGACTATTATCATATATACAGGTGTACTGTCAATCTAGTCGTAACAGAAAATAAATGACCCAATATTTCACATTTGGATGGTTTATCACCAGTATGTGTCTTAGTGTGTGTCATCAAAGTTAAGCTCTCACCAACAGTTTTTTTACACATCTCACATTTAATGGCTTGTAACCAATATGTAACTTCATGTGATTTGTCAACTTGGAGTTAAATGAAAATGATTTACCCATAAGTCAGATTTGTATGGTTTTTTCACCAGCATGTATCTTCAAGTGTGTTGAAAGATCTGGCTAAACAATTTTGAATATATTTCCCATCTGAATGGTTTGCCACAAGTGTCTACCCTCATCTGTGTTGATAAATGGGTAGTCTGGATAAAGACTTTCAGATATATTTAAAATTTGAATGATTTGTCATCACTGTGCATCCTCATGACAAATAGGTGCTCTATATAAACAATTTCCTACATATTTCACAGGAGCAGGGTTTATATCCAGTGTGTACCCTCATGCACTATGCATCTATACTTAATAGAAAACAAATGACCACATATTTTACCTCTCAGTGTCCAACATTGTCTTCAAAGCTAATTACGCTATAACCAAACAATTCTTCTCCACATATCTCATATTTCAACGGCTTGTGACAAAAAGGGCTCAAAACTTGCTGTAGTCTAGCTGCTAGCCCGAGGCTAGTAAATTTCCTGTTGGCGTAGTTATTTTCAAATTTACAATAGTCTTGATGGGTTATTAAGTTTCAGGTGTCACCAATCAGCTAATGGACTAGTGAAGAGTCAGCAGGACTAGTAAGTTTCTCAAGCTACTAGTACTTCTGGCTACAAAGAAATTTATGTTAATTCTAGGCCAATATGCATCTTCATGTGCTTTGTCAAACTTTTGCTCAAGCTGAATGATTTACTATATAAACCACATTTGTATGGTTTGTCACCATTGTGAATCCTCAATTGTATGGACAAACAAGAACACTGTTTCAACAATATGCCTCATTATTTCACATTTAAAGGGTTTCTCACCAGCTAGTGTACATCCTCACGTGTGCTGACAAATTACAGATCTGGCTAAACAATTTCCACCATATTTCACATTTGAATGGTTTGTCACCAGTGTGCATCTTCAAATATAATGACAAACTAGATCTCTGGCTAAACAATTTCCCACAAAATTTCACATTTGAGTGGTTTCTCACCAGCGTGCATCTTCAAATGTGATGACAAATTAGATCTGGCTAACAACTTCCCACAAATTTTCACATATGAATGGTCTGTCACTAGTGTGCATATTAAAGTGTGTTGACAAGTTAGAGTTATGTCTAAATAATTTCACACATATCAGTACGGCTCATTTCAATGGGTTTCTCACTAGCGTAAACCCTCATGTCATGACAAGTTATATCTCTGGCTAAACAAATCCCCACATTTCTCACATTTGAAGGGTTTCTCACCAGTGTGCACACTCAAATGTCCTGACAATTCATAGCTCTGGCTAAACAATTTCCCACATATTTCACATCTGAAGGGTTTCTCTCACCAGTGTGCACTTTCACATGTCTTGACAAACAAGAGCTGAGACTAAACACATATTTCACATCTGAAGGATTTTTTCACCAGTGTGCACCTTCACATGTCTTGACAAACCACAGCCCTGACTAAACAATTTCCCACATATTTCACATTTGAAGGGTTTCTCACCAGTGTGTATCTTCAAGTGTAATGACAAACTGGCACACCATCTAAATAATTTCCCACATATTTCACATTTGAATGGTTTCTCACCAGTGTGCACCCTCACATGTCTTGACAAACTACAGCTATCAATAAATAATTTCCCACATATTTCACATTTGAATGGTTTCTCACCACTGTGTATCTTCAAGTGTGATGACAACCTAGAGCTCTGGCTAAACAATTTCCCACATATTTCACATTTGAATGGTTTCTCACCAGTGTGCACCCTCATATGTTCTGACACAAGAGTGCTCCGGCTAAACAATTTCCCACATATTTCACATTTGAACGGTTTCTCACCATTGTGCACCCTCACATGTCTTGACAAAGTAGCGCTGCAGCTAAACAATTTCCCACATGTTTCACAATCAAAGGTTTTATCACCGGTGTGGACCCTCATATGTCTCAACAAACTATAGCTTTCACTAAACAATTTTCCACATATTTGACATTTGAAAGGTTTCTCACCAGTGTGTACCTTAAAGTGTGATGACAAACTAGAGCTATGGCTAAACAATTTCCCACATATTTCACATTTGAGACATTTGTCACCAGTATGTATTTTTAAGTGTGATGACAAATTTGAACTCTGTCGAAACAATTTACCACATATTTCACATTTGAATGGTTTCTCGCCAGTGTGCACCCTCACATGTCTTGACAAATCTGAGCTCCGACTAAACAATTTCCCACATATTTCACATTTGAGACATTTGTCACCAGTATGTATCTTTAAGTGTGATGACAAATTTGAACTCTGTCGAAACAATTTCCCACACATTTCACATTTGAAAGATTTCTCACCAGTGTGCACCCTCACATGTCTTGTCAAATCAGAGCTCCGACTGAACAATTTCCTACACATTTCACATTTGAATGGTGTCTCACTGGTGTGCATCATTATTTATTTTATCACATTAGACCATGTTAAGAATGATGTTCTGTATAATTCACATTTGTGTGGTTTATCTCCATATGTAATCCAAAGTGAATTGCCATATCAGTGGTATGAATAAATAAATTTCCGAGATTTCACATTTGACTAGTTTGTCAACAGTATGCATTGACCATTTTCAACATTACGAAATCACGCTCTCGGGAACAGCGTTCGATCACGAGATTGTGTCAGTGGGATACGGCTATGTTCGCAGTATCGCAGTGTGTTGTGTTACCGAATTGTATCTACTCTGTTTTCAGTAAATGACAACATCCATAAACGACGTTGCCATATGTTATTGAAAATATTTTATTTTCCGTTGTATTCAATTGTAGAATTTACTTCCCCCTTTGATATATATATATATATATATATATATATATATATATATATATATATATATATATATATATATATATATACTATAGTTAGAAACGTGGCATGTTGGGTGTGAGTCGACTTTACATACAAACGAGCCTAAAGATAGCGCCATTTCATTTGTTCGTCTTTTCTTTTTTAGTTTCATGTCATGCTTTCATTTTTTACTGATAAATTTGCAGTTTAACGTGTGTGTGGAAGTTATTTTGAATTGATTTTCTTTGTTGAAATAGTGTGTTCACAAGGATCTAAAAGGATCTAAGGGACTTGGCAATTAAACACCAAATGGATACTTTACATGTGTATCTCATGAAAAAAAAGGCGTCTTGTTTTATCATGAATTGTTATTGTTGTTATTATTATTATTGTTATTATTTTTGTTCTTGCTGTTGTTGCTGTTGTAAGAATAGGAAATCTGCAAGGGCGGTGATCTTGTGATGGGTCGGCATCAATTTGCAACAAAGGCGTAGCAGACTCAGTTCAGTCCCATATATTACCAACTGAAATATAGTATTTAGTCATTTTTTTCCACATAAAAAAAACAATTATATTATGCAAGATAATATTGCTTATCAGTGTTTGCAATGAAACTTAGAAAGATGACTGATTTCCAGTATTTTCTTCACGGGGGTTATATCAATTTTCAATTTAAAATACCCGATCAAAATGAAATTTAAAAGGCGATCCAAGATTCAATCATTATCTTTCGATGATATGCAATGACAACGAGACTTAAAAAAATTGAAAAGTTGAAGAAATATATTAGTGTTTGAATGAATATTTATTAAAAAGAAAATAAAAGGAACGAAATGACGAAACAACTTCAGCAATTATATATATGCATCGATCAAGCGAGTAAAATGCATTTTAGAATTTATATTCTTGTTTTGTATTGCTGTATCGATTAACTAAAGTTATTGGTTTCATTTTGAACCAATAAACTCTTCCTAAGAGAGGAGGTATGATATTAAACAAATTCAAAAACTGGCATCGGACTAAGTACCAGATTCTCATTGGCTGATTCCGCAGGAAGTCAACCTGTAGTCCCGCATATGCTCTTGAAAAAGTTAAATAGAAACGTGGAAGAGAAAATATCGACATGCGGAAATCAAAAGCTTGAAAAGCTAAAGTTTTGTCTGCTAAACTGTCAAAACGACGACAAACAAAAAAATGTTAATTGGCAGAAATATGTAGAAAAAAACAACAAAAAACAACATGGTAAGTAATGAAAACGATTGCAAGATTTTGTACAGTGGCAGATAAATCATATTTTAATCGAGTAATCATCCCAATTGTGAATGGGTATTTCACTTCCGAATCAATATCATGCAGATGAAACTAAAAGGACACAGCTCTTTGTAAGGAACTTATTTCATTTTGATCATGAAGGTGGTAAACAGGGAACTACTGATATGATTGTATCCGTGGACGTCCTATTTTCCGCAATACTTAGTGTTCAAATTAAAATTTCAACATTTATATGAATATAATTTTGTATTACTACCCCATAGTCAAATTTGTTCACAAGTGGAGTCTTTAGACAATGAATCGTTTCTCAAAAAGTAATGCTACACTGTTTAAAATTCTTGGTAATTTTGTTTTGAGGTTCTGGCAGGGACATATTCATTTCTCGCGTAATCAATATATGTTGCATAACTATGCAAGAATTAATCAAAATAAAAAAAGGAAGCTTTCAGGTTATGCTACCAAGAGCAAATAGAACAATTTGAAATCAGTCCTGAGTGAAGTTCTTGCGTTTGAAACAAATACAAACCATTGGTTGTTCATTTCGATTTCTACTGACATTTTTTTTTAAGCTACCGTATACAACTGTGCTCAGAAAAATTAAAATTAATTGGATACATGCGTAGGTTGAACATAACAGTTATCAGTATATATAAACATACAATGGGTGAAGGCATTAAAGCTTGTTTTGTACAGAATTAAAATTATTTTAAGATGCCGAAACTTTAAGTAGCTTCAATTTTCCCCTTACGGTGCCCACCAGTTACAGTATTGTTTCTTTTCAAATTGTTCTGTTAAATGGCTTTCTCTTTTAGCGTGATGTACCCTGTTAAAACCCATCTATTACTAATGTGCAAAGAAGTTCCGTGTCAATTACATGCACAACAAATGAAAAATTGAGGGGGTTGTGTTGGAGACAAAAGATCACTAGATTTAATGTGGAGATCAACCAGTTATACATTTTATTCTTAAAAAGGTTAAATTAGTTTAGGTCATGAGATGACAACTAGGCCTGCGTCAACTCCACCATTGTGTGTTTAAAAGTGCAAACTAAAGATATGAAGGATGCCATATTTACAAATCTGTCATTTTGAGTGCAGAGTAAATATGCATTCCGTGATAACAAGGCGTCTGGCTACATTGAGTAGATAAGTCTTGCCTGATAGCAATCACACTTTTTCTCTCTGTCCTTAGGACCATGTTACAGGACTAATCTCGGGTTCAAAGAAACAGGCAAATCAGTCCAGTATTTAAAACTATGTTTATTGTGCATTTGGGAGGTTGTGCAGAATGTAATATAAATCATGAGGAAATGTTAACCAATAAAATACATTTAATACAAATATACATCACAATTCCGTCATCAGCATATTACTTTTTTATGTACATATCAATCCATTTGCCAGTACATTCAATAAGAATGACTTAATATTACTTATATTCATTAATTATCCAGATAGATAGATAAGGAAAAAATATAAAACGAATACGCAATAGTACAGATACAAATTACAGGTGTATACACAGTCAGCGTTGTAGAGCAAAGAGAGGGAGTGAGCAGACAGACAGGCACATGGACAGAACGTTAGGCCCAGATAAGAACATGCCTATTGGGTGTACTCAAAGCTGAACAACATAAAGTAATTCTATTGGAATATATTAATATTCTTTATCATATACATTTCATAGAGAAATATACAAAGTATATACAAAATGATATATCAACCATGCATAATATACATATAATATAAATCTCGGTAACTTATAATATGGGACAATCGTCACATTTCAAGTTGCACCTTCAAAAAATCACCAACCTCTCATCTGAGAATGCAAAGAAATTAAAAATAATAGTTACCATGCTTTTAAATACATTTTTTTATACAAGTACACTTGCAATTTACTGACATGAATATTGAGTGAGTAATCCACTATAGGCAAACAAAGGCATTTTCCCGTCACCACTCTTGTACTGCGCAAATGCATGACATAGATTTAAGATCACAAATCAATTAAATGAAAATGGAAAATATGTATCTTTGCACTCTATCTTATTCATTAGGTAAACTTCTCCACAAGTTACTACCCTGTAGTGAGCAATATCACCAAAATATCACAAGTACAATTTAAAGTGATCATACATTTCATCCTAAACAACTTATAGATGAATCTAAAAATAAAATGAGAAAAATGTACATATTGCAAAGAAAACATCAAAATTGACAGAATAAGAAATGCAAAAAAGAAAATTCGAATCTCCCTGCAATCCATGCCTCCAAATATCCATTACAGTTGGAAATATATTGTATAAAAGATCATACAACCAGAAGACTTCAGAAAATAATCTATTAGACTGACTCTGATGTTTATCACAAAGGGATGAATCGATGGGCAAAATATAGTAACAATTTTCAAACTGACCCATTGGAAAGTTGCTTATTGCCTGTCCTATGATAAGAACAAAACATGATGAACAGGTAATCAAGGCAGCTTAATTGCACTTGAACAGTGAACAGGTAATCCTGGCTCAAGGTTGCCTAATTGACTAAAGGGTTAGAAAAAATAACACAATAATTACAACTGGCTACTTTATTACAATTACAAATGAATATTATATAAAATGATACAATATCTCACCCTGCCTAATTAAGAATGAATATTATATAAAATTATAAAATATCTGATCCTGCTACAACCAGACATGTCTACCTTACCATCCTTATCACCGGACACACTTACCGTCTTGATCTTTGGGCTAGACATATCTACCTCCATGACCATAGCAAGAAATATATATCCCTCCCAAACCTTAGCACCAGACATAATAATTCCTAACCTTAAAGCTGAACATACATACCCTTTCTGACCTGAGCACTTGACATATCTGCATTCGAGATCTCATCACTGGACGTATCTACCTCTGTGAAATTAGCACCAAACAGAACTACCTTCCTGGCATTAGAACCATACAGTTCTACCAACCGAGCCTTAGCGCCAGATATATATACCTCCCAGACCATATCACCAGATATATATACCTCCCAGACCATATCACCCGATATATATACCTCCCAGACCATAGCACCAGATATATATACCTCCCAGACCATAGCACCAGATATATATACCTCCCAGACCATAGCACCAGATATATATACCTCCCAGACCATAGCACCAGATATATATACCTCCCAGACCATAGCACCCGATATATATACCTCCCAGACCATAGCACCAGATATATATACCTCCCAGACCATAGCACCAGATATATATACCTCCCAGACCATAGCAGCAGATATATATACCTCCGAGACCATAGCACCCAATATATATACCTCCCAGACCATAGCACCAGATATATATACCTCCCAGACCATAGCACCAGATATAAATACCTCTCAGACCATATCACCCGATATATAGACCTTCCAGACCATAGCACCAGATATATATACCTTCCAGACCATAGCACCCGATATATATCCCTCCGAGACCTTGGCACCAGATATATATACCTCTCAGACCATAGCACCAAATATATATGCCTCCCAGACCATAGCACCAGATATATATACCTCCCAGACCTTATCACCCGATATATATGCCTCCCAGACCATAGCACCCGATATATATATGTCCCAGACCTTAGCACCAGATATATATACCTCCCAGACCTTAGCACCAGATATATATATACCTCCCAGACCATAGCACCAGATATATATACCTCCCAGACCATAGCACCAGATATATATACCTCCCGGACCATAGCACCATATATATATACCTCCCAGACCATAGCACCAGATATATATACCTCCCAGACCATAGCACCAGATATATATACCTCCCAGACCATAGCACCCGATATATATACCTCCCAGACCATAGCACCCGATATATATACCTCCCAGACCTTAGCACCAGATATATATACCTCCCAGACCATAGCACCAGATATATATACCTCCCAGACCATAGCACCAGATATATAAATCCTCTTTGACATTAGCACTAGACATACTTCCTTCCTTCCTGAAGAGACCTTAGCACAAGAAATATCCACCTCCCTGATCTTAGCATCGAGCATAGCACTCACCCTGACTTTTGCATACTACGTTCCTAACTCTAGCACCAAACATATCTACCTTCCTGACGTTAGCACCATACATATCTACCTGCCTGATCTTTAGCATCAGACCTATCTACTCTCGCTGACCTTGCCACCGGATGGATCTAACTTCTCGACCTTAGCAGCAGATGTATCTCCCTTCCTGATCTTAGCACCAAACATACCTATCTTCCTGACCTTAGCCCAAGACATATTCACCTCCCTGACCTTAGCACCAGGCATATCCACTGGCCTGACCTTAGCACCAGATATACCCCCCCCCCCCAACATCGGACATATCTACCTTCTCCAAATCAGCACGAGACATATCTTCCTCCCTATTCATAGCAATATACATATCTTCCTCCATGACCATAGCACTTGGCATATCTTCCTTCCCTACCTTAGTACCAGATAGATTAATTTTCACTACCTTAGCACTGGGACATATCTAATTCCCTGACCTTAGTACCGCAAATACCCACGCTCATGACCATAGTGCCAGACATATCTACCTCCCTGACCATAGCAAAGGACATATCGACATTTGTGACTTAGCACCAGCCATATATATCTACCTAACCTACGAACTATACATATCTAAGTCCATGATTATAACATCAGACGTAACACTTTCCCTGACATTAGCTCCGGACATATCTCCCTGACCTTTGGAGCTTGAAACAACTTCTCAGAAGCAGTCAAGAGAATTGGAATACATCTTATATAGCCAACTGCTTTAGAATTTTCATTCAAAGCCATTGATGTTGTACAAATGTGATGACTGATCGACATAAAACAGGGCAACCATTTCTACAATAAGAATGTTTAAACAACTTCTCAAAAATCTATCAGCATAGTTTGGTCATTACTAATAGAAAACATTCTAATATGAAGGCCTTTCAGACTACTGTATACAGGTGATGACAGTCTGCATTTATATACTGCAATTTTTAGTTTAAAAATATACATTTATTTAAACAACTGAATAAATTCAAGTTTTGAAAGAAAACATACTACCATTTCAAAGTTATAGGCTTCTCTTGCATTTGGTATCAAGTTTATGTTGGCCAGGTGTGTTATATCAGATCCACTTGGACCCCTTATTTAAATGAAGTTCAAATACAAAAAAAAAAAAAAAAAAAAAAAACAGCACAATACAACAGTTTCCAGCTTATATGATCTACTAAGTATCTGCCTTTTTGTTGTCAGGTTCCTAAAAATATCTATTAGTGGAAGCAATTGTTCAAAGGTAAGCCTGTTTTGATAGTTCATGGTCAATATGTATGCATTCTAATAAGTATGTATGACAACTGTCTATGGTTTTTATATATCTTGAGAAATTCAGCCCATTCTAACTAATTCTTTTTTTCAGAAAAGTAATGAATTAGAAACTGTTTTTATATTCTAAATCATTTTATTTGTCATTTCCTCAACCCATCCATTACAGTAATCAAGTTGTTTGCTACAGGGGATTTAATTTAGAAAGTTTGTTAGTTTATGCATCACTACCTGAGGGTATGTGTTTTTGAACATCCATGATCTTCAGGTGTGTAGTAAGGTTTCATGATCTTCAGGTGTGTAGTAAGGTTTCATGATCTTCAGGTGTGTAGTAAGGTTTCATGATCTTCAGATGTGTAGTAAGGTTTCTCTGATTTGGGAGGCAGATGTTTGGTAAAAAATTAACTGTGCAACGGAAGGGGTAATATCAATCACCGAAAGATAAAATTTGGTGGTGGAGCAGTACATGGAAACGATTGAAAAATCGAGTGAAAATGATAATTTCTAGTGCATTTGGAATATGTTTGTGTGTGTATAATTGTACCTTTTTTGAGAACAAACATTGCATATTTTTGAGGCACTGATCATTGAACCTGCTGTCTTTTTCTGACATCATTCCTATGGTCACAGTTACATTTATATTCAGTAATTAATTATTATGCAGTCTCTGTTAAGCAGTTATCAATGGGATGGAAACATTTTGACTGGATAAGGCAGGTGGCTGCTTATGAGACGTTAAAATTTAAATGTATTGAAGAGAAGGGCCAGGCAGACCATGGATGGAGATAAAAGGTTTTTGTTCTTAGGCAGGGACCATTGTGGGAGTTTGGACTATATGTGTATTTTCGTTTCTGGTTTTAAACTGTACAACATTCTGTTGTATAGTGAAAAATAATAAGATTACAATGTATGGTTAGCATATAAAATGTATGGCTCTGTCACACATACAATAAGAAAATATATGTTAATTGTTGTTAATTGATACTTGAGTAGAGTATGGTCTATCTATCACTCTGAAAGAAGATTATGTATTCACAAATAATATGTATCATAAATTTAATTTTCAGCCTCCAAAGTACAAGAGAAGAATATAGGTGAACAGAGATCCTCTGTCTTTGGATGGCACTATACCATACAATTTGGATACAATTATGTGAAAGGGAGACGTTTTCAGTTTAAGAGGGAGTTTAAGAGGGAGTTTAAGAGGGAGACAGGAATTAAGAGGGAGTTTAAGAGGGAGACAGGAATTAAAGGGAAAAAAATATAAATTAGCAGCAGTGTAGGAACCATCACACGTATGCATTATCAGATATGATTTACTTCATCAAATGATAAACGTTTATTGCAATCATGTAAGTGTCTAACGAAAATATGATTGTACAGTGCAGACGACAAAGTTAAGGTGGTAAAACTGTAGAAGCAAATACAATTATCGCAACTTTTTGGCGCTACTAGTGCATTATGTGCTACAACTTTCCTTTGTCCCTTTAAAATGTTGTGTCACCAAAATCTGGAGGGTGGGGGACACAGCGTCCCATGCCCTTGGGATCCTAGGTGCAACACTGATGTCCATTAATTATTACAAAACTTAGCAACAACCCTCTCTGGATCATAGTTTTCGACTGATGAACCTTCTTTGCATATCCTGATTAGTTTTATTAACTTTCAATGATCAAGTCATGACCTTGCCTTCGTCTCCAAATGATTCTGGGTAGAAAAACCACGCTCACAAGCCACACTTGTAAGATATGCTTTCAGAATATACTTGGCCAGTACACAATAATCTGGAAACATGTCAAGCAAATGCCGATATTTGGTCAAAAGTTAATCTAATCAAGTTATAACTAATTCTGAATTTTTTAACGATTCACCAACTGAAGCAAATTAATAACCAATAAAACACTATTAAAGTTTGTTCAATTACCTTTGACAACTGGCTTCGCAAGCTGCTGTATTTTCCATAGTTTTGTCTAATTGATTATAATTTGATGGGCAAATAAACAAACGCCAATATTTGATAAAAAGTTAATTCAATCAAGTCATAATTGATTTCCTCTTCCGCTTCCTATAATAAATGTCAAAGATAATCTCAAAACAATCTAAGCACGTTTCAGTTATGCATACCTAAGCGTAACATAAGTGACCTGTTAGCAGGGTCCTCAATCGATTTCAAAACCGAAGAGTCATTTGATCCATGACACCAAAATCTCGACAATTAAAACGAAAATCTGAAGAGTCAAAACTGAAATCTCAAGAGTCTTTTGTTTTTTGAGTTATGAGCTCGTAGCTGGGATTCTTCCTCATTCGTGGAGCAAACGGGTGTTACAACTTTATGAGATTTATTCTCCTTCTCAGAATTGTTACCAACTTTCTGTTTATTTGGAGTCTGAGAGTCAGAATGATCATCACTGGCAGATTTGTTTCTGAGACTGAGACAGAACAGAAAATATACTTCTTTCAGCCATTGTGATTGATTAATACGAGCCAGTGTATGACAATTCAATGAAAAAGGAAGAGGAGTATATCTTGTAGTTCACTGCAAAAATGTTTTAAATAGAATATCCGCAAGTATTTTTTACAAATTAAAATACCTACTCAAGTGTTTCTGCCGAAATCATCAATTTTTGGTCGATCTCTCCTTTTTATTTCACCTAAGCCAAAGGTCAGCCGATTTTGAAGCCGTTACCACCTTTGATCTCTTTATTACTTAAAACATCCTCATAAAATATCCCACATGTGGCCTTAACCTCTCCAGATAACAACAGTAAGGTAATCAATTAACAACCTGATGTGTACGCGTTAGCTTTCGTAATCTGATTCCTCAGCCGCACATCATTGCACCGGTACAATATTTCCGGTCCCCAGTAGACTGGTTTCCACTGGTTTCTGTAATGTGGGGATAGAATGCACAAATATACCGATTTTTTGGTCACAAAATAATACTAATAATAATAATCTTTTTTTTTTTTTTTCAATAGCGGTAAAGTAGATTTCAACTAAAAAACGATATGTGCGGTAGACGGCCTTAAAAACGGTATTTTTGTCCTACTGCCGGGTGAATCACATGTATGTTAATGGGCAATGAAACAAATGTCGATATTTGATCAAAAGTTAATCCAATCAGGTCAGGTCATTATTAAACAATCATAAATGTCAAAGATAACATCAAAACAATCTAACATTGATCCAGTTGTACCCACCTAAGCGTGACATCAGTGGCCTGTTAGCTCTGCCCCAGTTCATATTGATTTTGTAATGGTGCGATATTATTCGCAGAGAAGGTGTAAACAGTAGTCTACCAAAATGTCGAAAACTGGTGCATAGTCAATTTGTTACGGACAGCGCACGCTTAGTAGGAAATTATGCTGGAGGCGAATAAAGGGTAATTAGGACTGATGCTCCTGCCCAATCAACGTGTGTCATAAAAACGTACCGGTTGGAATTTCCATGCATCAGAAATGGGTCACATTTAAATTCCAAGTGTCAAAACTAGACGGTATGTGTCTATTGAGAACCTGATACCTTTTTCTCTATTTGGTTGCTATGGTAACCATAAATACACATCAATTTCACTTAAATTTTTCGTATTAGCAATCTGCATGCATATAAGCATCACTTTGTACAGTTTCACACCAATCTAAACATATATACTATTTTTTAGGCAGTTATATAGATCTGGCTAAAAATTGTCTGCATTATTTTGAAACTCAGCATACACAGATAGGGCAATCAGAAACAAATCAGCATTGGAAACAAGGTCATGCAAAAGCAACACAGCGCTACCATGGTTGAAAAAGATGGCGATAATTATATTTAATCCAAAAGTACTACTGATTTCTGGGGGGATTTTAGACAGCATATAAATAGTGCCGAAAATAGGGTAAAATGTTATTAAGTACATTGTTTCTCATTCTCCTGGCTCATGTCACTTTGGGCTTGCACACCTTCATACCAATGAACCTTTGGAATGTTTAACCTTTCATTCTGACCAGTGAACATTTGAACTAACACACCTTTGGACCACTGAACCCCTCTCTAGGACTGATGACCCCTCGAATGAATGAACCTTTTCGAAACAGTGAACCTTTTTTTGTACCATACAACCTTCGGACCTATGAACCTTCTCACTATCAACATGTAACCATGAAGGGTTTATCACCAGTGTGTATGTTCAAGTGTGATGAAAAACTAGGGCTCTGGTTAAATAAAATCCCACATACTGAACATTTGAAGACTTTCTGACCAGTGTGTCAGGGGTCATGCTACCAAAGTGGGCGACTAAGTTGCTGAAATAATTGAAACTTTGCCTTCTTCTATTATGAAAGCAAAAACTACTTCGCCCTGTAATTTTTTGTTGTTTTTGTTTTTTTGTTGTTTTTTTTGTTTTTATAGATCTACACTGAGTGATAGTAGTTTATGGCTTTTGATATGCTTTCTCAACCCAGCCAGTGTTAAGCCCCAGGTGAAATGGATTGCATGTTGCCTTAGCAGGTGTTCATATCAATTGCGTCAAAAACAAAAAAACTCTTGCACATTCACAGGCATGTGTTTTAATAGCTGACTATTAAAATAGTTAATCAAGCTCTTTGAATGATGACGACTTTTGGTTGTCATTATCTGCCATTGCCGTCGACATCTGAAAACAGTGGACAGATACCAACCAGAGGATATAAAAAAAAAAAATATTTTACTGACCTCTTCATCCTCATTGGAATCATTTGATGAAGACAGAGGGCAAGTGCTGTCATCTAGTGTAACAAAAACACTATGCAATGGGTTCGAATTGAAAAGTCACCATATTTACATGGACATATTTTTAATCAGCATTGAGTTGTTCTGGACACTGGAATCCAATGCAAGGCACAGTGAAATCCAAATTAACTAGTTTCCGTCAGGAGCTGCAATGGCCCAGCAAGCTACACAAATGACAGCCTTGGCAACTGATAGGAAGGAATCTTAATAGTTAAGTCTTTTATTCAAGCTGATATTTATTTTTGTATCTCATATTTTTGTATATCTGCATTTGCATGCACCCATCTACCTTTCTACTACAAATATGTGCATATATATATATATATATATATATATATATATATATATATATATATATATATATATATATATATATGCACACACACCCCCGGAACATTCATAAATATAGCAGCAGTTTATATTCATCATTAATATCTTTTTTCACTTTATTTTCAAAATGTTCATTGGTGGATTACTTAGGAGTTATGCTTTTCTGTTCAAGGAAAACTAACGGTAGACAATAGGACAGTATTCTCTGTGCATCTAATAAAATACCTGTATATCATATGGATTACTACGAAATTTTTAAATCATGCTTTTCAATCCAGAATTGATGAAGAATATGTTTTGCTTTAATTGATACTTGGTTTTACAAATAGATGTTCACATGTAGTTAATAATTCTGTTCTTTTTCTGAAGATACAAGTTTCTCCACATGTTAACAGGACATTTAATACTGAAATATATTAGGAATTGTATTTTTTAGGCTGGTGTACTTTCTGGAGCACAATCTCATAGGAATAGGGTGGCATTTCTTCAAGATAGGCTTATTTTCAAGGCTAGCTAAATTTTATAGGGTGTACTCAAAAGCACTGATACACACAAAGAAAAAAACAAATATGCAATTTTTGCTAATTGATGATAAAAACTTACTATTCATATCAATTATTTAAATGAACTAAAATTAGACATATATTTTATGCAGTTTATGTTTTATAACTGAATTGTTTACAAACATGATGACGTACAGTCAATTTAGGATGGCACAATCAACAAGAAGTAAAAATGCAAACATGGTTAATAGTTAAGATACTGAACTCTCAAGAAATAGATTTTAGGTACAGATAAAATATACCATATATAATATCAGATTATATGCGAGTATATACGGTACCTCCTGGGTAGAAAATACTACTCTCAACATTTCAAATATGGAATCGTGGCAGGTGGAAATACATGCAAGTAATTATTTCTGAAGTATCAATTTTGTTTATTTGCAAGTCCACTTTCCGTCCACCAACACTACAGCAACTAAAAAGGAGACAGCCTTTCATAAACAAAAGGATAGATAGATGCATGAGATTTCACTTGCATCAGTAGTCCACAAATGATGGATCCATAACAGTGGTGTTGACTGCAGCTTAGGTCCAAATATCTTGTTGGAAGGACCAGTTAGAAATGGTGGAAATATTCTTTCCATTTCCTCATCAATGCCTTTATTATATTGCATGAGATGGGCACTTTTGAAAGGAACTAAGAAGAAGTACACACTTCTGGAATTCCAAGTTCATGTTGTCAGAATACTGATTGGGGGCTTTTCCAGGTGCAAAGAAAGAAAAGTTGTCCCTGCCACACAGACTGCAAATCATTGACACTGTCTAGATTGGGCAAGAAGTGAAACACATGCAAGCAGAGCTCCAAAAATCATAACAGAGAAGTTGACAGTGCATGAATGTGCTAAATTTGATGTACAGGCATACCACCAGTAGCTAGAAGTGCAGGAAGAGTAGTGTTCATAGCAGTTTTTGACAACTGTTTTATTTTATTTTCCTCTTGAAACTGTTTGTTTCTGCTATATTTTTTTGAATATGGACAAAATACATTGCATATTTCTCTCCATCGAAACATACCCACATTCAAGTATGAATACAATGCATACGAGTATGATACATTCATACACATACAAAATGTGCTTATAATATACGTACAACATAGAGCATTTTCTACTTGAAAACAAACTATTGTTTAAAATCAATGTAAAATGCAAATATGCATAATAAGAAATACAGGACACAGTCCAAATAAGAGAACCAGCACACACACACACAGACACACACATATATATATATATATATATATATATATATATATATATATATATATATATATATATATATATATATATATATATATATATATTTTGCATTTCTTGCTTTGCTACCACTTCTCCCTGTTCTCTCACTGCTCCATATTCTGTCCAAAAGAAGATGTCACTCCTCCCTAAAATTCAAGTCAAGTTTGACCCATGTGTATCTTCAAGTGTTTCTTCAAACTAAAGCCCTGGCTAAACAATTTCCCACATATTTCACATCTGAAGGGTTTCTCACCACTGTGCACCATCAAGTGTCTTGACAAATGTGACCTCTGGCTAAACAATTTCCCACATATTTCACATTTATATGGTTTGTCTCCAGTATGTATCCTCAAGTGTGTTGACAAATGAGTGCTCCGGCTAAACAATTTCCCACACATTTGACATGAGTAGGGTTTATCACCAGTATGTACCTTCAAGTGTCTTGATAAACTAGAACTCTGACTAAACAATTTCCCACATGTTGCACATTTGAATGGTTTATCACCAGTGTGTATCTTCAAGTGTTTTGTCAAACCAGAGCCTTGGGTAAACAATTTCCCACATATTTCACATCTGAATGCTTTGTTACCAGTGTGTATGTTCAAGTGTGATGACAAACTAGATTTCCGGCTAAAAAAATTCCCACATATTGAACATTTGAAGGGTTTCTCACCAGTGTGCACTATCATGTGTGTTGTCAAATGTGACCTCTGGCTAAACAGTTTTCCGCATATTTCACATTTGAAGGGTTTGTCACCTGTGTGTATCTTCAAATGTGCTGACAAATTAGAGCTCCATTTAAACCATGTCCCACATATTTCACATTTGAAAGCTTTATCACCAGTGTGTATCTTCAAGTGTGATGACAAACTGGAGCTCCATTTAAACAATGTCCCACATATTTCACATTTGAATGGTTTTTCACCAGTGTGTATCTTCAAGTGTGATGACAAACTTGATCTCCGGCTAAACAATTTCCAACATATTTCACATTTGAGAAATTTGTCACCAGTATGTATCTTCAAGTGTGTTGACAAATTAGAACTCTGCTTAAACATCTTACCACACACTTCACATTTGAATGGTAGTCCACAAGTGTATATCCTCATACTGTATTGTCACTCTAGACCTGAAATTAAACAAATGAACACACAATTTTATAGTTTTTAACCACTATGTCTTCTAGTTTGTATCACCAAAAATAAACCCTCACCGAAGTTTTCCACATATTACACATTTGTATGGCTTGTCACATTATGTACCTTCAGGTGTTTTGCTAAAAAGGCTCTGATAGGAAACGATTTGCAACATAAATCACATTTATGTGGTGTCTGACCAGTGTGTACCTTCATGTGTGTTGACAAACTGGTGTTTTAGGTAAACAAGTTTCCACATATTTCACATCTGAATAGTTTGTCACCAGTTTGCATCCTTATGTGTGTTTACAAATAGGCGTTTGGCTAAACAATTTACCACATATTTCTTAAGGTTTTCTCACCAGTCTGCACCACTGGGTGTGTTGACATACGAGTTTGCACCACAGTGTGTTGACATACGAGTTTGCACCACTGGGTGTGTTGACATACGAGTTTGCACCACTGGGTGTGTTGACATATGAGTTTGCACCACAGGGTGTGTTGACATATGAGTTTGCACCATTGGATGTGTTGACATGAGTTTGCACCACTGGGTGTGTTGACATACGAGTTTGCACCACTGGGTGTGTTGACACGAGTTTGCACCACTGGGTGTGTTGACATGTGTGCTCTGGCTAAACAATTTCCTGCATATTTCACAGGAGTAAGCTTTAACACCAGTATGTGTGTTGACAGACTAGAGCCCTGGCTAACATTTCCCGCATATTTCACATTTGACTTGTTTGCCACTATTGTGCACCTTCAAGTTCCAGTGTGTTGACAAACCAGAATTCTGGATAAACCACTTTCCACATGTTGCAGGTTTGAATGGTTGAATGATGCTGATTCGGACCATGGCATGAATCGGACCACGACTGATTCGGACCGAATTACGGGCTGATTCGGACCAAAACACCAGACTGATTGGGACCATGTGAAATATTGTAAGAAATATAATGGAACACACATGCCTGATTTATTTTAGTAGTTATTGCTGTTTTATCAAACATAGTAAGAGACTGATAAAGGTTAATTTTCAGCTCTTCAATTTACATAAGATAGTTCTTCATAAATTTCTAGATTTGTTTAGTTTTATTATCGTCCAACGGCCAGTTGTCGTTCTCCTCCTTCAATCGTGTGCCGTTTCTCGCGATCTAACGGGCTTGTTGCGAAATAATGACGTCATCAGCTGTGTCACCAGCGTTCTTAAAGAGCGACAGAATTTAATTATATAATAAAATCAAACAAAATTAGGTTCAAAAAGGTAATTTCATGTCATTTAAATAAATCAAAATGAAAATCTATGTTTTCAGTAATGCCTTTTTTGTGTCAGACATTTTGACCTTAAATTTTCTATTATATGCTAAAGATAGCGCTGCCGATCGCATGATGACTTTGTTTACATATATTGAACAGGAAAACCAACTTTGGGAATTAATACAAATAGATAGCCAATGTAAATATTTGGTTTTAATCATGTGGGGCTCTTATACAACGTAAGAAAAATTGACACTCGAAATGTATATTCACTACGGACTTTTTCGTTTCAGTATTATTTAATAATAAACATATATTCTACATCAAAAGACATTGAATCTATCATAATAAAATGTGTATCCATTCACCAGTGTCTATTTTTAAATTTCTCTCTCCCTCTGTCTCTCTGTATGTCTGTCTGTCTCTCTCTCAGTCTATTTGGTCATGTATCTGTATGGTAAAGAACAAGCAAGCAGAAATGTAAGTGCACAAACTGCATATAGAATTAACGGATAAAAAAAATTATTCATTTTTAAATTACATTTTTTTAATTTCAAAAACACGGAGACGCTATAAACTAATAATATCCATACCTTGGTCTAACTGGCACGGTCCGGTCATATGCCACGTGACTTTTTACTGAGTGTCACGAAACATGGAGGTTACTTCCGGAAATAAGTAAACATACACACGCTCGGAAAAACGGTAATTATGAACTAATGTACATGAATGCCAAAATTTTTGTCACGCTGATTAAATGAAGTAGATATAGTTGAACACTTTTTATGGTTTATTTGAATAGATTATCGTAATATTATAACGAAAGCGTTAAAATTCACGTTAAGTGAACGAAAGGTGGTTACTGAGGCTATGTTTTTTTTTTTTAAATCCAAGATAACTTTTCAATGTTTACACTAAAGAAAACATGAATTTGTTCTTGGAATTAATATATTTGAAAAACATTTTGAAACTTGTCAGAAATGAGGCCAGTGTGGCCGACTTTCAACACTATCAAAAATTCATGTACGTAAATTGACCCATGGCTTTTATTGATTTCGCACGCAAATCGTGTTTTCTTTGCATTATATTTACCAAAGAAATATTGTGTAAAAAAAGTTATTAACGAGGAACACACACACACACACATTCTTTACTGTTATCGTTAAATGTTTGTCTTGCGAGTAGAAAATATCGAAACAGTAACCAACTTAGTTTATTTTCATTCTAATCTTTGAAAGCTTTGCAAACATTAATGAACGTAAATATTTACTTTAAAGCACATAGTATGTCCATTAAAAGCTTGATTTCCGAATAGAGATTCTACATTAACACATTTATAATATAATAATACTTCAAAGTAGTGTGTGTGTGTGTGTGTGTGTCTATGAGACTCCCCTGTTAATCAGGGACTGCGGATTATAGGTAAATATGGGATTATAACATTAGACCTTCATCTTGGTTCATAGGTTTTCACAGGATGAGTCTGTCTGTTTGTAACATTGTAGCATGTTTGTTAGAGGCGGGAAATGTTTTTTGTCTGCACTGAAATGCCCTATTACGTCTTAGTTTTTTTTTTACAGGATGAGTCTGTCTATTTGTAACAGTGTGTCATGTGTTTGGCGGGCGATGTGAGTTTATCTGCCGTTTGACTGAAATGACGTTTTTGTTTTTTTTTTTTAATTAATAGTTTTTGGCCTCATAAATATATGGACATAAAAGTCATCTTAACGAGGGTGTGTGATTGATTGATTGAGAGAGAGAGAGAGAGAGAGAGAGAGAGAGAGAGAGAGAGAGAGAGAGAGAGAATTTTTGAAGAGAAAAAAAATGTCAACACCGTGTTTCTAAAGCAATGTTTTTTGTTTAAGCCCCGCTCACTTAAACGTTCATAAATAAAGAGGAAGGATTATGACTTGTCCGTTCCTTTTTATGTACAAATATCAAATATTAAAAATGAACATATTTATAAGGTTGACACTTTTGTAAAATGAGACTAGATTTCCAATCACGTAGTCCAGTGTCATTTTGCCATCGATGTACACTACGTTTCTGAGCTAAAGAAAATAGATAGCCATAATGTTCACTCGAAGTGTGATGAAGAGAGAGAGAGAGAGAGAGAGAGAGAGAGAGAGAGAGAGAGAGAGAGAGAGAGAGAAACCCCCTACCACCCTATAATTCCTATTATAAATGAAGTAAAATCTCTACCCCTTCTAAAATTGTCCCTACCCTCCTTCTTTTAAACAAAACTACCATCCCAGGCTTTACGCAACAGGCTACAGACTATATTAAATCATCATCATCATTGTTGTTATTATTATTATTATTATAAAGTTTTCAGTATGTGTTTGAGAGAGAGAGAGAGAGAGAGAGAGAGAGAGAGAGAGAGAGAGAGAGAGAGAGAGAGAGAGAGAGAGAGAGACTGGTCTCTTAAAGCGGCACATTAACCATTATGATATGAATCTAAATCATTCTATAGGAAGCTCAAAAAGGGGGGAGGGGTTGTTTTAGAAATCTTAGCAATCCTAAATTTTGCAACTCTCACTGGTATTTAGTTGTACTTTTAATGATTTGTTTTTAGTTTATTTTCTTCATCAGGATAGCATATTATTCTTTGATCAGTTTCTGAAAACCAATGTTATTTTTTGAAACATTATCGAATGAAAGCAGTATGATTTGGCGTGTCTGCCACAAAATGACATAGCTTAAATTCTGTCAGTCTGCACTGCGAATAACCTAAGCTTCCGCATGGCGTGTGTTAAAAAATTACAACGTTACAAATTCCTACCAAAGATTATACATTTTGGTTATACGCAACGCCTGAGGAGGAAACAAAAAACTGCTTCTATATATCTGGCCGTCTGGAAAGCAAACGAACTCAAATCAAGTCAAAAACAATTTTTGTTTAGGCCAATCGACGCTCAGATAAAACTGATCGAATTGTTTCAAAATCTTCTTTTGCCATAGATTTTAAAGCCAACGCAGTACAAGATATGATGACCCATACCCAAGCTAAGAGTTCACACACACACACACACACACAGAAGTCGAGTTTTGTGTCAAGCTAAAGATGGATAGTAAACTTTATCAGTTAAATTTTTTTTTTTTTGCTTTATTTTTGTTTTTGTTTTGTTTTAACTAAACTCTAGATTTAATATGATCAATGAAATGTACCCTATGAAGAAACACCTAAAGATTGGGGGGCGGGGTAATCCATAGTATCAAAATGTGCCATCTTTGTCATGTTTGGTACATTCCTTTGTACATTTGAACACGGTCACTTTACCCATACTGGTAAGCAGAGGCCAATGTCTTGTTTCAGTCTACTAAGAAAAAAATCACATTTCTTATAAAGTCCAACATTTCATCATGCTACCAATGCATTCACTAAAAGACTTTTTTTCCGAAAATGAACATTTTTTTCCGGACTTGTGAGTAAAAGATTTATCTCTGACTTCAGACGTTTTTGTTCCATTGATTATTTTCTAACAGCCTCTTTTAAATTCAAGAAAATGCTACCCTTTGATTTTCCAAATCCCACATAATTAAAAACATGTTTTTGAATTGCGTGGTGATATTGTTCAATTTCTATAATTTCTAAATATGAACATCTCATTTTGTAATAAGACGATGAAAGTGGTCTAACTCCAACTACGCCCTAATGTTGCTGCGTCGGTGAGGGGGTCTTCAGGTTTGTTAAATCTCTGTCTTTTTACAGTTTTCAGATACCTTTTTCTTAGTAAATAGTGAAATGATTCTTTGTGTTTCACTTGAATCAGTGCAAAGTCTCTGTGTCGTGGGATGCGTTGCAAGTAGTAGATGTACTGAGAATAATGGACCACATAAATTTAAAACTTTACGCTATATGTTTACCATATGTGAGTCCATATGGCATATAACGGGAATTTAACATTGTGCCTTTAGTCCATGGGTTTAACATCATAGATCCCTAGCTATTGAAAACCACAGTTCATTTTTATGACACATTGGATAGAATTTGTTTCTCGCCAAGCCAAAGATTAACAGAGACAAAGTATACTTTTCTGTTGTTTCCTGAATCAATTTGAGGTTAGGCAAGTTTCCATTCATCAGTTGTTTTGGAGAGAAGAACAAGTACACAACGGTTATACCTTCTTTTTCCACGTAGACATCTTAGAATATGGCAAATTTGTCTGCGGAAAGTCATTATGACATACGGAGATAGAGAGAAAGAGAGATATTATAAAATGTGTGTGTGCGTATGTGTGTGAGTGTTTAATGTTTGAATATCTGGTCCATACTTAAAAACAAATCAAAACATAGAAGACTTACTTCTTTGGTATATTCTTACTAAAAAGAATCACAATGAAATTTCAAAACACATCTAAAAAGTCCCTTTTTTCTTCTTTCACTGTCATTCTTTCTTGAATTCCATCCCTGAAATGAGTTCTTCTGCCATTTCTTCTACTTGTCTTGATTTAAATTTCTTTGTTGGAATGGGTTCTTCTTCTGTTTTTTTTCTTCTTCTTAAACTTTTTCATTTTCTCTTATTTCACTTTCTTGGGTTATTGAAGACCTATGTCCGTTTTCTTGATAATGGTAACGAGTATCTTTATTTTTGTCTCTCTTGTCTCCTGTCTTAGAGGTTCATGTTCTTTGATGTTGTTAATATTTTGGAACCTAACGTCATTTCTCTTGACAGTCATAACATTTAATTTGACTTTTATCGTGAGATGAGTAGGCTGGAGTTCCTCCAGAAGGCTTGGTTGACAGTGTGTTTTCGAATGACTCTCTATAAATCTCTGACCAGAGGTGTCATCTGCTGTGGCTCTTCCATAGTCACAGAAACTCCATGAGTGTATTCTCTACATACATTACCGGAAGAGAGATTGTTCGGTTTTTTTTTTTTTTGTTTTTTTTTCCACGATACACAACATATTTAAATTTTCAAAAAAGCAAAGTTCATTTTTCTTTCTTTCATCAGTCATACTCAGGGGTTTTGGCAAACTCAGTTACGGCTTATTTCCAACTATAAAATCCAATACTTTTCAGTTACGTACATCCTTCCAGTCGTAAGTTTGTTGGTGTCTCCAACTAGCTATACACGCTTCTTGGTAAGTATGAACAGTAGATAAAGTGCGACGAATGTTCAAACAATAACATATCCGTCCTTTTTTATTTCCATGAATACGTTTCTTAATATAAAGAACTATTTATGTTTGTAATAAAAGACTGGAGAAATCTGCCTGACTTAACACTGAATATTTGTTGTAACACAAGTTACCGAGAGTGGAGAAAGCCCCTATCTCTACTTATGTTTGTGCATGTCATAGTGACTTGCTATACTTAAAATTTACTGTAGTCCCAGTGATTACGTGAAATAGAAGGCTATCTTACTTTAGTTTCAAAACTCTAACCGATAAATGTTACAATCTGTCTTTAGCTTGCCGAAACATTTTGTCCTCCGTGTCAAGATAAAAATTCTAATATTAGTGTTACCGTTTCAAAACTGGCACACAGAAAAATGTTACAGTACAAGAATAACTTGGGTATCCGCCGTAATATTGTGCACTCGGTTGTCTTGAATCTAGAGCAAAACGCAAGTTTTGGAAAAATGTCGGTGAGAATCTGCAATTTCACTGGTTCAAAATTCTTTTAACCCCTTCACAAGTGTATCTACTGCATTTGCTATTCAACCGGAGACAGAGATAGACGCAAACTGGTTAACTCTACGCTTTGCTTAAGCCACAGTTACAGTCCATGGTATGCTGACATATTTGGATGAAATAAAAATGTGGCAGCCTTATGCACAAACGAACGGAGTGACAATAAAGTAGCGGATTTTGTCGTGAGAACTTTACATCTACGCTTGTAAAAGAAAAGAATTTAGTTTTGATATAATTTAATCCTGTGTTTTTATAAAAAAAAAGATCGAATTTCCTACGGAAGTGGTTTTTTAATGTTATGCGTTTTTGAAATGTCATAAGGAAAATATGCCAAACAAATCGTAAGTCTATGTGTGTCTTGATTTGAGTTTTTCTCAGTATGAATAACATACACACACACGATTATATAATGAAATCTCTCTCTCTCTCAGAACCCACCCGTCCCATAGTACGTCTCTCTCTCTCTCTCTCACACACACACACACAGACAGACACACACACAAACTGGAGACTTTAACCTTTCGGGAGTTATGGGTTGTCTCAAACAATCTTCTTCTTTTGATTGGCACTGTCATTTCAATGTGTTTAATATTGACTCACGTCAATCTGTAACCTGAGACTCTAAATTTCACAGTGTACGTGTAGGCCGTCGTTCTAAATTTTCTGTAAGTCCCTCAAATATGAAAATAATCTTCAAGCGCTCTAAAACGATTTTCGTTCTTTGTCCATCTCTCTCTCTCTCTCTCTCTCTCTCTCTCTCTCTCTCTCTCTCTCTCTCTCTCTCTCATTACACTTCGATTGTAACAGTTGTCTCCATGTAAAAGGTTGGAGGATGTGACTAAGAGGATGGGGGTAAGAGGATGGGGGGATTTCAAAGAATTGTGGATGCCTATCTAAATCCTAGAGTTTAATTTTAACTCAGTAAAACTTCATCTCATCTTAGATGAGAGCTCAGACTGATTTAACATTACGTATGGGTCGCTTTAGAAACTATGGGCATATAGCCTCGCCCCTCCTGTTTTTCGCGGTAGTTAATATTTACTCTATTGTTATACGAGATGTGCATGTACCTTTATCAAGCTTTTTGGCATACGTATTTATTAACTTCCGAAGGAAAAAAAAAACGGTTACGTTTTCAAGCTACGAAGTTCAGAATCCATAAAAAGCCGTAATGTATGAAGTCACTATATCTCGTTTAAAATAGGGGAGCCAATCCAATTTTCGCGGTATGGAGTATATTCAACACCTCGAACAAGTTGTCGGCATTTTTGCTAGGTTTATTGATTGAAATCCGGAATAATGGGGAAATGTGCAAATTACCTACACATTTGGTAAATTAAACACTAAATTCGATTAATGAATCAACTGAAAAATATTTTAACTGTAGAATCACCGTCAGACAACTCTTATTACCATAAAAACCTAATTTGTTTCTATATTTTTTAAAAGTCTTTTTCCTTGCATTATCTTCAACTTGAAAGTTAATTATTCTATTTATTATTTAATTAATTTATGTCAAGTAAATGTTGGATGAGAATGTGTTCAGGTCATCTTCTGATGCATCATCACCATTCAATGTGATCACTCCCCTTTGCTAATTTCCGATGTACTTTGGTAGATGTTTTCGTTAAATGTAGAAAATGTAATTAATTTTTTTTAGTATATCTGCGTCATATATATGATACTTTTCTGATCGTGCACCATAAGAAAAAGATCGATTTGATCCTAGATACTTACAACAGAGTGACAGACCGATATACAGACATAAGTATACATAACTTATAAGTAACGCATTAATGATAGAGACATACCAACAAACCAATAGATACATGTTGACAGGTACATATATAATGTTTATGGTGTGTATCACGTATACAAATCATCATCATTATCATCATCATCGTCGTCGTCGTCGTCGTCAACAACAACAACAAAATCATCATCATCAACAACAACAACAACATCATCATCATCATCATCAAAATACTGAGAACAGGCTTTAATTACATATTGGACATCATACCGCAAATAAATGTTTGACCATCAATATGTTCAGAACGTTCAGATGAGCACAGTTACCCAACTGTATATGAATCATGTAATCATATCATAGTCGATACAAGCAGGCAGTGAGTCATAAGATGAGACAATTATGTCTAGTGGATGTTTTAAAATATTATAAAAATCAATATTCTGGGTAATTTTGTGGAGGGTGTATTAAAGGAAAACTTACACGATTGCATTGAATTTTTATTAACGGTTTGCTATGGAGAGGATTTTTTTTCAATAACAGGAGGATATGTACACTTGTTGATAATCACGTTACTACTGCAGCAACGGAAGCATAGTTGCGAAATACTCAGATGCTTCCAATTATCGCGAATTTAAGCACGACGCGGTACAGGAATAAGAAGTATAATATTACATATGCGTCACTGTAGAGTCCTATGGGAATTTAACATTACGAATGTCACTGTAGAGTACTATGGGAATTTAACATTATGAATGTCACTATAGAGTCATATGGGAATTTAACATTACGAATGTCACTATCAGGTCAGTAATGAGAAAAAAGCAGATACTGGCTAACTTGACCTATGACCTACATATCTAATAACACTTTTTACGTTCACCCCTAGTCTCTGACGGTTACTTCAGACCACTGAGACAGCATTTTATTATACATGTTTGAAGGCCAATGACACAATATTTTTTTGCCAATATATATTGTAAGACCACTAAGCCATGCTGGTTTTCTCATACATTTTTTAGACCATCGATCCAGCAATTTTTTTTTTATAAAGTTTGAAGACCATTGAGCCAGCATTTAGTTTTGGTCATACATTTTCGAAGACCACCGAACCAGCCTTTTTTTTTTCGATACATTTTTGGAAGACTACTGATCCAGCTTTTTTATATTTATTTTGGCCCAATGAATAACCCTAATTGGTGTTGTCTGTTGAAATATGTGGTATTTATTTTATGTCACGTGGATAAAATGTCTCGTCCAAAGCTTGTTTTTCTTATCCAGACTACCGACGTAAAAAAAAATTTCTTGTATCGTGTATTTATATCTTTTATCTTGTGCATTTAAAAGATGTCATTTCTGCAGCAAGCATAACAAATTTGCCCACTGAATCTGAATTTTTGGGGAGGAAAAAAATATTATGTTTTGTGTCTTTACCACTTGTGCCAAAAGGCACCTAATAACAAGGTAAGAATTTAAAAACTTTCAGTTAAATACAATAAGTTATCCACATATTATTTGACTGAATTTTAAGTGACAACTCCCCCACAATATATATATATATATATATATATATATATATATATATATATATATATATATATATATATATACCCCATCCTCCCTGAGGTTGGCCAAAATTTGGAAGAAATAGTGCCTTGTTTGCATTGTGTTTGCCAGTGACTTATGTGGCAAAGTTACTTATTGTAAAATAAAAATTATACATAAAATAGAAAATAATTGAGGTCGGAGGCCTGTATATACGTGTCCATGCAACACCTTTTACCAAAAACTGGACATGTGCTTACCTTTAAAATTGGCCTACTGTTTGCAAGCAGACTCTACTAAGCGCCCGCTGCTGTATTATATTGCCAACAGCTCAAACAAATATACTTATGATTGCTGGTTTGGTCATCTGTCGAGTTTAATATAACCAAATAGATGGGTGAAAGCGATGAAAAAGCATAAAAACTTATTTATTTCGGTATGAGACAAACTTGTATGTATTATTTTATGTCGATTCAGATACAACTAGTTGGCACAGTACATTTTTTCAGTCCACGTGACAAAAAGTGAAAAATTGTTTGCGAATATCAAGCAAATATTTTTTTATTATCAGTTTAGTTACTAACTTATTACATTTTGACCAGATTATCCTTTTTAAGACGTTGGCGTCAATACAAATAAATCATTTTGTCGCCAAAGAACATGTACAAAATACGTATTTATAAAGGTTTAACAATTTAGCCAATATTGCAAAATTACTGAAATTATGTCCATAATCGCCCAAACGGAATTGAATCCTTGGGAATCACATCTCAAGTTTAAAGTCACATGAACAGACTGTACTCCGAAGCTGAATTAAAAGCAATAGTAATCCAAGATTAAATGCCTGAAGGTATACACGTACGTAGCGTAGAAAATAGAGTTTGGCCAGTTATTAAGTGCTGATGGGAAGATTTTTTTCTTTCCCCGTAATGCTGTACCAGTTCCATAATGCTGTAGGAGTTAATTTCTCCTGGACATACATTATATCATCATCGTCGTTCACAATACAATCAAAACTATGTAAAACAATCAAAACTATGTAAAACAATCAAAACTATGTAAACTTGGTTGTATTTGCAATAGATACTGTTGTATTTATTGTACAATAAATAGCCTCCTTTTTTCTACGTCGATTTATTTTTAGCTTCATATAAGTGCAATTTCATCTTATTCACATTGTTTTCTTGTTTAAATTGTTCTGCATTACGCATAAGATTAACACTTCACATCTATCAACAATACATTGTATATTGCCCAAAATTGCTAAGCCACATGTTTGTCAAGGTTATATAAAATTATCTCTGATTGAATTGATTGCTATTATTAAATGGAGGTGGAAGAAATTCTGGCTTCAACATTTGTAAATTTAAGTTATTTTCTGTTTATTGTGAACCTAAGGTCATCGCGAATATTTACTATCACTGTGTTCAGTTTAATTATTGCAGTAATGCTCTCTTGTTCTAGTTTCAGTCTAATACCTTTCTGTACATTTCAGTTCGTTTATATTAATTAAGACCAAATTGTACCATAGAACTAAACTAAAAACAAAAAGAATATAAAAAAGAAAAATAATAGCTGATTAATAACCCAATTATTGATATAAGTTCTTTCTAAATATAAAATGAATTGCTACGCAGCAATTTACCTATTTACTTGTTCTGAATAAGGAGCGGTATACAATTTTTATTTTGTCAATTGACAGATTCCCAAATGAAGATAATTGCAGCACATTGAAAAAATGCATGCTATCTAATGATAAAATGTATGTTTCAGAGTAAGATGTAGCGATAAAAGCCACATATTACATCTAACTATAGTTATTCTCTCTCTCTCTCATTATTGCATATAAAAAAACTAATTCTATTACAAAACATTTTGAGAAAAGAAGCCATGTAGTGTAGTAAAGCTTTCAATGAAAATGTCATAACTATGTACTGATACGACAGGCTTGTATTCTATGTGCTGTGTCGAAGCATTCATGGGGAAAATATAAATTTTACATGGTCTGCTTTACATACTGCTATAAACCAATTAAACGCAAAAATATCACAACTTAATCTCATTGTGTTTTTCAATCCATATTATAAGTCAAAATTAATTTTACACACACAAATATCTTCTTAGTTTTATAATCTTTGGTTTAGTGAAAACAAGAAACATTTTCATTCAGAAGTTAATATTGTTGAAACATCGGTGTTAAAAATATCATCGAGGCTTGATACCTTCCTGTCTGACATTTGTTAACAAGCGTTGCGGCTGACTTCAAAGTAAAAATCTCGATTTAAAGAACAAAAGTGATAAGCAACTATTTCATGAAAATCACTTCGTTTATAACATGAATAGCCCATGATAGAGTGCAGTCTTCAATACAGTGTAGACGAATTCCTCACATTTAAAAAGTGTCATACTCTCAAATAATCAATGTCATTTTACAAGTTTTTGGAAAAAGCTACAGAAGAACATTATTCAGCTTAGCTCGCGTATCTTTTTTCTATTTGTATCATGTCAATATTCAATGCCACGTTATTCTTACCGAATAAACTTGAGAAAGAAGTTTGACTCACTTGCCATTATATCCCTTGTACTTCATCTTCCATGTACGCTATAGATAGTACACCGTTTGTTTGGAATGGTTATTGGTCATAATTATTAGTGTCTTTGACATTTATTAGCTTTGATAAATTTAATGAAGCTGTTTGCTTGACATGCTTGATATAAACTTGTTTCAAATCTTATATAAAGGACGAATACAGTAAACGATAACTAGGTTACATACACGTCTTGTGCGTTTGTGATAATATGGGTCTTTTCGTTTTTTATTTATATACATGTACTGTTTTCAATAATTTGTTGAAAGGGGATTTTGGAAATAGTATGGAAATTACAGGGAAACTGTGACAAGTTAATAACCAGTACAAGAAGCACTTTAATAAAATATTATTTATCGAGAAAGAACATCGAAGTTGCAGAACTGCTTATATACTAATTACATGTAATCAATAAACAGAGGTGTATGTGGAAGCTAGGCAATGTTTCTGGTGTGCACACTGTTATGGACAGGGTGGGAGAATATCCAAGAAATTTAAAATCTCCTATTTGCTTTATACGTTACGCGTGTTTGTTTGCATGTATCCCAAGCTAGGCCACTGATAAATACCACAAGAAATGTTACCACTGTAAAGTTTGTACAAGTAAAAGTAAGAAATTGACACCTGTCATAGTCAATTTTACAGCGTCAGGGGCTTCTCACATATGTTTCTGTAGTGTCAATGCAATAAAATTAGTTAGGGGTGTCATAAAACGCACTATGACTGCAATACAATCCATGATGCAGTTCCACTAGATTGAGTGGATGTCCACTGAACTTTGGGAAAATCCACCTGATGTTGTTGATATCCACTATTCATAGTGGACACTTAATCCCTTAAGCCTGTGTCCACGTCCACTGGGTTGTGTGGACAATCAATAATCCACGATGTATGTACTGCAAGTAGAATAACATTACACATCATCGAAACCAGTAAGAGACAATCCGCTACACTCTTTTATCTCCCATGGCCTACTATACAGAAATTTCCTCATTTCTAACGAATATGCATAAACCTACTTAACCAATTGCTGCAAGTGCGAGTAAATTTCTCTTGCCATAGTGACCAACATGACCTTTTTCATAATCTGAATGAGCCAATCAAAATTTCTCTTCCAAGCACAATCACATATCGATCACTAAAACGAGCACTTCCATTGATATGTAGGAGATTGTTACATTGTATTGTTGATGATGTACATTTGTTTATGCATATTCATGAAAAATGAGGAAATCTCAGCTGCCATGGGTATAAAGGAGCATAGTGGATTATTTTCAGTGGCTTGCAACGATGAACATTATATAACTTTATCTAAACAAAAACTGCCAAACAGAATCTGATCAACATTGACATGGTGTTTTATATACTTTCCTTTCAATACTGGACAATTGCTGTGGATGTGCCATCAAATATGGATGAACATTAGGTAACTTTGTCTAAAACAAAAACTGCCGAACAGAATCTGACCAACATTGACATATTGTTGTTGCATAGGGTCCTTTCAATACTGGACAAATGCTGTGGATGTGCCATCAAGTGTGGATGAAGATACAAAAGTGTGAGAGACCATGAAACAATTATTTTCATAACATACAGAATGCCAAAATCACTTTGGAAAACATTTCAACAGAAATCCTAACTCAGATTGCTGGTCTTCAATTTCAATATTAAGAAGATGTCATATGTTCAATCTCAGGCCCAATTGGGTAAATTGCTTTTTAAAGCATGGATAATTACATTATATTATAATTATATTGGCTAATTGTTTAGTTTCAGCAGTGTCAATTCCTTAATTTACACAAGATCACTGTTCATTTCACAGGCTATTGTGAATGTGCTATGTCTCTACTTTGCAAGTTAAGTGTTCTCATGATAACATCACTTTTGCATTTATATCAGAAGAACGTAACAGCACCTCTAACTTTAATGAGGATAACACTTTTAAACGCAAATATTTCGCAAACTAAAGCATGCGGTGGAATATTAAAAGAACAATGAATGTATAGTTATTAGATAAGGGGGATTAAAATATGTAAAAAAAATTAAAAAAGAAACCTGCATATTTGACTTTAATGGAAAGCTGAAGGCACACTCTAACCATGGTTAGCAATTGACCTGCCTGATGTTACAGTATATGAGAAAGAGCTAAATCTAGCATAAAAACATATTACAAGCTTCTAAATATAAATTCTGGCATGGAAAGCACAGTATAAGGGACAGTCCATTTAATTTTTGGGGTGGGTGGGGCGTTCTGTGATTCTTCTGTTGCAGATAAGACAAAACCCTCATTGTCATTGCAATGGCCAACCTGTCTAAGGAGGCATCATGAATCAACTATGTCATCAAACCATCATGTATATATATATATATATATATATATATATATATATATATATATATATATATATATATATATATATAACAAAGAATTCCATTGCGGTTTTAGAAGATGGCTGTAACTTTTCAAAAAACCCTTTGGCTGACACTTTGAATAGAGGCACACTTAAAAAGAGCGTTGTCATTTTTGTTTATTGCCATCTGCCAATACACTGTATATGCTTGTAACACCAGTATGTATCTTCTTATGCACTGTCAAATATCAGTATAGAATAAATACTAACCACATGTCATCTGGTGTCTGGACAAACCATAATTCTGGTTAAGTATTTTGCCACATTTCAAGTTTTTTTTTGTTTTTCTTTCCAGTATATATCGAGTGTTTTGGAAAATTACTATTTGTGCTAAACAAATTTCCACATATTTCATATGGCAATGGTTTGCCACCAGAGTGCATCCTCATCTACGCTGACAAATAGGTTCTCTGTCTGAAAAACTTTCCACATAGTTCACAAAAAATTGGTTCGGCACCTATGTGCATCCTCATGACGAATAGTTCTTTAGGTAAACAATTTCCCGCATTTGTCACATTTTAATATGTTTAAGGATTTTTCACCAGTGTTCATCGTCATCTCTCTTGAGAAATGGGCACTCTGGCTAAACAATGTCCTGCATATTTCACATGAATAGGGTTTGTCACCAGTGTGCATTCTCATGTATATTGACAAAGGTGTGCTTTGGCTAAACAATTTCCCGCATGTTTCACATATGAAGGGCTTCTCACCAGTGTGCACTATGAAGTGTCTTGACAAATTAGTGCTCCAGATAAACAATTTCCTGGATATTTCACACGAGTTGGGGTTGTCGCCAATATGTACCCTCAGGTATTTTGACAAACCAGAGCTATGATTTTACAACTTCTCACATATTTCAAAAATTGAAGGGTTTCTCACCAGTGTACATCCTCGCATGTTAACTAACTAAAGCTCCATTTAACGAATTTCTTCAAATTTGCCATTTAAAGGGTTTCTTGCTAGTGTGCATTCTCATTTGTTGACAAACTGGAGCTATAACCAACCAATTTCCCATATATTTCATATTTTAAGGGTTTCTCACCAGAGTGCATCTTCATGTGTGTCGAAAAATTAGAACTCTGTTTAAAATAATGTTCTCGTATTTCACATTTCTTGTGTGTTGACAAACTATAGAACTCTGTTATACCCCTTACCTCACAACATCTGTTACTGTGTAGGCTGTCAATATACACGTGCCAAAACCACAGAGTGCAGTGTGCTATAAATAGAACACCAGTTACCTAAATAATTCTATACAAATAGGCCTACCTGTAAAATTAAGAGCAGTGTAGTATGTGTTATGGGGTTGTCCATAAAGGACGTCCGCAGATAATACCTGTTTTCCTACCCCCCTCTCCCCTTGTCCGCTTTTGTCCACATGTGGCTTACCCCCCCCCCCCCCCCCCCCGGGCTGCGGATGTCCCCATCTAGCATTATACACTGCTCTATGGTCTGGCAGTGTAATAGCTGGTGCATCTTACTTGGCTATTTGTATACTCGCTCAGGTCCGCAGGGTCGATATGTGGGCCATGTAATCAACCTCAGGCACTTGGAGCCAGACCTATGTATTAATGCCAACCCATTCATATATATTCTGTGGCATGAATCGTACAAATTGAAATTAACAAATAATTTATATTTAGGGATCACCCATAAAGGACGTCCGCAAAACATACTGGAATACACGCAGTAAGCCTAAAGCAGCTGTTCAACACAGAATATCATAAAAAAAATACTAGCTTGCGGACGTCCGCAAGGTCCTTTACACCCCCTCCCCCCTTGTCCGCAGTCGTCCGCATTTGAACAAACCCCCCCTCCCCCCATCTTTGCGGACGTCCCTTATGGATGATCCCTATGTTCAACATAAATTTGAACCATTTTTCCTTTTTTGTACATATTTGTTATCAACAAACAGGCTAACGAGTAAAATCTTATCTTTATGGCCGAATAATTATTTTCCATCAAAGAATTTTTGTTATGCTTTAAAATCTTTAGAGAACTCATTCACCGTCAAGTCAGTGAAGCTTTGTGACCAACCATAGCTGACATTTTTCAACCTCTACATCTACTGGTTCATTGTCTACGTCTGTATCACTAAACCATCTGAATTTGATCACCTAAAAAAAAAATCAGTGTTTCCTACATCAAATTGTATCCAACTTACTGAAACTGTCACAAGATTCTCCACAGGATTTTGAAAGTTGCAGTCCAGAACTGCTTCCTTGAAAAAATTTGCAGTCCCAGCCCTAAAAATAGGAGTACCAATAACGATTTCCTTGCAATAATTCCGAACATTATGCTTGTATTATTAGGCTACCAATATATAAGTCATCAGATTGCTAATGCTCATTCCTTGTGAAATATTTAGTATCATAAGTATAGAATGAAAAACTATGGCAATTGAGAACAGTGATAATTGTGATTGTTTGTGATGTTACATTGACTTTACCTTGCCATTCTTTATTTTTGTATGCAGTGAGAAGAAATCAAGGAAGAGGTTGCATTTTCTTTTCTATATTAATTTATTTAAGTAGCTTAATTCCATTTCAAAACAATATATTTGCCAATACACTGAAAGAAGAAAATAAAATGACCAAATTCTATGCACTGTTTTCACTGCATCTGTTCACAACATAGCACAGCCTATTACATTCACTTTTTTCTTCAACAAACTTCAAGGTTTCTATGCCCTTCTTGACCATTACTGTACACCAACAGGGCTGAGCAAATCCCATAGCCCGATGTCCCAGACTATTCATTTTTGAAGTCGGTCAAGTAAAATATTCCAAGTCACTAGTCCAGGACTAGTGGATGAAAAAAAAAATTCTCAGCCCTGACCATGTACATGTATTTTGGCCATAAGACTTTGTATGAGCACAGCAAAAACTATGCATTGTAGTTAATTCTAACCAATAGGAGCACCTACTGTAGATAACCTGATCAGATTACAGTCGCAATTATAAATAGGTATAAATGTTAATTTACTGCCACTAGAAAAAGCTATTTTTTTTTTAGTTTTCAAAACTTCAGCAAACATTAACTAAGTCCAAAAGTTCCACAATTTCTTTTGAATTCACCCCTAAACATGTAGTTGTAAACTTGAGGTTACTCATCTGTAACATCAGTGACCTCTATAGTCTGAATAAATGAACACTACGGTATGAAGACACCTTTGCTATTACATTTATAGGGGTTGTGTTTTGAAATGTTTTGGACTTTTTCATTTTCTGGTGAAATTTTAGAAACTAAAAAAAATAAATTGCTTGTTTAAGTGAAAGTTGATTAAATATTTTTACCTATTTGTAATAAAAATACCGTCTGGAAACAAGTCTGAGTGCATAAAGCTAACAATGTCTTATTGTTTTCTCGTTTTGCCACCCATGGGAATGTCCTATTTATTCTATTCTCTTGGACGTTCTGTTTTCTTTATCAAAAAAAGATGAATTAACTATTTTCTGTCAGCCAGTCATGCGAGAATCAAGCTCATCAGCATCTGCAGGCTAATAGACATCTGCACATCGACATCTGCAGGCCCATTGACATCTGCAGCCTTGTGTTTGGCACCAAAGAAATTGTGTTAAGTTGCCACTGGAAAAATACACGTTATAATCACTTGAAAATGAAAGTATGTCTGTACATGACACAGAAAAACAGCTGATTTTATGATAACTAACATAGGAGTTTGTATTCCTCCGACAAACAAAATAAGTGCCAATGTCTTTCCAAATACCGTACACATGTAAGATAAAATGCAAGTGTTCCACGATTTAAAATATGATAGATTCAAAGTGTGCTGAGTGATGCTTATCACAATGGGGTGCCAAAGCACAAGCTTGTGTAATTATTCTTTTGATCAAACGATCATTATGCACTGGCAATCAATTAACAGGTGTCTTGATTAACTTGTCTGCTAAGATCTAACCTATGCGTCTTCACCTAAATCCCTTTACAGTCATTTGAACTTTGTTTGAAAGCCCGCACACTACATGATTGATCCTTGCTTTGTAGAAATGGATGACATAAAAGTTTACCAACAAATAAAAAAAAAAACTTGCATACTGCAGACTATGCTGTTGGAATTTTCATGCTTCCAAAATTAAAAGTGCAGGTACTTTTATGTGGATTTCGGCGTCCCAGAGAACCCTGTAGTTATAATTCTAATCATCCAAATACAAGAAAGTGCTGAACAAAATTCGCTGCCTCCATTTTGGATAGTTGAGAATCCAAAATATTTACTATAAAAAGAAGATTATAACTATATCTTAAATAGCAGCCATGCGATGTGATGTAGTGATCATTTACTTTAATGCCAATAGTTTCTAATAGGGGACTTTCCCCGATGGTGATGCTACAAAAATCGGCTAAATAATTGACAATTTTTACTGCAGGCATTGAAATGCGCTTCTATGTAGATGGTGCACAGGTGTCACAATGTGTGTGTATGTGAATTGGGCCGAGGCAAGGAAAGGCTTTTCCTCTGGAATGCGGTAGAGTTGTCCATAAGCACTTATGGAAGGTAAAGAGTTAAACAATTTTCCACATCTTTCACATTTGAAAGGTTTCTCACCAGAGTGCACTATCAAGTGTCTTGACAAATTAGTGCTCCAGATAAACAAATTCCTGCTATTTCACATGAGTTGGGGCTGACACCAGTATGTACCCTTAGGTATGTTGACAAACCAGAGCTGTGATTAACAACTTTCCGCATATTTCACATTTGAAGGGTTTCTCGCTGGTGTACATCCTCAAGTGTGTTCACAAACTAGAGCTCTGTGTAAAGAATTCTCCTTGTATTTCACATGTAAAGGGTTTCTCTCTAGTGTGCATTCTCGGGTGCTGACAAACTAGAGCAGTCTTTAAACAATTTTCCACATATTTCACAGTTGAAGGGTTTCTCAACAGTGTGCATCCTCATGTGTGTTCACAAACTAGAGCTCTGTTTAAAGAATTTTCCTCATATTTCACATTTAAAAGGTTTCTTACCAGTGTGCACCAACAAGTGTCTTGATAAATTAGTGGTACGGCTAAACAATTTCCCACAGATTTCCCATGAATAGGATTTTTCACCAGTATGTACCTTCAAGTGTGTTAACAAACCAGAGCTCAGGCTAAACAATTTCCCACAAGTTGCACATTTGAATGGTTTCTTACCAGTGTGTACTTCCAGGTGTGTTGACAAACACCTTTTCAGGGTAAACAATTTCCCACTTGTTTCTCATCTGAATGTTTGTCATCAGTGTGCATCCTCATGTGTGTTGTCAAATGGGTGAGTTGGCTGAACAATTTACCACATATTTCACATTTGAATAGTTTCTCACCAGTGTGGATTCTCATGTGTGTTGACAAACTAGATCTCTGTTTAAACAATTTCCCACATATTTCACATTTGCAGGGTTTCTCACGACTGTGCACCATCAAGTGTCTTGACAAATTAGAACTCTGACTAAACAATTTCCCGCACATTTTACAGGAGTATGGTTTGTCACCAGTATGTATCTTCAAGTGTTTTGACAAACACGAGCTACGGCTAAACAATTTCCCACATATTTCACATTTGAATGGTTTCTCACCAGTGTGTATCTTCAAGTGTGATGACAAAGTGGATCTCTGGCTAAACAAGTTCCCACATACTTCACATTTGAATGGCTTGTCACCAGTATGTATCCTAAAGTGTGATGACAAATTATAGCCCTGGCTGAACAATTTCCCACATACTTCACATTTGAATGGTTTGCCACCAGTGTGTATCTTTAAGTGCGATGACAAGTTAGAACTCCATCTAAACAATTTCCCACAAATTTCACATTTGAAGGATTTCTCGTGAATGTGTGCCATCAAGTGTCTTTAGAAATGCGTGCTCCTGCTAAAAGATTTGTCGGGAATTTCATATTTGAACGCTACGTCACTTGTCTGCATCATCATTTGATTTATCGCATTGGACCATCTGAAAAAGAAAATGTTCTGTATAATTCACATTGGTATGATTTGTCTATGTATGTATTTTGTGTATGAATTGCCATCAGAGGTCTCGCTTAATAAATTACCCAAGAATTCACATTTTACTAGTTTGTCAACGTTACCTGTCCACTCCACCACCCCCCCCACCCCCCACCACCCTTTTTTTTTTGGGTTGCTATCACATGGCTACTGCGTTGACGTGTGCTATGGTCTCACTAGATAGCTGGGTTTTTTTTGGTGAATTTTCATCCCACAATGATATATTGCAGAAAAATTAGATTAATTTTACATTAAAGATACAAATAAAAACTAACTAATGATTTTGTTGAAAGCATGCTTGTACGATTTTGATTGAGATATTAAAGTTAATTCCTTACAAATGGTTGTTTTTATTTGAATGACAATATACACGACCGTCGGGTATATATACTTTTTGTCTCAAAATGACTATATGCCCGACAGTTGTGTATATAGCCAATTTGTACAAAATAGGTACGCGACAGTAGGGTCGGGTTCGCCCTGAAATGACTATATACACTACAATGAGGTATATAGTCTTTCTCGTTTAAAAATGGCTATATACCCAACCGTCTCTGTAGTTTCGTAGCCTTTATTATATTTTACTGATTATAGTGGATGGTATTGTGGACGTTTTATACAGGATAAATGTACCGACTTTTAGTTTTACCTGCGCGAGAATACGCGTCGTACACCTGCACCTTACAACGTGTATTAGGCTGTGCTTGTACTATAAATAGCATTTCTCTAACATTGCATTAGCCGTTAGCCACTTTATTTGTCCAAATTAAAAAAGTTTGTGCTGACGGAACAAGATTTGGTTTGAAATTTTGTAAGGTATAAAGGGATTAATAATCCTCATCTAGATAGTAACTGGCACAGGTAAATATTTTCGAAGACAGAAGATGGTGTACGATTCAGAATGTAACTCACGTTATCGAGCGGGATACAGTAGGAAATCTGCTACTTCAGTCTGGAAATACATTTGGGGAATTGTTTGATATTATTTATTATGTGTTCAGGGAACAAATGTATTACTCATAATTTTGAGCATCGTATTATATAGTTCGTTCAGCTCGGCATTATATCTGCGTCTGTGGCTGTATTATTTTATGATTCTTTTTTAAATTGTAGTTCAGCTCGATAAATAAAAACTTTGTTCTCCCTTTTTATTATTTGTTTATTTTTTGTTTATTTTTTTTTTTTTAAATGACTGCACGTCCCTCAAAGTGGGGAACGATTTCTTTACTGTGAGTGACATTGTTTTCTTAGTTTGAATAAGAGATAGGATCAAAGGAAGGACAATAAAGGGTGTGCAGTCAATTTAAAAAATGAATTCAGCAGCTTAACAGATGAAATAAACCGACTTTTACAGTTCTAGCGATTACCTCCATTCCGGTGATATTATCCACCTGTTTTTCACCACTAAGTGTTCCATGGTGTCATCAAAGATAAACCCTCACGAACAGTTTTCTGCATTTTACACATTTGCATGGACTGTTACCAGTATATACCTTTAGGTGTTTTGCTAAGGAGGACTTCAAAGATAACGATTTACAACATAAAATCAAATGTGTGTGGTTTCTCACTAGTGTGTACCCCTAGTGTTCCGTACATGTGTATGTCACATCTAAATGGTTTGTCACCAGTGTGCATCCTCATGTGTGTTGACAAATGGGAGTTTTGGCTAAACAATTTCCCACATATTTAATATTTGACGAGTTTCTCGCCAGTTTGCACCACCAGGTGTGAGCGGCCCTACTAAACACAGCAAATACGCCCAAACAAATGCAAAGAAAACCCCCGAAAAAATCATCCATTAGTCAGATTAGATTTTTCGCTTGGGGTGACAGATCTGCCAGCTTTACTATTCAGGCTATTTATGTTTCGCAACAAAAATAAATGTGAGGCAAATGTGCAATCATCAGTTTCTAAAGACCAAGGTTGTTTATGCAACATTGTCGAATGAACGCTGTACGATTTGGCGTGTGCCAAATTTGGAGGTCTTTTTGTTACAATTCTGTCAGCCTGCAATGAATTGAATTTGGCTTAAATTTTGGCATGTGCCAAAATTACATAGTGACAGTTCGGTCATCCCACTATTTTTTTTTATCCACCTTTGGTTTACACAATGCACGGCTTGAAAATAATGAAATTGTGCTTTTGTTTTTGTAGAATGAGTTTCTATTTTTTACCAATTCACGGGCAGCAAATTTTGTTAAATATTCAATGTCAAATGACTGCCCTGTTTGTTTTGTTTGATACAAATACTGGCATAAAGTAAATGGAATAGGTGCAGCGTACACCTAGGAAAGAATTTTATGTCAAAACCAAAGAGAGAGAGACTTTAACACGGAGACAGCACTCTAGTCTCAATGAAATGTAATATAGAGACATTACTATAGTTTCAATGTAACATAGCTTTCTACCAGGGCATTGACTTACTGTTACAATCTAAGCACAAACATGCAGAAATTCCCCATGCAAATGCTTGGATCGTTCATACTACAATTCTTAAATATCGGGCATCATATACTTCTTGAACACTCCTTTTGGAAATTCCTCAGTCTCAAATAGATTATTAAAAACCACATTAAAAAATTAAGCAATGCATGGTAAAGTCAACTGGTAAAAATAATAACCGGAATCTTGTCGGAATCTTGTATTTTTCAAAGAGCGAACGCTATAAATTATTTCCTAATTTGTTATTTCTTTATTCAATTCAAAATTGCTATTCTCATTTCTTGCAGTACCTGCATCGTCGTCCATACTTTTTTATATATTTTTTTTCTGGGTTTTTTTTGTTAATTTTTTTTTTATATATCGTTATTCGATCCGAAAATGTGAGGATTTGCCTCTGTCATCAATAATGAAGTTTTATATAAAGGGAAACAACATCCCGATGTGTGCGTGAGTCCGAGAGAGCGAGAGAGAGAGAGAGAGAGGGGGTGGGTGGGGGTGGTTACAATTATGACTTAAATCTAATCATTCTACCACATGTTTTATGTAGGCTCTTTGACAATATTATTAACTTTGGTCCTTAATCAACATGATATAGACCATAAAAAATCATTTTAATATTCTTCTTCTTTATTATTATTATTATTATTTCATGATGTGTCTGTGTGTGCGTGAGAGAGAAAGATAGAGAGATATTAGGCATTAGGCAACGTAACGCAAATATATAACTCCTTACATGCGGGAAAAGAATCGCATGGAATTAAATATCTCAAATACAATACATCATTGTATTACATACACATGGATAAACATGAAATATGAGCAACTTCGCAGATAGCTAAGCCAAATTATATTGATTGAACCATGTGGTTTCTTTGTGTCGTTTCATATGAAGGTATAAGGAGATATGAAAGTACTGCGAGAAACACGTTAAGTTGAATGCTTATTAAAGTCATCAATATACCTAAGGAAAGTAATTCTCTTTCCAAGTTAAATGCCTGCAATATTTTCGTGATATAGAAAAAAATGTGGTTACCCTGGTTTGGCATATGAACAATAAATAAAGCTGAGATCAGGGGCAGGTAATGCACAAAATAGTGGTATTGAAGCCATACAGTTTGCCGTAAATGGGGAAAAATAGAATACCATTAGAATTTCAGATACCACTATATCATTGTCCACTGTATTATCGTGTTCTTCCTCGAGATTTCAGATTAAACATAACACTTGCAACAAGTTCTGACATTATAGGATGGAATCAAGACTATGGACTGGAAAACATTTGCCTTACACAATTACTTCTGAACCGATTGCCACTCAGTTAATTACGAGTTTAGGAACAAATTCGCTTTCTATTGTCTCAATCAGGACTACTCACGTAGCAGCCAATGCAACTACAACAAATTTCACACTTGATTCTCATTCTCCCAGAATGTGCATGAAGGGCGTTTTGATACTATATAAAAAGATTGCGGAATGTAATCCAGAAACGTTTTACAACTCGGCAATATATCAACAAAATATCAGTGACTAAGGTCTGCCAAATATAGTCTATTATCAAGGTTTTCTATTAAAGTAACAGTTTATAGAAGCCACAAAACTACAACACGTACAAATTAATAACATAGGCACTTACAATTGTTACATAGATAACTAAAGCATCTTACTGTATACGAGAAGTGTACATAATAGCATATCAAACAAGATGCATTAGTTGTGGTCTTAAATTACCTAACGTTGTTGTCTTAAATTACCTAACGTTGTGGTCTTAAATTATCTAACGTTGTGGTATTAAATTACCTAACGTTGTGGTCTTAAATTACCTAACGTTGTGGTCTTAAATTACCTAACGTTGTGGTTTTAAATTACCTAACGTTGTGGTCTTAAATTACCTAACGTTGTGGTTTTAAATTACCTAACGTTTAACTTAGTATTTGTTTTAAAATCAACAAAAAGAATGTACAGATATTCACAAAATATATTTATTTTTATTCAGATGCAGATACTCATGTGAGCATTCAAAACAGTCAGCTAAAATCAATTGTGATCGAGTCATCAATATGTGTATTAGAGAAAGCCTCATACCATGATAATCCATAAAGTTACTAAATGTGGAAAGACTATGATTGCACTAAATCTTTTATCCACTGAATAGACTAGCGTTTTAGATAACATCGTTATTATTTGTCCAGCTTTTCTGTACAAGACTCTAAAAATATAACGTGGTTATTAAAGCATGAAAATGTGATCGTGATACATCCCGATGACAAACTGGATAAGTGTGTAGTGTTACTGGTTGATGTGTACCAAGGAACAAATCCTTTGTTTATGATTGAGTGATACTTTTGATGAAATAAAAAGGAAGCAACTTACCTAACCAAATTAGCTTTTCTGTGGTACACCTTTTGAAATATCTGTACGGGTCATTGAGCAAATGTACAACTCTCAAGTCAAAGATTTTAGACAGAATATGTTTCTTGGCTGTGGTTCACAACAAGGACTAAAAAGCAACGAAAGCTGTATTTGGACGAAATGAAAAAAGAAATTGCAGAAACTCTCCATCTCAATGAAAACATATAATGAGGGTTCAAAATCCGTTTGGTAATATTCAATCTGATTAAATAAGCAATCTTTGTACATTGCAAAATTCAACTTGTTTCTCTTTGTACAGTTTGTTATTCGTTTACAAACTTGCTTTTTGCCTTAGCTCTGAATGAATGAAGTTTTTACCTGAACCTCAAAAAACGCTCTAATTGGAACGCCATTTACCTCATCCTTAAGTAGTCCAAGAACTTTTTATCCATTTGTGGTAATCCAAATATGTTATCCTTTGGAGCGGTACTAGTGTCATAGAACTTGGTGTTATCCTTCATGTCAATAGGAAGTTTTCTTTCACAGCATAGATACATTATAGATACACAAAGATGCAATATAGATAAAGATAAAATATTTATCTTAGGCTACTTTTTTGGGTTGATGGCAACACGACTTTACAGTTTTAACCCCAATTGTATGGAAAACTTTAATTATTTGTAGAGAGTTAGATAATTTCCTTTGTTTTGAATGTACATTACAGTTTCAGTATATTTTACCGGTATAGAATTATTCATGGCCTACGCATATTGTTTCTATCTAGGTATACACTCAGTGACATTGATATTGACCTTTTGTACTCACCTCCATTTTGTTCTCTGACCATATTTGTCCCGGCATTATTTATGATCTGTGTCAGAATTTCTATGTGGTATCATGCTTATTCAACTTTGAGAGCTCTCAGGGTCAAATACGCGTGAATGCTCAGAGGACGCATAATTTATCCATGCAATGCGTCCCCGTGACGCGGCTCATTTTCCTCCGTGACGCTCTCCTTTCTGCGGAATAACTAGTGGATAGACTTAGGTAAGCAGGAATGAAGCCAGTGTGGCTAATTAACAGTTAATCCTTCTCTGATGTGGCGACTTCAAAGAAACAGATGTTTTATTGAATGTTATTAAACGATGCCTATTTTTGTTTTAACGATCTTTAAATTGATGACGACGCGTCTAATGAAAGTAATCAAAGCTTTCTCCAATCATGTATACGCAATACTACTACTACTAATAAAAAATAATAATAATAATAATAACAAATGCTACTTCAGTACGCGTGATTTAGACTAGGGCATTACAGTATCAGGAGACATTTTTTAAAATAGAGCAGAAAAGTACTTCAACTGGTAAAAATGAGTCAGCAAATTATGTTTTAATTGTTCGGGAAACGGACTTGCGATGAAAATTTCACTAATGCCAACGAAAGTAAAAAAAAATAGACGAAAATGAGAGCACAAGTGAAGACAACAAACAGAACTGGAACTCGGAATGTATATTTAATGCTGATTCTGTCTCTACTATGGTGAAGGACGCTGATAAAATGGCGGCAGAACTACGAACGTGAAAAAGTAGAGAACTTCGTGGGAAAACGCTTCTCAAGGTTGAAAAAAGCAGAATCAGATAGTACATTAAAAGCAATCTGTGTGTGGTGTAAGTCTGGAAATGCTAACTTGCAGATATCAGCCCTTAGCCGCCACGAATTTAACCCTCATCATTTAATTGTTGTTGAGGGTTGCTGTGCTATGCAAAAAAGACAGACAATCTGTATGCTTTTGAGAACACTCTCAAAATTGGTGTGAACAATAATTACTCCAAAGCAACACAGGTCCGTACAATGAAACCGTGAATAAATTAATCAGAAACATGGAGTGTCCTGTACTTAAAGACTTCGATAACCAGAATGACATACATATATTACGAAAAGATTTGGACCATCACCACTTATTGTGAAGGTTTTTCTTTAGGCAACATTTATTATGAAAAGTTTGTCATTGCTGCTGGTGATAAAGGAATGTTCATCCAGCAAGACTTCGTTGCGGCCTCCCTTGCGGAGGTGTCACTCCTTGCAATGTTGTTGGTTACATCGCTGGGGTGCGAGAGGGGTACCGGGTTCGAACTACAAAAGAGGCTGCAAAAGAGCAGCTCTAAGATGTAGAGAGACGTAACAACTTTTATTAAATTGACAACATTCCAAATAAGAAATACATATGCAAATATATATTCTAAATACAGAAATAGACGTATAATTAATATATTGATTCAAAGCTTGCCGACTTCATACAATTATCTAATTTCTGTATTTTTGAATTATGATGTAAACGAAATATTGAGTAAGCCAAAGATAGCCAAAATAACTTAAAATATAGTAAAAATCAATATTTCAACTAAGACTAAAATAAATATCATGTATCATGTTTTTGCAACCCAAAGATATTTTATTTCTAAATTAATTATCAAATGCATGAAGTTGGCAGCAAATCGTTTACAATAATTCAATATTACAATTTCAATAAAAAATCTACACAATTACAATTCATATAAATTCCTAATAAAAAATCTTCACAATTACAATGCATATAAATTCCTAATAAAAATCTACAAACTCCAAAAGAGAATATAAATTACAATTAAATATTAAAGAATAAAATACACATCAGTTTCAAGAGAGAGAGAAAAATACTTCCAGCACCTAAAAAGTCCTACAAAAAGTCTTTTAGAATATAATTTTGAAAAAATTCTCTTACCTGCAAAGGAGCAACTCTAAGATGTAGAGAGACGTAACAACTATATTCTCAAGGCGCGCAGCGCCTTATATACAGTTCTTGGTCAAGGAATGCGTAAACTTTTCTATATAAGGTTATGAGCTTAGGGCTCGAGGTCTCAAGCCACGAGATCTCACGAGGCTCTTACACACGCAATCCCTTTTCCAAAAATGGTTGCAGGTTAGCTGAACTTACGCTCTCTACATGTAGGTTGCTGACTTGGCTAGGTGAACTTGCTGATTTACGTAAACGTGAAGGAATTCGCTAGCATCAGCATTTTTGCCTGTATAATCTTTGACCTGTGTGCTGTTAGAAAAATCGTTACTCTTACCGTAAAATATCAATGCAGTACACTTTTGTAATGTGATGTATTAGAGGACTCAAGCACTCCAAATTCTGTTTTATTAAGAATTATAAACATTTGAATTCATAACAAAAATTAGTCTTTATAAGAATTTCTTAAAAATTCAACGATAAACAATTATAAAAATTTGAGTTATAAAAATTCCTTGAAAATTCTATCGTGACACATACATTTTTTAAGTCCAAGAACAGTAAAAAGCAAAGAAACTAACTGATTTGAAAAACTAATTGCAGACGGTAAAGTGAAATATGATATAAAGTTGTTGAACAATTATTGAAAAATAATTTTTCTCTAATATGATTTTATGAGGCTGAGAATTTAATCCAGATATGCATGATCATGTACTTTCTCCTTTTTATCCTTTTGAAAGTGAGGTACTCAGAGTTTATACCAGGGACTCTCAGAAATACTCTGGGAACTACTGAGTTCCATGAGTGAAGAGTCCATGACTCATACTGAAACTCTGTTGAGAGCTCTTACGATTATCTGTAGTTTTTCCTCATCTCCAAGACACTTTTGAAGAGTGGGCCAATTCAAAACAAAGTTTGCAATTCATTTTTTTTTTAATCACCAGTTACCAGTACACTGTATCTCCTTTTGTCGCCAGTATGTATCTTCATGTGCACTGTAACCTATGTGCATATATACATGTATCTTCATGTGCATCGTCATATCTCAATTTATGTTAAAAGATTTACCACATATTTCACATCTGTATGGTTTATCATCAGTGTGTATCATCAAATGTCCAGCAGACAAACTATAACTCCAGCTAAACAATTTTCCACATCAAGCACATTTAATGGCTTCGTCGCCAGAGAGTATCCTAGGGTGATCTGGCAAAGTACTGCTCCCGCTACACAATTGCCAACATATTTCGCATATTAAGTTTCTGTCGCCTATGTCTATCCTCAAGTGCAGCATCAATCTAGGCTTCATATGAATCAAATTACTAAGTAGTACACGGATTTTCACAAGTATGTTGTCCTAGCACAGTGGTTCCCAAACCCCGGGTCGCGACCCAAATGAGGGTCCCTATACTGGTACTGCATTCTGGGTCGCAAAAGATGGTATTTAGGGTCGCGATCAAAAAAGTTTGGGAACCACTGTCCCAGTACGTGCCGTCAAAGTTACGCCCTTACTCTACGATTTTTCACGTTTCACATTCACTAAACTGGCTCGTCATTGATATGTATCTTCATGTGTTTTGTCAAACCACAGTTCATGCAAAAATGGTTTACCCAAAAAAATCACATTTGTAAGGCTTCTAACCAGTATGTATCATCAAGTGTCTGGCCAAACTATAGCTATGGCTAAAGCATTTCCCACATATTTCACATTTGAATGGCTTTTCACCAGTGTATCATCAGGTGTGTGGACAAACAAGAGCCCTGGCTAAACAATTTCCCACATATTTCACATTTGAATGGTTTGTCACCAGTGTGTATCCTCAAGTGTGTTGACAAACTTGAACTCCGGCTAAACAATTTCCAACATATTTCACATTTGAAGAGTTTGTCACCAATGTGTATCTTCAAATGTCTTGGCAAACTAGAGCTCCGGCTAAACAATTTTCCCGCATATTTTACATTTGAAGTGTTCGTCTCCAGTGTGCACCCTCATGTGTGCTGATAAGTAGGCACTCTGGCCAAATAATTTCCCACATATTTCACATTTGAATGATTTGTCACAAGTGTGTAGCTTCAAGTGTGATGACAAACTAGATCTGTGACCAAACAATTTCCCGCATATATTACAGCTGAAGAGTTTGTCACCAGCGTGTATTTTCAAGTGTGTTGACAAACTAGAGCTCCGTCCAAACAATTTCCCACATATTTCACATTTGAAGGGTTTATTAGCACTGTGTGTCTTCAAGTGTGTTGACAAATTTGAGCTTTGGTTAAAAAATGTCCCACATATTGCACATTTGAATGGTTTGTCACCAGTGTGTATCTTCAGGTGTTTATTCAAATCGGATCTCTGTCTAAACAATTTTCCACATATTTCACATTTGAAAGGTTTCTCACCAGAGTGCACCATCAAGTGTCTTGATAAATCAACTTTCCAGTTAAATAATTTCCCACATAGTTCACATTTGAAGGTTTTATCACCAGTGTGATTCTTCAAGTGATTTGACAGCTTATAGCTTTGTTTATTCAAATCGGATCTCTGTCTAAACAATTTCCCACATACTTCACATCTGAAGGGTTTCTCATCAGTGTGCACCATCAGGTGTCTTAATAAATGAGACTTCCGATTGAACATTTTCCCGCATATCTCACACTTGAATTGTTTTTCACAAGTATGCATCATCATTTGTTTAATCATTTTAGGCTACCTGAAGAATTATGTTCTATATGATTCACATTTGTATGGCTTGCCTCCCTATGTATTCCAAGGTGACTTTCCAATTAAAGTTCGTCAACACTACATATACAAGTGTGTTTTGACATACGTAGTGTGTGGCGCATTAAGCACAAGCTGTAAAGTACCTCACACCGTTAAATGAGTCCAGCACCTAGTGGGCAATTGAATATTCATAAATTTTCCTGTCTGGTTCTCTAACACATTACCATTCATTACCGTCCTGTCGGTAATTTGGTGTTTCAATCCCCAACACCACTACGCTGGATAAGCACATCTATGATCTCTGTTGTGTCTTGAGCAACAAAATAAAATTTTCTACAAAATTAAAAATGTTGTTCCAATAGAGAACATTTGTTATGTTCAAACGCTTTCAAAGTTCAATATTACATGCGATGAAAGCGGAAAGTACGAAACATTTCAAAATTTCTAGTAGACATGAAAGGTCGAAGCTATTTGAACGGCCGTTATATACCTTAACTGGGAAAGACTATTTAGTCAAACCGGTAAAGTACTACGCTCCTTCATTTCACAGGGGCTCGTTACAACTGAAATGAAGCGTATTGGTTAATGGAAATAGGGATTGGGTCCAAACCTTTATCAATATAATAACATGCTTGGAAACCCCCTCCCCATCCCCACTCTCTATCCCTCTATCCACTAATCCATAGTCCTAATTTCATTTATAAAGAGCCCATGTGTTTATTTGATGAACTGATGCAAGATCATTCGGAGTATTTCGGACTTGTCCCTACATTCACCGGTCGCCGCGTAGAGTTTTTGCTACAGCGGGTACACGGCATCCGTGCGAATAATCTTTGTAAAAATTCAGTACACGGCACCCTTACAGACGCTTCCTTACAGACGCTTCCTTCCAGAGTTTAATCTGAACAATTACGGGCCAAACGAAAACGTGTTCCACTCTGTACCTGTTTAACAAGGGGAGGGTAGGGGGGCGTACTGATAGAGAGAGGGGGCGGGTCGTGGTATTGGGCACATTTAGCATATATAACCAGTTGTCTACATTTTTGCTTTATAGATAGAAATCTATAAATGTTGATGCTTTTCGGGTCGTGTACCATAAGAAGAAAGATCGATTCGAACCTACACACTTACAACAGAGTGACAGACCGATATACAAACAGAAAGATATATTACTTTTAGGTAATGTGTTAATGATAGAGATATACCAACAGACAAATAGATACATTTTGACATATACATATATAATCTTTATGGTGTGCATCAAATATACAAATCATCATCATCATCATCATCATCATCATCATCAAAATACTGAAAATAGGCTACTTTATTATATACTGGACATCATAATGTTTGACCATCGATATGTTCAGGACGTTCAGATGAGCACAGTTATCAAACTGTATATGAATCATGTGATTATAGCATAGTCGATGAAAGCAGTCAGTCATAAGGTGAGACAATTATATCTGGTGGATTTTATAAAACAAAAATCAATATTCTGCGTGATTTTGTGGAGGGGTATTGAAGGAAAACTAACATGATTGCATTGAATTTTTCTTAACGATCTGCTATGGAGACGATTTTTTCAGCTATCAAAAAAACAGGACGACATGTATACGTGTTGATAATCACGTTACTAATGCAGCAACGGAAGCATAAGTATGAAATACTCAGATGCTTCCGATTATCTCAAATTTAGGCATGACGCGAAATAGGAATGGGGAATATAATATTACACGTGGATCACTATAGAGTCCTACGGGAATTTAACATTACGAGTGTCACTATAGAGTCCTATGGGAATTTAACATTACGAGTGTCACTATCAGGTCAATAATGAGAAAAAAGCCGGTTCTGGCTAACTTGACTTATTATATTTACCCCTAACTTTTTACCTTCACCCCTAACCTCTGACCGTTGCATATTTTTTAGACCACCGAACCAGCATTGTTTCATAAATTTCGAAGACCACCGAACAAGCATTATTTATTTATTTATTTTGTATTCTTTTTGGTCATACATTTTCGTAGACCAATATATTTTTTTTCACACATTTTTTGAAGACAACTGATCCGGCTTTTTTAAAATAATGTTTGGGGACCAATGGATAACCCAAATTAACATTTTTTTTTTACTCTAAAGTCTAAACCCAATTTTAAAACCGATTTTCCCAAAAATGTATCACAAATTTCTTAAGCACACACATTCTCATAAACAACATACTTTATTAATCTTCTGTTGCTGTTGGCATTGTAATGTTTCTGATGTATATTGTTTCCTTTTAAGTATGAACTATGTACCTGTCTCTTCAAATATGCAGTATCTATTAATGTTACGTAGATAAAATGGCTCGTCCAACCCAGACTACCGACATTAAATAAAATTTCTTGTATCGTGTAGTTTTCTCTTTTATCTTGTGTATTTAAGAGATGCAATTTCTGCTGCAAGAATCAAAAGAATGTGTCCAGTGAATCTGAATTTTTGGGAGGAGAAAACAAAATTAATGATTTTATGTATCTTTACCACTTGTGCTAAAAGGCACATACTAACAAGGTAAGAATTTATATACTTTTAGTAAATAAAATAGATTATCCACTCATTATGTTGCTACTTTTTTTTTTATTGATTAATTCCATATATCATTATGATATCCTATTTATCCAAGCTTTAGTTCACAGATTTTTCAAGCATTGTTATGTAAGCCTGTTGACTTTGAAATATAATTTAATATGTTTTTCGTATTAAATGCTCTTTTAAAGACATATCCTATTATGTGCTTTTTGTCATTCTTTTCATTGCTGACATAAGTGACCAAAAATGATGATACAACCACAAATTAAATGCATTTCATGCGGCTATTATGTGAGTGAATAATGTTCCACAAATTGTGTGCATGTCATGATTTCAGAGACGTACATTCCCTGTATCATTGACTGTCTCAATTTAAGATGTTCTTTGTCATGCTCATCTTGATTAACAATTGTCATCTTTGGCTTCTGTTCTCCAACTAGATAGAAATAAAAGGGTATTAGCGCCAACTTTGCACCTAATGCCCTCCTTTCTGCCCTTTCTAAATGCTTAAAGAATCCATTCTAATATTTGTGGATTTTAGATGTGTATAACTGATACCAATATGCCATCGAATGTAGCTGCTGTTACTAAAAGAGACAAAACCTTGAATAACTTATATTTAACATAACTCGTAACAGATCTTTTTAAGAAAATATAAAGTATCATAGTTTAAACGCCTTTCTGAGTAATACAAATTGTGCTGTTTTGCCATAAAATAGGACTGCCATTTGTACAGTACGCGCATTGCGGATTACGCAAAAACCATGTTTCCCTGGTGGAAATTAATCTGTCTATGCTGCTGTCCCTGAGAGAGAGAGAGAGAGAGAGAGAGAGAGAGAGAGAGAGAGAGATTTTGCTTAAACACAAAAAGAAAAATAAATCAAGCACATTTGAGAAGAAAGAAGACAGACGATGAAAAGTATGTAACATGATTGCATGGACTATTTATTCAGTTATTATAATTAAGAATGAGAGAAATAATCATTTATATATCTATCTATCTATCTATCTATCTATCTATATATATATATATATATATATATATATATATATATATATATATATATATATATATATATATATAATTCATTCCCCTGGTCACTTTTAAATTGTTTGCTTAACATGTTCCAACACAATGAAATATACATAGCGCTCACCAAAATACAACCTTTAGTCCAGCCTTTTTGTAGTATTTCTGCAACAAATATACATATCCATGCAACATATTTTACCCAACTTTTCACGTGTTGACCTTTACCGTAGGCCTACTGTTTGCACGCAGACTCTACTAAGTGCACGCTGCTGTATTCTTTTGCCAACAGCTCAAACAAATATACTTATGGTTGCTGGTTTGGTCATCTGTCGAGTTTAATATTACCAAATGGACGGGTGAAAGTGATGAAAAAGCATAATCACTTAAATATTTTCAGTAGGAGATAAACTTGTATGTATTATTTTATACTGAATCAGATACAACTAGTTGGTACAGTACATTATTTCAGTCCAATTAACAAATACAACAAAACTGTTCCCGAATGTCAAGCGAATAGTATTTTATTATCAGCCTAGTTACTAACTTGTTACATTTTGACCCGATTATCCTTTTTAAGAAGTTGGGGTAAATACAAATAAAACATTTTGTCGCCAAAGAGCACGTACAAAATGCAAATGTATACAGGGTTTAGCAATTAAGCCAATATTGCAAAATTACTAAAATTATGTCCATAATCGCCAAACAGCATTGAATCTTTGGGAATCAAAACTAAGTCTAAAGTCACATATACAGACTGTGGACTCCGAAGTTGAATTTAAAGCAATAATAATCCAAGGTTAAATGCCTGCAGATATACATATACAGAGCATAGAAAAAAAGGGTTGGGACAGTTATTAAGTGCTGATGGGAAGAATTTGATTCTTCCCATAATGCATGTTGTAACAGTTCCATAACACAGTAACAGTTAATTTATCCAAGCGATCCATCATATCATCATCTTTCGCAATACAACCAAAATGCATAATATTACAGAAACGTAGTTGTATTTATCGTACAATAAATAGCCTCCGTTTTTTTTTTTTGTTTTTGTTTTTTTTTACGTCGGTTTAGTTTTAGCTTCATATAAGTGCAGTTTCTTCTTATTCATATTTCTTTCCCTTGTTAAACTTGTTCTGTAGTTCTGTATTACGCATAATCTGAACTCATCGTATCTATCAATAATACCTTGTATATCGCCCCAAATTGCCAAGGCACGTGTTTGCCAAGGTTATAAAATTTATCTCTATTTGAATTGATTGTTATTAATATGTGACTTTATATTTGAAATTGTTTTAAACAGGTATCCCTGGTAGCACGTCTTTATCTAGTCCGAACTGCAGGTGGAAGATAGTTTGGCTTTAACATTTGTATATCCCAATTATTTCCTGTTTATAGTCGACCTTACATATAAATTCTAAGGTCACCGCGAATATTTATTGTCAGTGTGTTCAGTTTGATTATTGCAGTAATGCTGACACGTTCGAGTTTCAGTCTATTAATTATTATCTGAAAATTTAAGTTCGTTTAATTTCATAATTACCATATTGAATTATAGAACTAAACTATAAATAAAAAGAAAAAAAGAAAAGTGCAATAATAGCTGGTTAATAACGAAATTGATGACATAAGTTCTTTTTAAATATAAAATGAATTGCTACGTAGAAATTTACTTATTTACCTATTCTGAATAAAGAGCAGTATACAAGTTTTATTTCAAAATTTTGTGTCTTTTGACAGATTCCAAAATGAAGATAATTGCGGCACATTTCAAAAATGCATACTATCTAATGATAATTGTATGTTTCTGAGTTACATGTAGCGATAAAAGCTACAGGTTAGGTCTAACTAGAGTTACTGTCTCTGTCTCTCTCTTTATTGCATATAATAAACTCATTTTATTACAGAAAAGATGCGTTTTGAAAAAAAGAAAGCATGCAGTGTAGTGGAGCTTTCATTAAACACGTCATAGCTATGTGTTGATACGACAGGCTTATATTCTATGCGGTGCGTCGAACGATTAATGGGGAAAATGGAAATTGTATATGGTTTGCTTTATATACTGTTATAAACCAATGTAACGGGAAAATATCACAATTTAACCTCAGTGCGTTTTTCAATCCATATTACAAGTCCAAATTCGTTTACATAAATATCTTATTAGTTTTATTATGTTTGGTTTCGTGAAAACAAGAAAAGTTATAATTCAGAAGTTAATGTTCCTTTGAAACATCGGTGTTAAAAATAACATCGAAACTCGACACCTTCCCGACTGACCATTGTTAACGAGCGTAGCGGCTGACTTCAAAGTAAAAATGTCACTCTTCGGCTGGTGCTTGATGATAGATTTACGAAACAAAGTGACAAGACAATCAAAGTAAACTATTTCATGAAAATCACTTCGTTTACAACATGAATAGCCAATGATGGAACGCAGTCTTCAATACAGTGCAGACGAATTCAGCACAATTAAAAAGTGTTATACTCTCAAATAATCAATGTCAATTTATAAGTCTTTGGAAAAAAAAATTACGGAAGAACATTATGTAGCACAGCTCGTATATCTTTCTTTTTCTGTTTGTATCATGTCAATATTCAATGCCAGGTTATTCTTAGCGAAAAAAACTTGAGAAAGAATTATGGCTCACATGCCATTATATTCCTTGCACTTCATCTTGCATGTACGCTATAAATCAGTGGTTCCCAAACCACTAGTCGCGACCCAAATGAGGGTCGCCAGGACCCTCGTGACCCTATATCGGTAATGCATTTTGGGTCGAAAAAGATGGTATTTAGGGTCGCGATCAAAAAAAGTTTGGGAACCACTGCTATAAATAGTACGCCGTTCATTTGTAATTGCTATTGATCGTAATTATTAGACATTAAGCTTATCTTCATTTTCAAAATTTGTTATTGCCACACGCGTTTAACATTTATTAAATTTGATAAATTTAATGAAGCTGTTTGCTTGACATGCTTGATTTCAACTTGTTTCAAATCTAAAGGACGAATGCAGTAAACGATAACTAGGTTACATAAACGTCTTATGCGTCTGTGATAAGATGGGTCTTTTCGTCTATTATTTATATACATGTACTGCTTTCAATAATTTGTTGAAAGGGAATTTTGGAAATAGTATGGAAATTAAAGGGAAACTGTGACAAATTAATAACCAGTACAACAAACACTTTAATAAAATATTATTTATTGAGAAAGAACATCGAAGTTGCCACTTGTTGCAGAACAGCATGTAAATGCGTATATGATAACAGGTACATGTAAATGTAATGAATCAACAGGGATATCCGTTGAAGCTAGGCAATGTTTTTGACGTGTGCTCTGCTATTGACAGGGTGGGAGGATATCCAAGAAATTTAAACCCTCCTATTTGTTTTTTAAGATACGCACGTTTGTCTGTATGTATCCCTAGCTAGGCCACTGATAAATACCTCAAGAAATGTTACCACTGTAAAGTTTGTGCAGGTAAAAGTATGAAATTGACAGTTACCATAGTCGAGTTTATGGCGTCAGGGGCTTCTTCCATCTGTTTCGTTAGTGTGTCAACTCGCTGTGTGAATGCAATACAATTAGCGACAAGTGCCATAAAACCCACTATGGCTGCAATAAAATCCGTGATGCAGTTCCACTAGATTGGCCGGATGTCCAATGGACTTAGGGAAAATCAACCCGACGTTATGGATATCCACTATTTGTAGTGGACTCTTAATCCCTTGAGTTTGTGTCCACGTCCACTGGGCTGTGTCGACAATCAGTAATCAACGATGTATGTACTGCAAGTAGAATAACATTACACATCCTCGAAAGCCGTAAGTGACAATCCTCAACACCCTTTTATCACTCAAGGCCTCTTGTACGGAGATTTCATCATTTCTCATGAATATGCATAAACCTGCTTAACCAATCACTGCAAGTGCGAGTAGATGTTTCTTGCAATTGTGACCAAACATGACCCTTTGCATAATCTGAATGAGCCCATCAAAGTCTCTCTTCCAAGCAGAGTCACATATCGATCGATAAATCGGGTATGCTCATTGGTGTGAAAGAGATTGATTGTTACATTGTGTTGTTGATGACGTATATTTGTTTATGCATACTCATGAAAAATTAGTAAATCTCAGCTGCCACGAGTATAATGAAGCGTAGTGGATTATGAACATTTCTTTACTTGATCTAAAACAAAAACTGCTTAACAGAATCTGACCAACATGACATAGTCTTTTTATATAGGGTCATTTCAATACTGGACTATTGCTGTGGATGTGTCATCAAATATGGATGAAAATACAAAAGTGTGAGAAACCAGGAAACAATTATTTTCATAACATACTGTATGCCAAACTCACTTTGGAAGATATTTCAACAGAAATCCTAACCCAGATTCTTGGTCAAGTGCTCTTGAATTTGGCTATTAGGCAGATGTCATATGTGCAATCTCAGGCCCATTTGGATGTCTTGATTTTTTAAGTATTGAGAACTATATTGGTAATATGTTTATTATCAGTAATGCAAATTTCCTTAATTTACACAAGATCACTGTTCATTTCACCGGCTATTGTGCATATGCTATTCTCTATTTTGGCAAGTTTTGTGTTCTCATGATAACATCACTTTTGAATCTATATCGTGAGGACATGGGGAGGTAATACAACTTCTAACTTTAATGTGAATAACACTTTTAAACATAATACTTCGTAAAGTAAAGTGTGCTGTGGAATTTTAAAAGAACAATTACTATACAGTTATTAAATACGGGGAACTAAATTGTGTAAAAATAAACCTGTATATTTGACCTTAATGGAAAACTCAAGGCACACTGTAACCATGGTTAGCACTTGACCTGCTTGATGTCACAGTAGATGAAAAAGAACTACATCTAGCATGGAAATCGTATCACAAGGTTCTAAAAATAAGTCTTAGACACTACCATGCAAAGCACAGTATAATGGACCGTTCATTTAATTTTCGAGGTGGATAAGGCGTTCTGGGATTTTCATACATGTCAGACAAGACAAAACCATCAATGTCATTACAATGGCCAAGCTGTCAAAGGAGGCATCCAGAATCAACTATGTCATCAAACCATCATATATGTAGTAAACATTGTTTAGTACGTTCTAAGATACGTTTCCTCTGTTATAACGTTCGAGTTTAAATTCCCCGGCCAAATTCCTAACTAATATGTATTCCAAAGGCTTTGTCATAACTTTCCTTTGTTACAACGTTTAATTGGTTACAGCGTTTGATTTGTGTGGTCCACCTGAACAAATTAGCTCAATTAAAACGTTTCTATCACCTGACGCTCTGAAGCCAGCTAAACAATGGCTGTCATTGTTAAAAAAAATCTGATATCCCGACACCCTGGGTCCCTCCAATTTCAGATCGGGCCCCTCCTGTATTGTCAGTAAAGTACCAATTGAGCTTGCCAAAACAAAAAATGTAATTTGCCCGAGAAAACTACGATCGCGCTGATGAAATGTGGCATTTTATTTTCAACTTGTTGAAAAACTAGTAAATTATTAACATGTATCCCCATGTATACCGCTTACTCTAATGAAGATCGTCTATTTGCCATGCTTCTATTGAAAGCTGTAACCTTTGTGTACAAAGCGAAGCATGTGACCTATGAATGGGGAACAGATTTCCTGGGTTGCATATAAGTAGTGCTCACTTGGCTTAAACATTCATCTTATTCTACCGACGATAGGAAAAAATACCATTTATAAGGCCGTGTACCGTACATACAGTTTTATAGTTGAAATCTACCGCTTTCGAAAAAAAATTAACATATTTTGTTTTGTTTTTTAATTAAAAAAAAGAACCAATATTTGTATGAGTCCTATTCACCCATGACAAAAACCACCCAGAAACAGTCTACTGGGCACCGGAACTGTACTAGCAGTCGTTACAACCGGTGCAATAATCCGTAGCTGAGTAATGGGATCAAGGCTTACACGTGTATGCAACAAGTTGTTAATTGATTACCTTATTATTGTAATCTGCAGAGTTTAGCCCAATTGCGGGATGTTTTTTGAGGTGTTAAATGTAACAAAGGTATCAAATGTGTAAAGCTGATTTTAACGTATGTTACCTTGACAAGAATGACATCACGTATCATGCATAAACCTCATCTCATAAAAGCATATTAACCGCGACAACAAATATGGCATCACTGAAATCCAGGTTTGCGCAATCTGCATTAAATGTGGATCAAGTTACATGTGCCAAGACACTGTCTGCCATCTTTATAGCCAAACATAATCTCCAGTTTCTGGTAGCAGATCATTTTTCAGATCTAGACAAAAATAATGTTCCCCGACTCATAAATCGCACAAAAATATTATGCGTGTATTTATACTTTTTTGCTTGCAATAATTCAGAACATTATGCGTGTATTTATACTTTTTTTCCTTGCAATAATTCAAAATATTATGCGTGTATTTATAATTTTTTTCCTTGCAATAATTCAAAATATTATGCGTGTATTTATACTTTTTTCCTTGCAATAATTCAAAATATTATGCATGTATTTATACTTTTTTCCTTGCAATAATTCAGAACATTATGCGTGTATTGATACTTTCTTTTCTTGCAATAATTCAAAATATTATGCGTGTATTTATACTTTTTTTCCTTGCAATAATTCAGAACATTATGCGTGTATTTATACTTTTTCTCCTTGCAATAATTCAAAATATTATGCATGTATTTATACTTTTTTTCCTTGCAATAATTCAAAATATTATGCGTGTATTTATACTTTTTTCCTTGCAATAATTCAAAATATTATGCGTGTATTTATACTTTTTTTCCTTGCAATAATTCAAAATATTATGCGTGTATTTATACTTTTTTTCCTTGCAATAATTCAAAACATTATGCGTGTATTGTTGATTTACCAATATATAAGTCATCAGATTGCTAATGCTGATTCATTGTGAAAAAGTTTGTATTATAGTTATAGAATGAAAAATTATGGCAATTGAGAACAGTTGTAATTGTGATTGTTTGTGATGTTAAAACTATAACAATGCTCAATCGCTCAACTTTGCCATTCTTTTTTTTTTTTTGTGCAGCTAGAAGGAATCAAGGAAGAGATTACATTTTCTTTTCTATATGAATTTATTTAATTAGCTTAATTCCATTTCAAAACAATAAATTTGTCAAGACACTGAAAGAAGGAAAAAAAATGACCAACTTCCATCTTTAAGCAACACAGTGCAGCATACTACATTCACTTTTTTCTTAAACAAACTTTATGGTTTATGTGCCATTCTTGGTCATTACACAGAAGAAGTAATTTTGTATTTTTTGTACTTTTTAAAATGTCAGCAAACATTAAGTCCAAAAGATCCAGATTTTCTTTTTAATTAACCCCTAAACGTATAGTTGTAAACTTAAAGTTACTCATCCATAACATCAATGACCTCGATAGTTTGAATAGATGAACGCTATGGTGTTAAGACACCTTAGCATGTGCTTCATGTACATTTATATAGGGTGTGTCAAAATTGTTTTGAAATGTTTTCGACTTTTTCATATTCTGGTGAAGTTTTTGAAACCAAAAAAAAAATTGCTTGTTTAAGTGGCAGTTGATTAAATATTTTTACCTATTTGTAATTACAATAATGTCTGGAAACAAGTCTGAGTGCATAAGCTAACAATGTTCCATTTTGTTCTCATTTTGCGGCCCATGGGAATGTCCTATTCATTCTATCAATCTCTTTGATGTTCTGTTTTCTTTATCAAAACCAGATGCATTAACTATTTCCTGTTGCCAGTCATACAAGAATCAGGCTCATCGACATCTGCAGTCTTGCATTTGGCACCAAAGAAATTATGTAAAGTTGCCATCGGTAAAAAACATGTGATAATCACTCAAAAACAAAAGTATATCTGTACATGACACAGATTAAAAAGCATCTTAATCTCCTTGGCTGGTAAGATCTAATCTATGTGTCTTCACCTAAATCCCTTTACAATCATCTGAACTTTGTTTGATAGCCCACACACTACATGACTGATCCTTGCTTGTAGAAATGGATGAAATAAAAGTTTACTGACAAAACAAAACTTGCACACCATGGACTCTACTGCTGGAATTTTCATGTGTCCGAAATAAAAAGTACTTGTACTATTATGCGGATTTTGGCATCTAGGAGAACCTGCTTCATAGTCATAGTTCTTATCTTCCAAACTCAAGAAACTGCTGAACAAAATCCTCTGCCTCCATTTTGGATAGTGGAGAATCCGAACCAGTTACTGTAAACAGCAGATTACGACTGTATCTTAAATAGCAACCATGTGATGTGATGTAATGATCATTTACTTCAATGTCAAAAATTCCTAATATAGGATTTTAGCCGAAACTGGTGCTACAAAAACCAGCTCAAAAATGGCCAATGATTACTGCAGGCATAAAAATGCATTTCTATGTAGATGGTGCACAGGCATCCGAATGTGTTTGCATGCAAATTGGACTGAGGCGCCAAAAGGCACTTCCGTTGGAATGCGGTACAGTTGTCCAAAAGCACTTATAGGAGGTAAAGGGTTAACCATTTTTCCATGTTTCACATTTGAAGGGGTTCTCACCAGTGTGCACTATCAAGTGTCTTGACAAATTAAACAATTTCCTGGATATTTCACATGAGTTGGGGTTGTCACTTGGATGTAACCTCAGGTATGCTGACAAACCAGAGCTATGATTAAACAACTTCCCGCATATTTCACATTTTAAGCGTTTCTCACCAGTGTACATCCTCATGTGTGTTCACAAACTTGAGCTCTGGTTAAAGAATTTTCCTCATATTTCCCATTTAAAGGGTTTCTCTCAAGTGTGCATTCTCATGTGCTGACAAACTAGAGCTCTGTTTAAAGAATTTTCCACATATTTCACATTTAAAGGGTTTCTCACCAGTGTGCACCATCAAGTGTCTTGATAAATTAGTGCTACGGCTAAACAATTTCCCACATATTTGACATGAATAGGATTTTTCACCAGTATGTACCTTCAAGTGGGTTGACAAACTAGAGCTCTGGCTGAATAATTTCCCACATGTTGCACATTTGAATGGTTTCTTACCAGTATGTACCTTCAGGTGAGTTGACAGGCTACTTTTCCGGGTAAACAATTTACCACATGTTTCACATCTAAATGGTTTGTCATCAGTATGCATCCTTGTGTGTGTTAACAAATGGGTAGACTGGCTAAACAATCTACCACATATTTCACATTTGAATGGTTTCTCACCAGTGTGGATTCTCACGTGTGTTGACAAACTAGATTTCTGTTTAAACAATTTCCCACATATTTCACATTTGAAAGGTTTCTCACCAGTGTGCACCATCAAGTGTCGTGACAAATTAGAGCTCCGACTAAATGATTTCCCACACATTTTACATGAGTAGGGTCTGTCACCAGTATGTACCTTCAGGTGTGTTGACAAACACGAGTTCTGGCTAAACAATTTCCCACATATTTCACATTTGAATGGTTTCTCGCCAGTGTGTATCTTCAAGTGTGCTGACAAATTATAGCTGTGGCTAAATAATTTCCCACATATTTCACATGTGAATGGTTTCTCGCCAGTGTGTATCTTCAAGTGTGATGAGAATCTAGAGCTTTGTTCGAACAATGCCCCACATATTTCACATTTGAATGGGGCGTCACCAGTATGTGCCTTTATGTGCGTTGACAAACTGGAGCTCCATCTAAACAACTTCCCACAAAGTTCACATTTGAATGGTTTGTCATCAGTGTGCATCTTCAAGTGTGATGACAAACCAAAGCTCCGGTTAAACAATTTCCCACATATTTCACATTTGAATGGTTTATCACCAGTGTGTATCTTAGAGTGTAATGACAAACCAGAGCTCTGGCTAAACAATTTCCCACATACTTCACATTTGAATGGCTTGTCACCAGTATGTATCCTAAGGTGTGATGACAAATTATAGCCCTGGCTGAACAATTTCCCACATACTTCACATTTGAATGGTTTGTCACCAGTGTGTATCTTCAAGTGCGATGACAAGTTAGAACTCCATCTAAACAATTTTCCACAAATGTCACATTTGAATGGTTTGTCACCAGTGTGTATCTTCAAGTGTGCTGACAAATTACAGTTCCATCTAAACAATTTCCCGCAAAATTCACATTTGAAGGAGTTCTCATGAGAGTGCACCATCAAGTGTCTTGAGAAATGCGAGCTCCAGCTATAAGATTTCCCAGGAATTTCACATTTGATTGGTTCGTCACTAGTCTGCATCGTCATTTGTTTGATCGCATTAGACCATCTGAAGAAAAAACAAATGTTCTGTATATTTCACATTTGTATGATTTGTATATGCATGTATTTCTGTGTGAATTGCCAAAATCAGTAGTCTAGCTAAAGAAATATCCCAAGATTTCGCATCTGACTAGTTTGTTAACAGTAGCCTCGAGTGGACTTAACGTGAATTTTAATATTATGATAATCTATTCAAGTAAACCATAAAACGTGTTCAACTATATCTACTTCATTTAATCAGCGTGAAAATTTGTTTGGCATTCATGTACATTAGTTCATAATTACCGTTTTTCCGAGCGTGTGTATGTTTACTTATTTCCGGAAATGATATCCATGGTTCGTGACACTCACTAAAAAGTCACGTGGAATATGACCGGATTGTGCCAGTTAGACCAAGGTATGGATATTATTAGTTTATTGCATCTCCGTGTTTTTGAAATAAAAAAAAAAAGAAATTTAAAAATGAATAATTTTTTTCCGTTAATTCTATATGCAGTTTGTGCACTTACATTACTGCTTGCTTTTTCTTTATCATATAGATACATGACTAAATAGACTGAGAGAGAGACAGACAGACATAGAGAGAGAGACAGAGGGAGAGAGAAATTTAAAAATATACACTGGTGAATGGATACACATTTTATTATAATAGATTCAATGTCTTTTGACGTAGAATATATGTCTATTATGAAATTATACTGAAACGAAAAAGTCCGTAGTGAATATACATTTCGCGTGTAAATTTTTCTTACGTTGTATAAGAAACCAACATGATTAAAACCAAATATTTTCATTGGCTAACCAGTTGTAGAAATTCCCAAAGTGGATTATCCTGTTCAAAATTTATAAACAAAGCCAACATGTGATCGGCGGCGCTGTCTGTAGCATATAATAGAAAATTCAAGGTCAAAAAGTCGGACAAAAAAAAGCATTAGTGAAAACATAGATTTTCATTATGATTTGTAAAATTACATGCAATTACCTTTTTGAATCGCATTTTGTATGTTTTTACTATACAATTATATTCTTTCGCTTCTGAAGAACGCTGGTAACAGCTGATAACGTCATTATCTCGACACAAGCGCGTTATATCGCGAAAAACATGGCGCACGATTGAAGGAGTTTACCGACAACTGGCCGCTGTACGATACCTATCCGCTGCCTGCTGTCTGGCCTTGGATCACAAATAATTCTCCTATATAGTCCTACATTTCTTTGCCAGTACTGAACTTTCCTGTGTGTGCAAAATCCAAATAAATCACATGTTAATCTAAAGTATCCTCAAAGACGAACTCACGGTGCAGTTCTTGACATAAGTTATCGTGCATTTTTTTTATTTTATTTTTTTTATTTGAGAGGCTGGACTATAAACAAAACAACGTGCAGTGGGTCACATATTTCACTTCCGGACCAGCAACAATGCCTCATAACTCACTGTTCTCTGTCGCAAAAATACACACAGACAACCAGACCATAATGCTCATATTACTAAAGAATAAACAAGTTCCTTTAATTTAATACCAATAATGCCTCAATCTAACTCATGTATCCAGTGATGGATAACCTAATAGGCAGACCAAGCACGTGCTTAGGGTACCAACAAAACAGTGGCACCAAAATAAAAAAAGAAAGAGAAAATACGGTATAAATAGTGTTGACCTGGGTCCTATCTCTGCTTGATGAGTCTGAATCTCCACGTTGCTGCGACAGCGACAGTTTTGTCGTCATTGTTCTCTGAAGAATATGTTGATGATGAGAATGATGTCCTTCGTTTTTTTTTTTGTTTGTTTTTTTTTTTACAAACATTACGTGACATACGTTTAATATTTTCGAATCTTTTGTACAACACCATTGGAAAGGTTTTTTAAAATTTATATATATATATATATATATATATATATATATATATATATATATATATATATATATATATATATATATATATATATATTACGTGACTATTGGACCTCTGATATCTTTTACATGTATGTTGGCAGATTTAGGTAGTCATGTGACTAGCAATGCAAATAGCGTGTACTAGGTCAAATTTCATCAACGCTGTTGTTTAGTCACGTCTGTCAGCAGATTAAAGACATAACGAATGGAATACTCACAATTTCTGAGAAATTAAATCTCCCTGTCTATTTTTTGTAAGGTCGTTACTTTTCGATAGGCAGTGGGAATTGGCTCTGACCCCACACCCCAACATATATGTCAAAATATCTCAAATGGGACGGGAAGGGTTAGAAGAAACTCGGACTAATAACAACGTGTACTGAGAAATAAACACGGTGAATTTGTCCAGGTTGTTAATAGTATTATTATATACTTCATAGAGAGTCCCATTAGTTTAACATTGTTGCTACCTGTCAATATCCAGTGTAGTTAAGTAAAAATACTCACCGCTTCCTTATATGGTAAACACGTGCCCGCATTCGATTAACTACTTCTGGCTACGGCTGATTAAAAAATGGCGACGGAAATGTGGAACGCTGACAACGTCATCAATCTAATGGCCACCAGATGCCGACAAAGACTGTAACTCTTTCTACCTGACACCAGCGTTGAAGAATCAGTAGATCTAGCTCTCATTCAAATAAAAACATATATCATGCATATTAAATAAAGAAAATCTGAATACATCCAAATATTTAAATTGCAAGGATAATTTTTTTTTTTTGAAAATGGACGACTCGTGATCACTAGCTGCTGCTGCTGTGTGTGTGTGTGTGTGAGTGAGAGAGAGAGAGAGAGAGAGAGAGAGAGAGAGAGCGAGTCAAACTGAGCCTTGATAGGCCCTACAATGTATCAGTCAACAGCTATTATTTCTAGTAACACAAGAGACTCCAAAATGAATCTACGTCCTTCTTTTTTCTTTCTTGTCTTTTAGGTATTATCCAGGACCGATAGGTCACAATACCATGGCAACAATCATGACGCAAACTGCACTTTCATAGTTACCCGCCACAATGACAGCAGCACTGAGACAATCACAACGATAACTTAGACTGAATTTTTCTTGCTCGTCTTTTCATAATGATATCTTCAATTTTCATTGATGTAATGCGTCATTTTTTTGTCTTTCTTTCTAATATCAAAATTTCGTTGGCTACATGACATTCCATCTTCTTTAACAACTTAGTTTCGTTCAGTGTTGAATGAGAATTCACCCCATGAACTCGCGCGCCTACATAGCAGTAAAGTAGCGTGTGTAACTACGCAGTGTTCAGGTTTTATTCAATAAATGAACGTCGTATAAAACTTTAAATAAGACGTTGAAATATGTTTTTGTTTCAGTTGTGTTATTCCTATACCATAACAGATTAATTAATATGTTTATTTTAAGTATATCATATAAAGGTTATTTACTGCGTATTAATATATATTGTGTCCTCGTTCATGTGGCGTACAATGCTCTCGCAAGCTCGGGTTTGCTGCGCCACTTGACCTCAGGTCCAATATTTTTAAATACTCAGTTAATAACCCACACGTTTTAATAACGCTTCTAAGGGGCCATCCATTTAATTGTTCATGATGGGGAGTTGTGGGGGTGATTATTTGAGGAGGAAAACAAAAATTCAGACCCGAAAGAAAAGTGTGAAACAAATGTTCTTCTGATTTACACAGAACTATCTATTATATTAATTAGTTAATTAATGATTTAAGTAATTGATTAATTAATTAATTAATTAATAATAATAATAATAATAATAATAATAATAATAATACAATTTCTTGAGGGAAGAAAAAGGTATCCTGGTTCAATACAAAATCACAGCTTCCGCCCCCTTACTCACTGTCGCCCCCATCTGGAATGATCGGTTCTCAGTATGAAATAGGCAAATCCTAGAAGAAGCGAAAGCAACTTCAATTACAAGTGTACAGATTGCTTGATTAAATATTCACATAAAAGTACATCGAAGTGGTGCATCGTAACATGGGTGTGTGTCTGAGAGAGAGAGAGAGAGAGAGAGAGAGAGAGAGAGAGAGAGAGAGAGAGAGAGTTAAAAATGCAAAAATATCCAACAAGAAGAAGCCCCTCTCACTTAAGCATCAATAAATGAAGAGAGAGGATTAGGGCTAGTCCCTTCCTTTTTTTTTTTTTTTTTTTTTTGTACAAATACCAAATATTAAACATGAACATATTTACAAGGTTGATAACACTGTAAAGGAAGACAAGACTTCCAATGATTTAGGACAGTGTCATTTTGCCATCTCTGCACATTATGTTTCTGGGATAAAGAAAATAGATAACAATAATGTTCACAAAGCCACTTTTTAATTTTGTCATCATGTATAGAGAAATCACTTCCAAAACAAGTCAATATATATTCTAAGGGGAACGCAAGACTACACTGATGAAGAAAATATACACAATATTGGCTACACGTAATAGAATCTGATCCTTATAATCGCGCACTATTAAATAAAGTAGGTACTGCATTTCTTCTCATAAAGCCCATGATGTCGTCCTCGTGAGGAGTTAATCCATAGGAATCAAAATATTTCATGTTGTTATCGTGTGAAATTAAACGGCTACCCAGTGGGTTCATGGACGATGACTGTTGTCTGTGTTGATGACATAAGCTCGAACATCTTTAGATTGTCGATGTGGAAGTTCATCTTTAGCACTGAATTCAAAGAAGCTGAGTACAAACTGTGAGTCAGAAGGTAATTAAGTTCCCAGGTATTCATTTTCACAGATAATGATAAGTCACGAGTTCACACTTGACTTTTGTTTTAAAAAGATCTGTCCAGTAAGTGGGTGAATGGGCAATCTCTGTACTCTGTTGCAAGAGAGTTTCTATGTGCTTCGTCTGCAAAGAAATCAATGGAAGTAGGGAATGGTCACTTATGTCTTTATACCACGCTTTCAAGATTTTCTCTTTTGAGATGAGGGTCCATGCTTCTTCCAGATACTCTTCCAACGTTTTTTCTTGATTCATCCTTAAACATTTGTTGTGTTGCACTTAACTAGGACGATCGATTTGACAACCATAACAATGTTCTGGGGTCCGACATATGATTTTCACAGCTAAATGGCGAGCAAAACACGAGACAGTGTGTTATCTTTGTTCTGGCCATCATTACATCATGACTGTATCTTTCTCTTGTATACCTGTGGTCTGTAACTTCCGTTCTGCTTGAAAAACATCAACCTTTTTGTTAACATCCATGACTTCGTGTTCTATAGCTTTCATCTTTTTCTTCTTCACTTAGGGCATGTGACTGTAGTACCTTCATATCGTTCTTCTCTTCTTTTTCTCCACTGAGTGTCTCTGATTGCTGATGTTCTGCATATAAAACATCCTCTTCACCTATTTCCATGGGATAGTGTTCAATCTTTTTAATAGTCTAGGAACACTTCTCTCAAACTGTCGATTTTCAGAGTATTGTCAAATTCTACACACAAGATGACGTTCACTGTGTTCACCAGAGACTGTGCAAACTGAAGTTCCACACGGTGTTGGCCTGATTTTATAGCGTGAAAGTATCATTCGTCACTGGTTGATCTGGAGTGAAATCGAATCCCCATAACGCATATCATCCTGAATAATTGTCGTAACAATTACCGTGGCTACTCTTGGTTTCTAACATTTCCGTGGCTTTAAACAGAGTCAAGTAAGATCTCAAATACTTTTTCTGAGCAAAGTTATGTTCAGAAGGTATCAACTATTTACTGTCACTCCGTTGTATTTTGCAAAAAATAATCCAGTGTCAATCACATGTTCGTTCATTCATTTCCAAGGAATCTAAGATATGCCAGTAGCTATTTGTTTGTAAAGTTACTGTAACTTCGGCTTTCGCAAATAGCAGATTTTTCACGTCTCTTTCTGACGGCGGTCTAAAGGCAAATGCGGCATATTCAGTTGTTAAATTGTCACGTATAATTGTAACCAATAGGGTCGCATATTCCGATCGAATTTTGTTTTCCAAAACTTACGTTTCGCACTACATTGAAGACACGCAGTGCGAAATATTACCTATGAACCGGCTTTTGAGAACAGCAATATCTTGCCAAATGTTTTCAAACTAACGAATTTGGCATGTATGAAGTTGGAACGGTCGTAATCGTTTATTGTAGACGATCTGATACACTTGTTCCAAGGGTCATCTAACGATTTGATGATTTGACAAACATACAATCTTGTGAGAATCCACCTTTTTGACACAAAAGTCTTGATCTTGACCTGACTGTTAAGTAAACAAATTTTGTATTTGCTAACCTGTGAACTTTTGTTTTTTGCAGCAGCCAGTTTATAGAACGCTACGATTTCACAATATCAAACACAAACAGGATCGGCGTAAGATTCTTTTGCTTGTCTCAGTACTGGCAGCCGTTATTTGTAGGTCCGCAACTGGCCAAACTCGAAATAGTCTCCACTGTCAGTAAGTTGTGTTGCAAATGTCAAGTAGATTTCTTCAGTTTTTTTGTTTCAAACAGAAATATTTCTTTACATTAAGGAATCTATCTATCCATGGAAAGAAAGAAGGAGGGATACATTAATGTTTATATTAAAGTAGACGAGGGAATCCGCTGTAAATAGAACGCCACCTATTGCAAAAATTGGAACTACATTTGTATTTTATTAGCATCAGCATATCAATATTTGAATTAGAATATTTTCTGTCTAGAAGTTTTGTATTCTACGATCGTGTTGTTTAAATTTACTCAAGAACTAGAAAGTTTTCTTATACTATTTATCTAAAGACTAATAGAATACTGCGATAGCACAGTGTAAATAACTAATCATTTTTTCGGGGAATCTGTAAGGAACGTTTTCTTATAATGTATATTTAATGACTGAGAGAATACTATGATCGCACAGTCTAAATAACTAATAATTTATTCAAGAAAAATATTGAAGAAAGGATCTTTACCTAAATGGGAAATGGCATAAATACAAACCTACAATATGGTCTAATAAAGGCTAGTATGCAATTGTACGCATTATATGAATACGTTATAGCCATTCAAGTTATTTTTGCCTTTAAAAAAAGAAAACAAACAAAACAAAACAAAACAACAACAAAAAAAAGACAACAAACAAACAAAACAAAAGAGAGTAGATGTGATATTTTTCAGTCTTATGAAACATTATTACAGCATGTAGTTCTTTTGTTCGACCTTGTACGTATTCCAATATTTCTGCACACTCACTACTATTTTGCAAAAAGTAAATGTTCAGACTTTACAAACATGCAGTCCACAAGCACTAGAATATGCATATTCAACTACTAAGTGGTTTTTCTTTATAATAAAACTAATTTTAAAAAAAATACAAATTCTCGTATTACTTGTAATGAAACTTTTATTGCTGCTAAAAGTTCAAGATAGCTATCTTGTTTTTTTTATTTTTATTTTTCTTCTTCTTATTATTATTATTACTGTCCATTCTCAAGACAGAATACATTAGATATATTGACAGCCCGGCTAGTGGTTAAAGCTTACAATGGGTGTAGGTGAAGAACAAATGTAGAGAAGAATGGATATGCAAAAAGTTTAGTCCACGGGAATTCATATGCGTAGAGCCTAATTCCAGTCAATAGGTAATCTATGAGAATTTTGGACCACTAGTTTATTTAAAATATGGGGATTTAACATTGAGACTATGATTTTTGGTTTTGTGTCTCTATGATCCCGAACGTGAAATGTAATGTTAAAAAGTCCATAGATTTAACATTATGGGTCACTATGGACCTCTATGGTCTCTAAAGGGAAATTTAATGTTAAAACTACACCTACTAACCAATACGCCATTTGTAGTGCCCAATACCCAGTTAGTTACTATCCAGCACCTACACCATACCATCAACACGTAGTTGGAGTGACCAATATCCAGTAGTATACTATCCATCAACCACACTATACCAGCAATAAGATCGATATACCACGCCTATTAACCAATAGGCCCTTTGTTGTGACCAATACCAGTTATATACAACCCAACGCCCGCACTATACTATCAACACGCCGTTGTAGTGACTCACATCAGTTATCTATTATCCAACACGCACACTATACCATCTATACTCCCTATGGTTGCATGGCATGGCACCACATTTGTCTTCGTTTGACTTTCGGAAGTGTAGATGATATTTTGTGAGTGTGGAATTGCTCTTTCTCGGTAAACGTCTATGCTCAAAATTATATTTGCCTTGGAGCGTTTTGTATTGGAGAACGTTACTGTATCAAAAACAAAGAATCTCGGCGTAAGGTTTGGCGTACTTTTATATCAAAGCAGAGCAGGGCTGAGCAAATCCCATAGCCCGACGTCCCGGACTAGTCATTTTTAAAGTCGGGCAAGTAAAATTTTCCAAGTCGCTAGTCCGGGACAAGTGCTTTTTTAAAAAGTCGGGCTACTCCTTATTTTCGTGCTTTAATCACTATATCTACCTTTATTTGGCCAAGCATGCCCTCCGGGCGTACTGAATACTTGATTCTACCCCTCTTCGTGTATACATTTACATCCTGTTACCGCTTGACTGCATATTGAGCTAAGCGACCAAATTATCGGCAAATCAAAACACGTCAAACAAAAGAAAGCCATTATGATCAATTAGTAGTGTTTTAAGGGCTTTGTTGCATTGAGTTTACTCAAGCCAGATCATCACGAGCGGCTCACTATGATTTTAATCCAGCGAGTCAGTGTAATTAAATTAATGAAAGGTACTTTACCGACATCAGTGTTGGTTTCTTTTATGAACTGATTAAATGACAGGAATGAGTCTTTAATTTTTAATTGATTATACAGATGATTAACTTCCACGTGCGATATTGCGTTTGAAGCGAAACAATTACGCTAATCAATGAGCTGTCTCTGTTCCTATTTAAAAGAGAAAATGTATGTTATGATCACTTTAGAAGTAGTTGTCAAGCAAGCTGATAGTTATTCTGTGGATAAAATGAGTTTGCTAAATTATTTTCGCAAGGAAGGTAATAACGGCGATTCGGAGAAGGAAAATTTGTTTGAAAGTGGAGGGATAAAACGTAAGACTGATACTGAGTGTGCGGTAGCTATTTCTCCAAAGAGACATAAGCAACAATCTGTGATGGCAAAAAATGTCAAATATGACACTACTAAGAGACAGAGAATTCTTGAAACACTCTTAGTGAATACTCCACCTAGTCTCAGTCAATTATGCAAACTATTAGAAATCATTTTTGTTATAAGCCCATCCAATGCTGAGTGTGAACGAGGATTTAGTTCAATGAACTTAATCAAGACTTCTTTAAGGAATTCCTTAAACCAAAAGAGTTTACAAATGCTAATGAACATTTCCGCAAATGGACCAGAGCTTGAGAACTTCAACCCAGACACAGCTATCAACTGCTGGCTTAGTGCTGGTGCAAGTGGCAGACATATACATGGACATTTTTTCAAATCCATCAGCTAAAACATATATACATGAACCTGAAGAAGCCAAATGTATAACAACCAATGTTTTTGAAAAATTAAATTCTTTTAAGAAATAATTATGTTGTATATTATTTCGTTTGTTTTTTCTATGAATTAGGTACATACATCTCATCAAATCTCTGCAAGTGATTACCATTTTGAGACCAGTGAAAAGTAAGGTTGGACTAGTGAAGAGTAAGGTGGGACTAGTGAAGAGTAAGGTGGGACTAGTGAATTTTCTGAAACAACTTGTCCTGGACTAGTGGTTAAAAAAAAATTTGCTCAGCCCTGTAGAGAGTCTTTTTTTAACGGCAAAAGCTAAACCACATCGTAGTTACGTTTCGTACATGGAGTGGTTTGTACTTATTAACAAAATAATTTTTCTGTCTGTTTGTAAAAATGACTATCACACACACAAGGAAGCGTAGGAGTGGTTGCACACACTATACCCACAGACAGACTTATGTACTATCATACGAGAGGGGTAAGGGGTTTAAGTTTAAGTTTTTGCGGAAGACATAGGCATACACAAGCATAAAAAACACATAGAATGGAAATGATTTAATAGTGTCTTTGTTTCTAAGAGAATTGGGTGGGCCTAGTAAGGACCGTTGGGTGTTGAAGAAAACACATGAACTTGACAACATCAACTGCAGCTGCCTTACACATTTTCCATGACCAAGTCCAACTCCTGCTGTGGTATTAGTTTTGTATCGGTAGTGGCTGCCGTAGCTACTGACATGTGTTGTGGAGAGTTTCGGTGTAGAATCAGGCTTCTTTCTCTTAGGTTTCTCCAAGGAAGTTTGATACCTTTTTCTCAAGTGTTTTAACTCCGCCAAAATATCTTGTAGAACACTAACAGTTTTCATTTCACTCCTTTCCTTCTGTGCGCTGTTCAAAGGTTTCCTCTTCTCCTCTTGTCGGTTTCTCTTTTTCTTCTTCTTCTTGCTGAACAAAATTCTATTCTTTTTGACGTTGCAAATAAGTATGTAACTATTCCTTTTGTTTCTTTCTGAAATCATAATAGATGGGTAATGATGGAGAAGGAAGTGAAGGTGGTATGACCAGAAAAAATTATTGCGAAGAAGATAAGTACACACACACACAAAGCCAAACTGAAGTCGTCTTCCTCTTGAAGAATATTCGCTACAGCGGCTGCAGTAGTTATGTTATCATTTCGAGTGCAAGAAGTATACACAGCAGGCGCGCCCGAACACAATATATATATATCTATATATATATATATATATATATATATATATATATATATATATATATATATATATAGATATATATATATATATATCTATATCTATATATATATATATATAGAGAGAGAGAGAGAGAGAGAGAGAGAGAATTATAAATAAACACCAAGCAGAGCGGAAAGTGCTATCCCTGGATTCTACAGGGGAATGTTTGATACCATTAACATAATTTTTAAATACGAATAAATAATATTGTTATACAGGTTAGATAATTTTAATTCGTACTCGTCGGAGATTCAAACCCAGATCCACGGGTTAGGGCACCCATCGCCTAGCTTGTAAGCACCAAACCCCTATAACCTGTATGATAATATTATTTATGTATGTATGTATGTATGTATGTATGTATGTATGTATGTATGTATGTATGTATGTATGTATGTATCTATCTATCTATCTATCTATCTATCTATCTATCTATCTATCTATCTATCAAGTGACTTCACGCGATAACTGTTGCTACTGAAATAGCAGAAGTCACTTCCTGTACTACAAGTGGGATACTACTACAATAAAAATCAGTTTTTACACTAAAAAGTGTACCACTAAACAGTAAGAATCAGTCCTTCAATAAATTGTGTGCTACTGCAACAATAAAAGTCAGTAATATGTTTTACCATGAAAAAAACAACACGTTTTTATGTTATTATAAATGTGTTGTACCATGAAAGAAAGAAAACATAAAGTTTGCTTTCTTTGAAATGTGATTTTTCAGCACCATCAAATAAAACACTAGCTTTGCTGTGTTGTTGTTGTTTTTTTTTTTTTTTTGTTTTTTTGTTTAATGTAAATATTTTTAAATTCTCCGTCTTGCAAACGAAAAGTAAAGGAAAAATAATAAAACGATTTCCAAGTCGGATCCTTGTCTTTTGTTTCTATTTGTATGCTCCTTGTATATTGTCTTCTCTAGTTCTTTCTTTTATTTTTTTTTAGTAATATAATGTTTGTATATGCACAATCTTTAGGTTGCTTTCTTTTGTTGCAAATGTATTTACATCTGTAGGCTACACATTGTAATCTATTTTGCTTTGGTGTTGTATTTAAAACGCTCGTGCTGTGTGATTTGTATACCGTTCTGCCTGAGTTTTTGCAAACGTATTTACGTTCTTACGTTTTGCCACCTGGTATTCGTTTGCAACCTTTTGTCTTTAACGCCAGCCTGATTATACTTACTGAAATATCTGCTGGAAAAAAAATGTCAAAAAATTATATCTGTATGCATTTCTAATGAGTATTGAAATAGACAGTCTTACACCGAAAGGAAGGTAAAAAGCATCATCTTATGCCTTTGGAATTCTTATTTCTGCCTCTTCTCTATCTTCTTTTTCCTCTGTCCAATTGTTATGTGAAATATGCATAATAACAACATATTATATTTGCTTCTTAAGATTTTGTGTGCAATTATCTTAAGGTTTTATATAACAAACTGCCAGACATTTCAGAGCAGACTTGGTTTCCATATATCTTTTACCCAATGACTGTTAAGATTAATTGGGCGCCCATGCACTGTCAGAGTTTAGGAGGCAAATCGAATAGGAAATACTTATTATTTTTTTAAAATCAAAAACAGTTGTCAGTTTATTGTTTACAAGACAATCATTTCCTACAAAAAGAAGAAAATTACATACGTAGTGAGTGTGTATACGAGTGTATTTTGTTTTGTTGTTTTTCTTTTGTCTTTTTTGTTTACCTCTATATTTTTAGGTCAATCTAGAGAAGAGGCAATCCTTCTTAACAACAATTTTAATTTACAGAAAAGCTAATCAACAGACAGAGGGAAATAAGATTACTTTAGATCCTAGTATACAAATTGAAAGTGAAAACATAACATTATTGAATCTGTACGGCCCAAACAAAGGCTCGCCTAGTTATTTAATGAGCAATTGAAAGATGATTAAAATGAATATTGTGATATGTTCGTAATCATAGAGAAAACATTCAAATTAGTTATGAATCATCAACATGTTATATAATGATATAAGACTGACAAACCCCAAGACCAGAGAGAAGCTTATATATACCACTGGGCTCATGGATGTTTGAAGAAAAATTTATGGAGGAAAAAAATATACGCGTGGAGGGGTAGAAAAAAAAAGAGCGAGGCTTGATTTGTTTCCTGATTTCTGAGAACTTACTTTAACTTATATTGAAAAAACAGATTAAAAAATCCTGGGTATACAACTGATCATTCTCGTTTAACTTTAATTTATAAAACAACTAAGCGTCAAGAAGGGAAAATCTTTCTGTAAGTTAAACAATTTAGTACTTAAATACAGGATAGATATTGTAACTATAAAACAAATAATTAAAGATATATATTTGCAATATTAGTCTCATAAAAAGTGATATCCTCACAAAACAAACAGAAATTCATGAAAATACTCAATCCCATTATGGAGTTTAATATACCTAAAGAAATGTTATAAATGTTCATCTTAACTTAATACTACATGGCTATGATATTCTAGTATTAAATGCAAAACGAACTAAAGGAGGCAAGATATCATATTATGAAGCTTTATATGCCCTCAAAAGCATGATAAATTGTACTAGTCCCGGTCCAGACGGATTTTCGTCTGAGATTTTATAAGATTTTGGGAAGACAGATTAGGATATTTCCTAGTTAGGTCAATCAATCGGAGTTACGAAATAAGTAGTTTCCCAGCAACTCATATGGAGAGAGTTATTACATATTCCTAAAGGTTATACAGATCAGAACTGTGTAAAGAAATAGAGGCCAATATATCTCTTCAATATCACTCATCATCATCTATTGTGAAAAGGATTTTTTAAAAAAAGTTGCTATGTTTAAAATAATGATGATAAAACTTGTTTTGTGGCTCATAGATCAATGTGAGAAAATATCAGAGCAGTATACGATATAATGTTTACACCAAAAATCATAACATATCAGGATTGCTACTACAGATTGACTTTGACTATGGAATGCAGTTGAATTTACTTAAAGTACTAATTTTTTCAACTTGGTTAATTCAAATGTCAAACACATTAAAACATTTTATCACAACATGAAATATGGTGTAACTGTTAACACACGTGTTTCATATTGGTTTCATATTTATAGACTACGCAGACAAGGCGACCTCCTTTCACTTTATTTGTTTGTATTCTGTGCATATATATTGTCATTAATGATTAAAAGAAACACAAATATTGTTGGTATCAATATACATGGAAATGAATTCGTAATGTCACTGTATGCTGACGAAACAACATTGTTTTCGGAAATATCCGGATAAAACTCTTAAGAATACAATGATGACATTAATATTTTGTGCAAAGACCTCTGGCTTTAATACAGCAGTTGGGGCTTAAAGGACCACAAATGCAGTGTGCTAAATTCTTCTCTTTATTTTCCATCCTATCTGAGGTATCAATATTTTGTACTCTGAAATAAAATGCAAAGTTATTACAATCACACATTATAATCAACAGCTACATCGTTTCTCGTAGAAGATCCAAGGGTCAAGTGACGATTTGATGATCTAACAAACGCACAATCTTATAAGGGTCCACCATTTTGACATGAAAGTCTTAAGGCTTCTTTTAACACGTCGAAGTTCACGACATAACCTTAACAATATTTCAGTGTCAGTACTTTCGCTTGATGTTTGATATGAAGTTGTCATTTCTTATCTCCGTACTAATATCCATAACTTTAGGTCTTCCACTGGCAAAACTCAAAATAGTCTCGTCGAGATGTTCTTCGGTCCATGCTCCTAAACGTTCGTCTTCGATGTGAGGGTGATAGTTTCCAGAGCGATCGATGTACGTGCAACTATCGGTGTCAAAGTAAAGGACACGGAATACAATTTTAAGCTGGCATTGGCTATCGCGTAAGCAGCAAAGATGATATTGCCAAACTCGTTTGGGGGAATAAACTCCATGACCTCTTCATAATTCACCAATATCAAATCTTCACGTATGATTTCCGCGTATTTAATGACTTTTCCTTTATCGTCGATGAGCTGCAAGTACTGACTTGGATCCACCAAATATCTGGTCTTACGCAACATCGTACGTTGAGCCAGTTTTCCCCATAAGCAATTCAGCATGGCATTAGCAAACAATCGTCTATGTCCGTTTTATTCTACGTGTTCCAAGTCGATGCCTTCTAGGGATCGGTATCATTGAGCTTTTTCTTTTGGAGTGTGACACTAGGAAGGATAGCCTCTGGTTTCTTGTTTCAATTTCAGACACTCGTTGACTTAGCCTGAAGAAAAAAAAAAATCACTGGACTCGTGTAATTGTTCTATTGGTATTGTTATGTGGTAGAAAACTGCTAAATTTAGCATACTTTTAGCAATCAGTATCCACGATGGAAAGTATGAAACAATTCGACACTCACCTACATTGCTGTCAAGGCGAGTTCTTGATCACGGAGATGACAATTTTGCTGTTTATTACACCTTTCAGCACATGTACGACATAAAGAAAACATTAGTTTTCCGTGACAATACAAGTTCATCGGTGGAAGAACTTTTGATCAAACGTTCGACCTCTATGTGTTCTGTTAACATTTCAGGGTGATTGGTAGGAAATCGAGCATATTTATACACTCAAGGGTACAATGAATACATGTGGATATATTTGATTTGTTCTCCTTGAGATTCATCGACTTCATACAACTAGTGTCTAGCACTGGTATGTCCTCCAAACAAACTGTCGTGAGGATTCAAAGGTTCGATGTCCACCACATCGTAGTCTTCGCCGATGCGTCGAAATTCTGGATCTGTTTTCAAAGGTCAATCGTAGTAGTGTTCCCACATTTCTACCACTTGGTACCCTTGACTTTCCAAACTCGTTGGTATGTTTTGTCGTACAAATCTTCCATGCTCAACTCTCTCAAAGGGTTTTTCAGGTCTCGGTGAGGATAACATGTTGGGCACCCATAAAGTAAAAATCCCTGAAATTCGTACACAATCTGTGGGTGTTCTAAATCCCAACCATCCTATGAATAAGTTCCAATCTGCTTTTCTCCACGATTTATAGTATGTTGTATCCACTGGTCTTGAGTTCACAAAAGCAATATAACCAACGCAAAGCTTTGGCTGAACAATGACGGCCGACAGATTGATAAGATTAAGAAGGTATAATTACTAGTTTGTTCTCGGGAATACAATTCTTTCAGTACAATAATCTATATGATTCAAGGAATCAATACCTACTTACTCAAGAAATAACTTGAAATTTTCCACCACAACATCGTAAAATGCCCACATTGGACCAGAAATATTTTAACATCACTTCTTGAAGCTCTCAAGGGGCTGAACAGTGGGCTTGGTACCAAACATAAAACGCTTCTCGATATTCTGTTTGCTTTCCGTGGAAAAGTGTGGAAAATAGCCTTTAGCCATTTCTGTCATTCCAAACATTTTAAGCATTTTACTCAAAAGTATAGCCATATAACTCCCGGAATTTTTAAACTGTACGCTTCTCACTTGTATGTAAATGATTTTGACTCTATTATGGGTGACTTGTGTACATTCGGTTTCTTGTTCTGAAATATTTTTCAAAAGAAACTGTAAATCTTTTTCCAAGAAATTGTGAGCAATGACTGTCGCGTAATGATGACAGTTCCCGTAACGATGCACCTCCACTTCATTCAAGGTGTCGTCGGTGGTGTCTAAAACCCACTCAGTGAAATCACTAAGAGCCATACAATACATTTTCACGTCCCCTAGGAATAACCCTGCAATTCCGACACATTCTTGTTCTGGCTATTTAATAATTCCTTGAGTTCGTTGTTATATCTCTGAATGTAATATTGATGATCCGATCAATGATTTGACCACAAATACGACGTTGTTTATTTCCTGGACAAACGTGTGACTCTCTGTTATTGGTACGAACATGCTGTCCACAGGTTTCACGTTGTGTCAATATTGATTGTATACTCACCTCCATTTGTGTCTGCCCATCTTTGTCCAGGTAGTATTTAGTACTTATTCAACTTCTATTCCACTCTCAATTGTCTAGAAGATGTCCCAGTCTGTCGACAGTTCCAACTGAACACCATGTAGCTTTAAACTTATATCATCTGCTACTCAAGGAGAATTGTAGAAATGTGCAGTGTCAAGTATGTACAGGGTCTAGTTTGTACTTCAAGTGCTTTTAAAACCCAACCAACGAACCAAGCAGGAAACTAGTTTGTATTTTCTTCGCATAGTCATAAATTTCTCAAAAGTATTACATAGCATCAATGTATATCTCTTTGCACAACAGTTATCTAGAGCTTCAAGTATTTTCAGGCTTAATTGTTTCATGACATCTTAAAGTCACTGATGGTCCTTATTTGATATGTTTGAATTATTTAAACTGGAATGCAGCTTTTATTTAGGCGGCATAGCTGTTTTGTTTATCCTATCAAAGCTCTCCATACATTCGTATGTGCAAATGTCTCTCCTGAAATATTTAGGTGTCATGTCTATACAATGCTTAAGTGCATCGGTAAATTTTATCAACTCCAATTTTAACCAGTTGTTCTAAAGACTGTCCAATGAATCTAACGCTAATTATGAACGAAAATTCTCCTTTCAACTGTGTCTTATTTTTCTTCTTTCATGAACATATGAACTATGAAATTCTTCAGAATGTTTCCCATCGTTGTTCAATATAATCTTTACCTATTAATCTGGATAATGTTTTACTAATATCTTAATAAACAGATGATTGTTATAACCAGACATGTATAAATTAACAATAGTATATACTTTCAATATTTACAATTCAAATTCGAGTTTGTTATGAGTTTGACTTAAATGATTGCCTGTTAAGTAGTCAGTCTCGAACATTTTGTTTTAATTAATTTGTTTCTCACATATGTAACATATATTTGTACAATTAAAATGTTTTCCTTTGTCCTCTGTGGACACCATAGGTTTTGCATTTTGCATTTTTTTTTTTTTTTTTTGCTGTTAATTCTTATACACAAGTTTTATGATTTTGCACAACATACCATTAAGTGCTTCAATACAGTTTTTTTGCCGATTGATTTGAAGTACAAAACAAATCGCTAATGCAATGTGTTTGGCTGTTTTAATTGTCCAGGATATGTCAGATTGTTTCATACACTCTGCGTCATGCATGGACCATGGCACACTGCACACCTCTGGTATGATGATACTATTAAAATCACAATAAATAATATATAACTTTTAATTGGTGCCGAGTTTTTTAATTTTACAGCAGCACCCTCCACAGACATTATATCTATCAAAAGTGTAACATGGTCATTTTGTTCTTATACTTTGTCTCGTGTAATTAATGAATTCAAGCGATTTTGTTTACCCCAAAATATCATTTATGTTTATCATTATCTGTTATTACAGAAATTTCGAAAATATTTTATTCCAATGTGGCAGTACTTTCCATCTATACAGCCAATAGGTCTACATTACTGCCATGCTCTTGTTCTAACAGGATTGATGTAGCTTCTCTTCATACAACTGTCTCCCCATTACAATATTTCATACATATTTATGGATTTATTAAATTATTTTTTTTTTATATTTTCCAATCGCCTCTATTTTTACCATTGTTCATCAGTTGTTCATATAAACTTTATTTTCATGGTATTTGAGAATCATTTTGGAGAGTATTTAAAACCATTTCCACAACATTCAAAACATAGTTATTATCCATACTTTTTACAATAATGCAAACTTTCTTTGTTCTTAACTCTGCATATGAACTTCTCTTGAGTGGTTGATACCCGTGGATGTTCAATGTTCTATTTTGCCTTCATTCCATATATTTGGAGACTTTGTCATGTAGTAAAGATTTATATACTCTAATAACTTCATCTTCTTGAGTGGGCCCTTGTCTAAGTCTAATTGAACTATCAACCGGGTCAAAATGTACAGAGTTTGAATAATTATCTTCTTCAGTTATGGTTCAATGTGATTGAAAAATTCATACAAGTCTTGATAGATGCCACAGTAAAATATATACTCGTTTCGTTTTCTCTTAGATTAATCTCAAAGTCTGTTACTGATAATTTTGTTTTCAACTTTGTTTATCCATGTCTCATTGCTTTACAAGGGGAAAGATGTATCCTATAATATATATGAGAAAAAGAGGAGATTTAAGGACCGAAAAGGAGGTCATGTCTGGGAAAAAGAGGACGTATAGCAACATTAGCACTGTCACCACTTTGTATCTTCATGTGCACTGTCACCTATTCCATCTGCATATGCACTGTAACCAGTTTGTATCTTCAGGCACACTCTCACCTATTCCATCTGCATATGCGCTGTCACCAGTTTGGATCTTTATGTGCACTGTTCGATCAGAATTTATGTTCAAAGATTTACTACATACATGTATTTCACATCTGTATGTTTTATAATCAGAGTGTATCATCAAGCATCCAGACAAATTAGAACTCCAGATAAAAGTGTTCCACATAAATCACATTTAATGGGTTTGTCACCATTGTGTATCCTAGAGTGTTTTGACAAATTATTGATTCTGCTACACAACTGCTGGAGTGCTCAAAGACACTTTTTCTTACAACTACTGGATCAGGGCTGGTGACTTTTTTTTTTTAAAAATCACAAGCCCTGGCTCAAATTCCACAAGCCCTGACTCCAATTCCATGTGCCCAAAGGGCCCTATATTTTTACTATTATTTGTCACATAACGTTGTAATTGCTGTCCTTTGGATATAAAAAGAAATAAACAAAATCATATTAAATTGACTTGTGTGTTTATTCAGATCTCAAAATATTTCACGTAAAGCAATGTTTTCCTCCAGATCCTGATGTCAAACATTGTCCAATTGCTCATTCCATGTCCTCCTTACTCACTGGATCAGAAGTGTTGATGTTCATTAGCATCTGAAGCGTGTCTTGCTTTATACAATTTCTCATTATACTTCTGATGTTGTTCATAGGTGCTGCTTAATATGTTTAATATGTCATGAACACTGGCTGACATATCTCACGTATGAAGTCATTGTCACCAGTATGTTTTCTAGTGTCTGTCATCAAAGTTATGCACTTACTCAACAATCTTACACATTTCACATTCATTTGACTGGCTCGTCACCCATATGTATCTTCATGTGCTTTGTCAAACCACGTTCATCAGCTGTAAAAGGATTTACCACATACATCACATTTGAATGGTTTCTCACCAGTATGTATCCTCAACATTCGCAACTTTGAGGTCAATCTTATGGATCATACCTCGCATGTATGTCAATAGTTCCCATTCAGACTACTTTGGCTATTTAAGGAACAAGGATTGACCGAGAAGTTACAACTGATAGAACTAACTTTTTCATTGGAATATCTCGGTCAATCCTACAGTCAATCCAATCACAGAATTAACCAAGGTAGTCCTAATAGAGTAGAGTTTCTTTTTTTGCAGAGAAATTTCCAGTGAACAAAATGTATGGTTTTTCTGTAAATTACTGCACAAACATATTCGGCATATTTTAGTCTTGCAGAAATAGCGGAGGTAGTTCCTGATGTATCCTCAAATGTATCCTGATGTATCCTCAAATGTATCCTGATGTATCCTCAAAACCAAAGCTCTAGCTAAAATATTTCCCAGCTATTTCCCATTTGAAGGGTTTGTCACCAGTGTGCATCATCAATTGTCTTGAAAAATGAGTGCTCTGGCTAAACAGTTTCCATATATTTCACATTTGAGTGGTTTATCACCAGGGTGTATCCTCAGTTTTGCTGACAAACTATTCCCGTTCCATATAGACATTTCTGTAGGGACATTTTTGTTTTAAAGCTGAACCGCTGTTAAGGATTTCAGTGCAACCATATGGACACAGTATGGAAAGGTTATGGATTCCTTATGTACTTCTGATGGAACATCACATGGAATATGCAAATTAGTCCACGAGTGCTGTAGATTGTCCATATTGAATTTCAGTAAAGATTAAAATTCCATATGTACTTTTGAATATTCCATATGGAATATGGCAATAGTCCATATGGAATATGGCAGTATAGAACATGGCAATAGTCCCTATGGAACATAGTAATAGTGCATATAGAACATTGCAGTAATTCATATGGAATGCTCTATTCCATATGGTATATTACAATATTTTTTATCGTTTTTCCTCATCACCCATTACTGATTATGCATGATCAAAAGAAATAATTCTGCCACAAAATTCATTTCTCATGGGATTGTTTTGGGCAGGTATTCTTCTTCTGTGAACCATCCAATGGAAATTGAGAGAAAACGTTTGTTTTTGCAGTGGCAGAGGAATTCAAATGTGTAAATGTTACTATAATGCTTGCTGTTTGTAAGACAAGAAAAATAATTATTGTTCCTATTCATAATATTCAGTCAGATTGCATCCATGCAGAATTGCCTTGTACTGATTTGTCATACATTTGTTTGTATCCAAACAGAATTTAATCTGATTGATTTTGGTGGAAATTTAAATTTTTTTTTTTTAAAGAGAATTTACACCTGATTGGTCACAATCGAGCATATCATAAGTAAGACATCATAAGCAAGCAGTGGAGCTTTGCATTCTAGATCCATGTTGTGCATAACTGATAGGTTCTTTTCATGAGTGTCAACATGATTCCCACACCAAAATTACCTAACCTTTTGCATACAAGATTCTCATGCGAGACCTAACTCGTGTTACATTGCTCACTAGCATTTGATTTGCATTTAATAAATACTTTTTTGACAAGACTGAAAGAAGAACAAAGTTTTTCCCATTGTAAAACTTGCCGTTTAGTAGCAATAGAGACTTTCAAGGCCATATTCAAATTTAGTGATGATGAGCAATTTATTTGAGTTCAATTATACATGTTCTTGTGAGATTTCTCACACGAGAAAAAAAAAGTATATATATATATATATATACAGACCTGCTACAAGACATTCTCAATAAGGCAGTCGATTATTTTCCGTAAGTTATACCAGTTTTCAGTAAGGTGTAATAAAATATCATGTACTGCTATTGTAAAGTTCGAAAAAATTCATAAAGTTCAGAAGTCTGATTCGAGACAGATGCAGCGACGGTAAACATTATGGTCACAAAAAAAGTTTGTAAAGTATACTTAGACCTTAATCACTTCCAGTACGCTTCACAAACTGCAGTTCCAAACCCTATCGAGCTCAATGGCTTCTTGCTGTCTCTCAACTGGACATAATCCTTGGCTTTTTTCAATTTCATGTGGCGACGGCAATCATCCCACCGTGAGAATACTCAAATCAGCACAATAAACATAATTTTTGCCTTTTCTGCATTTTTCATCTAAATCTGAATATTCCCTTTTTATTCTTCTGTACTAATTATTACAACTTTGTAAGAGGCTTATTGTCCCTTTCGTCTTGAACATGTTCTTGGATGCCATATTTAGAAAATTCTATAAGCATCATCATGATCATGCAGACGTTTTGCATGAAAAAATGTGCAGTCTAAAGATTCTGAGGTACTCCTGTAAAGTTAGTCTGGTTCCCTGACCAACTCCACTGAACCTAATATGAAACCCAGATCCAAATCAAACACAGGCAAGCCAGTATCCAGATTTTACGGCAACAATCATATTTCCATAATTTTTGCTTTTATTCCACAAGTCCATATTTTAAGGGTTATTTCCTGAAGAGACTTACGGTCAAATCGTAAGGGTTGTCAGGTATATATATATATATATATATATATATATATATATATATATATATATATATATATAATGATTTTCAATTATTAAAATTAATTTATCACTTGCATTGTATACAAATGTGTTAAACCACCCATTCACTCATCAATTAAATTAGTGTGATTATTGTGAAAACAGTCTTCACACAGGTGAAACTAGCTAGGTGCACTACACCCAAGCACTGATTTCATTACTGATGATAACAAAAGGTATAGGGTCTATGGCTAGTATTGACCAAATGGAAAAGGTTGCATTTGTTATCATGCAGTTTCACTGGGGACATTGGAAACAAAGTGGAAGGAATGAATACAGAATCATAAGTGTTTGAAACAGTATTTATAAAAGTTAAAAATTCTTTTGTACACGTGTAATACTCCAGTAGTTTCTGTCATAACATTGAAAAGTTTATTAAAATGAAACCTCTCAATAGAGTACCATGATGTACTGATATGTTGTTGAATTTCTTTTGTAATAGTACTTTGTACACAAAATATATTTCAGTAGCTGTTAAATTGTTTTTTTTTTTTGTTTTTTTTTTAATGAAACACACTGCTTTTATTGCAAAATTGTTGTACACAGAACAAATAAAGGAGACTTAGCAGGTGTATTATCTGGATCATATCCAGTGAATTATTAAGGAAAGATTCAAGAAATTCTGGCTGATACACAGAAAGGCAAGCTCTTCAGTCTAAAAAATCTCTGACAGCCATCTTCTCAAATGTGTTGGAAAATATTCACAATTCTTTCTTTTTGTTTTTTGAAACTTTTTACTTCACTTCCATATAGAAATCCATTGGGGAGGGGGATGTTGTCAGATTGTTAGGTTCCTCCTCCCCATCTGTTAAAATTGTGTGAGGTGAAAAACAAGAATGGTAACCATCTGCATTAAACTGAACCACCTCTTCTAAACAAATCCCCTCAGAACAAAATCCTGCATCCTCCCCTGCTTCTTGTATGATTCAGGTACCATCCAGTCTGAAATAGATTGCAGCAATATGTACTATGTAACATGGACAAAATATTTGACTATTTACCTGTTTAGCAAAAGCATTAAATTTTTAAGTTCACCATTCTATAATCATTTAACCAGTCATAGAAACATAATCTTGGTGTTATTCATGACCGTACTTTAGAGATCCTAAATGTTAGTTTTACCATCCATTTTGAAAGGGCTGCAACATCATATCTGTCAAATGTTCAGTACTTGACATCTTTTTTAAAAAAGCAATGAAATTACTCACTTTATCCCTGAAGACCTTTGTCTTTGAAATAGAATCACTACCATTTTTTTTCGAAAAAATGAAAAATAAAAAAATTAAATACTCAGCTAAATATACTAGACCTCGGAACTTGCCGCAGTTGAAGTTCATTGCATGAGGACAAATTGTAGAATTTGATATGCGAGAAGAAAAAAGTCCCTAAGAGAAACGTAAATGTGATTAACAAGCTTGCATGTAATTTGCTGATCGTGTCATCCTATTGTCGATAACCTCCAACATTGCATCGAGAACTGCAGTTTAGCATGCGCAGCAGTAAATAATAATGTTCTGCAAAATTATTGTCTTCATGATTATGTGGACCAAGATTACAAGGTCATCTCATTTGACACTAAATTGTGGGGGCAAAACTGCGAGCAACACCAGTTTAAAGTGCGCCAAACTCGTCCTGTAAACCGGCAAAATGCAATACAATCTTGATTTTACTCACCAACATGATAACTCCATGATTTTCGATCACAACAGTTATCTCCAGTGTTCTATGATCAGTTGCTGCACATGTTTTGGAATTACTTGCAATGAAATTTCCCAAATTAACAAGCTAAATTATGACGGTTCAAACTTTAAAATGGATCTTGTTTGAAAATTACACTGCTGTGGTAGTTCTGTCTGTTGTACCTCTGATAAGATATGTGTTTTTTTTCATTGTCAGTAAACCAGTCTTCCGACTGTAAACGAGGAAAATAACCGCCAGTGATTTCTCAATACCAAATTAGGTCCCTGTCACAGAAAATATTTCATCGTATGTGACATTATTTGATTTTGTTTAAAAGAAATCTGGTGAAGCATAATTCTTTATAGAACTCTGGCATAATGGAATGGGTTCTCTCTCTCTCACAAAGAAAACAATAATTATATACATTTTAAGTTTTATTCAGTATGAAAGGAACTGGCAATTTGTTTGATTTTTTCTGGCAGCAGATAATAATAATAATAATAATAATGAAAATAATAATAATGAAAATATTTCACACTGTTCATAACAACACTTACAGTAACAACAACAGAGACAGGTATAACATAAGAATTGATAAGAAGCAAAGATTCAGAAGAATAGAATTTCATAAATAATGATTGATTTTTTTCTCCCCTTTTTTGTGGTACAAAATACACAATATTTATGCAGTGATATTGTATGGAAATGTATAATACTGGAAAGAAAATCACATTCATTTACTTTTCTTTAATTTATGAATCATGGAGTTTATTTTTATTATTATTATTATTATTATTATTTTTATTATTATTATACTATTATCATTATTATTATTATTATTAAATGTTTTGATATTTACCACATAAAAAATTTTTTTAATGTGGTAAATATCAAAACATTTAATAATAATAATAATAATAATAATAATAATAATAATAATAATATTAATAATAATAATTTTAAAAAATGTAATAATGATAATAGTATAATAATAATAATAATAATAATAATAATATTAATAATAATATTAATAATAATAATTTTAAAAAATGTAATAATGATAATAGTATAATAATAATAATAATAATACATGTGTTTGAAAAAGAGTCTTTAGAAAGCATTTCATACTTAAATTACTCATAACTGTCAGTTATTATAAATGTTCATGCCCTACTGTGATAATAAAAAAAAGTTTTCACATGAAATGTGTATTTGTTAATTATTAATTCCTCTGTAATTTCTGAAAATATTACATTCCAGGCTGATCAAAATGGGACATTACTCATGTATGTACCCAAAAAAATATTTAGAGCTTTTTTATCATTGAAGTACATAAAACTATGGATGTTTCTTGCAATCTTGTGTATTCTGGTTTCTAGCCTGTAAGCACTGTCTTGCTAGCTGGAAAAATAATTTTAAAAAATTTGATTTTTATCGCCCCATGTTTAATGTGATGTGTCCGTCCCACTGGTTACGTGATGTTCAACAACTTGCCCTGTCGTAATACTTTCAATAAATTACATAGCAAGATATGTATTGGAGAGTCAATTTATGCAGTATTTGAATAAAGAAAACTGAAATACTTGTATTCATTCATTATTTGACAAAATGACAAATTTACAGAAACACCGTCAGTGTCTGTCCGCTCGCACCGTTACGCGAGTTAAGTTTTGGTTATATTTTTACCACCCAAAAACTTTACAGTGTGCACGACTTTCAGTTTGCACAAGGCACACTTGTTACACTGGCATTCAAGAACCATCATTTCACTAATTCGAGTTATTTACAGTTCAGTAGGATGCTTGCTGAGGATTTTCTGTAAGGATGTTACGTGCATGTTACGTGAGAAAGTAAGTTATGTGATATGCAACAAAATGAGAGAATTCTTTAAACAAACAGCAAATAAACTCAACATAAATTGTTTATCTTCAATTGCAACTATATGATGACCATTAAAATGAAAGAATTCAGCGAGGAAACAGTATTTTCTTGACACTCTTGAGATAATGATTTTTGACCGACTTCGAAATCAGCCTCATGTAACTTTTACGGAGCGGAAGTGTTGGTCCATGTTACATTGGTTTGTATTTTCATTAAACAGCTGTTTTTTAAGAAACATAACTGAAATTATGTACTAATTCACCAAATTGACAATCCTGACATTAGCCATAATATTGACATTTGCGGAACATTAAATTTTCTTTCTGACACCCTTATGTAACATTTATGGAACAGAAATGACAGCCATAGTTATGTGATTCTTGTGTATTGTTATTTTAAGAGGATAACACCCACATAAATTGCTAATGTACCAAAACCTCATTAAGCTGATGTGAAATTAATATTGCATTACAAAATAAATGATTGTATATAACCTGGTAATTATTTTTGTATATTTTATCAACACAGTATGGAACTTATTTTTTTTTGGGGGGGGGGAAATGTTTTACGTGATATACTTAAGTGCTGTGTAAGTTTCTCTTAAAATTTGAAATTTTTAAAAGACTTGTATTTATATAAAGAATTAAAGAAGTTAATATTAGATATACCTTGTTTAATTCATTTATTTTATCATGTAATATTTTGCAAGTTTCTGTGCATGTGATATTTAGCGAAATGATAAATCCACAATATAAAAATAGGAATATTATCAATACTTGAAAGTACAAATTATTTGTAAATTTTATCAAATTAGTTTCATACAACATAAATTGAAGCAAAAACAAACATATTAACAAATTATAGACCCAACATACTCAATAATTAATTGTAAATAATATTTTTGTTTTCAGTTTACATCAGAATTTCCATTGGGGGCACCCTTTTTCAAGAAAGTCAACAAAACTAGCAAATTATGGGTCATAGAAGAAGCCATATATGAAATATTCTCATCTGATGTCATGCAGATACTCAATGAACCAAGCCAGTCCATTGCTGGCTCCAGACTCTTCTATGAATTTGAAAAAGTGGAATAAAAATTTGTTTGTACATCCTTGTTACACGAGTTACATTGTCTACCTTAATAAAGTTTTTAATACTATTTGTTCGAACATGAAACAATGATGTGTCTTTTGTATCTTTTTTGCTGATTAAAAATGGTCACTAAATTTGTTAAAAATATTAAGAAAATGTTTCACATGAGAATATTTGTAAAATCCTAATGTAATGTTGGAAGTTGTTACTCGCTGGATTATGAATACACGATATATGGGCCCATTTTATATATGTCTAAACCATATTGATGTAGCTGGTGATGCTGCTTTTATTCATTATGCAGTTGTAATAGATTTATGTTGATTATTTTCCATATAGCACAAGAAATCAGCAGTTGAATATCTAATTTGTCTGTCCGGTTACGTGAGTTACAAGTATATGACAGTGATGATTTGACAAGCATTAATTTCAAAGAAAACTGACAGTTATCTTCCAACAGTTATTTTAGAGAAGTTGGGATACTAGAGCATTGATCCATAGCAAAATTGATGTGACAATCAAGCTTTTAAAATTTGGGGCATTTGTCCCATAGGATTGGCTGAAGAGCATATTTTGTAACAAAACTGAATTACTGGAAATTAAAAGATAATATTCAGTGGTTAAATATTAAGTGCATAATATTAATGTGTTTTTGTATTAAGATTCTGATGATGACATTTTGGTCATGTTTGGGAGTTTTGAAATATCAGTGGAAATAAATTAAACAAACTGATATGCATATGTTTTCTTCCAAATGTATATGACTGTATTCATCCTTTCACCTCAGCTACACTAATATATTTTGTACTCTAACTCCCACCAACATTTCTACTTGAATCTAATAGTTTATGTTAAGGAAAATTTGGACAATATTTTCCATGATCTTATGACACAGGAACCTGCTTTCCATATGGAATTTTCACTTGTTGTGAAGTACTTATGGAATAGATATGGAATACATTGTCTGATTCCATAAGTTTCTCAGTCCATATCTGTTCCATATGGAGTGCTGAAGTATTCCATCTGGAATCCATGAGAAATTTTGGTACAGGAAAGCTTCGGATAAACAAATTCACACATATTTTACATCTGCGAGGTTTATGACCAGTATGCATCATCAAGTGTCCAGATGAACTAGAACTCCAGATAAACAAATAAATTTCCGAATAAATCACATTTAGTGAGTTTGTCACCAGTGTGTATCCTAGAGTGTTTTGACAAATTATTGCTCTGGCTACACAATTGCCGACATCTCACATATAAAGTCAGTCACCAGTATGTCATAGCCTTTCATAAAATTTTTGCACTTACTCAAAAATTTTAAATGTTTTACATTCATTTGACTGGCTCATCATCAATATGTATCTTCATGTGCTTTGTCAAATCACCATTCATGTAAAATGATTCACCACATAAATCACATTTGTATGGTTTCTCACCAGTGTGTATCCTCAAGTGTCTGGACAAACTAAAACTCTCGCTGAAACACTTTCCACATATTTCACATTTGAAGCGTTTGTCACCAGAGTGTATCTTCATGTGTCTGGTCAAACTGGAGCTCTGGCTAAACGATTTCCCACATATTTCACATTTGAATGGTTTGTCACCAGTGTGTATCATCAAGTGTGCTGACAAAATATAACTTTGGCCAAACAATTTCCCACATATTTCACACTTGAAGAGGTTGTCACCAATGTGTATCTTCAAGTGTCTCGACAAACTAGAGCTCCGGGCAAACAATTTCCCGCATTCTTTACACTTGAAGTATTTCTCACGAGTGTGCACCCTCATGTGTACTGATAAATATGCACTCTGTTCAAACAATTTCCCACATATTTCACATTTGAACGATTTACCACCAGTGTGTAACTTCAAGTGAGTTGACAAACCAAAACTCCTAGCAAACAATTTCCCGCATATATTACATTTGAAGAGTTTGTCACCAGTATGTATTTTTAAGTGAGTTGACAAACTAGAGCTCCGCCCAAACAATTTCCCACATAGATCACATTTGAAGGGTTTATCTCCAGTGTGTATCTTCAAGTGTGTTGACAAATTAGAGCTCTGGTTAAAGAATTTCCCACATACTTCACATTTGAATGGTTTTTCACCAGTGTGCACCATTAGGTGTCTTGACAAATGAAAACTCCGCTTGAACAAGTTTCCGCATATTTCACATTTGAATGATCTGTCACTAGTATGCATCATTATTTGTTCTTTTAGTTTAGCCCACCTGATGAATGATGTTCTATATAATTCATATTTGTATGGTTTACCTCCGTATAGGCCATTTCGATATTACGAAAGCACGCTCTCGGCAGCCGCGTTAGATCACGAGACTTTGTAAGTGGAGGAGTGGTGTTACGTCTATATTCCGGCTCACTGGACAGTTGTTTTGGTGAATTTTCATCGAACTTAGACAGATTGCAGATAAATGGGAATATATTCTACATTAAAGATACAAATACAAACTAACCAGTTATTTATGTGGAAAGCATGCTTGTCAGATTTTAATTAAGGTATTCAGGTTAATTCCATGTACAACTGATAGCTTTTACACTTAACCAAACTACCCCTAACTCCTCTTTTTTACTTACATTTTTGAAAGTAAATAGCTATTTTGAATATTTTCCTGTGACAAGGCGGCTCAAGCAATCAATATGGGTCTCATGCATGTTGAAAGTTCACTGGTATAGCAAATTGGCATGCTTCTAATCACCCCTTAACCATATCGATTCTGAGGTATTTACCGCTGTAGCAGACATTCATAAGTACGTAAACCAAGTTGGCTGTTCATTTGCAGCCCTAGTTACGCATTTGATCTCCAATGCTAGTCTAACTGTGACAAACAGTCACCAAACAAGCCAACCCATTTTCAACCGCAACTCAAAGTAAGTGTAAACCAAATTGTAGATATATTTTCTTTGTGAATTTATAAACACAAGGCTGATGCTTTTTAGGCCCATGCCACCTTCCTTAAAAATTAGGGGGTCAAAATACGAAACTATCCTGTGAGACTTTCACAATATTGCAGTGTGTTGTCTTATCGATTTGTGTCTACTTTTTTTTCAGTAAATGATAACAGCTATGCACGACGTTTCCTTGTTTAATTTCAAATATTCATTGTTCCGTTATATTTGATTGTACAATTTATTTCCTTTTTGTGTTTCTTCTCTTATATTATAGTCAGAAACGTGATATGTTGGGAGTGAGCCTACTTTACTTTCAAACAAACCTACTTTACATGCAAATGAGCATACAAATTGTGCGATTTCTTTTGTTCATCTTTTCTTTTTAATTTTCATGTCATGCTTTGTATTTTTACAGATATATTTGCAGTTTCACGCGTGTGTGGAAGTTATTTTTTAATTGATTTTCTGCATATAGTATTTCCTCAAGGATCTAAGGAGCTTAGTAATTATTAACCAAACAGGACACTTTAAACACGTATCTCTTGATCAGTAGGTCGTCTTGTTTTATCGTGCATTGTTATTGCTATTATTATTATTATTATTATTATTATTATTGTTGTTATTGTAAACATAGGAAATATACAAGGAGATTATCTGCCTGGAATGGGTCGGCATCAATTTGCATGAAAAAGTGTATCATATACACTTAAACTGAATACATTTTTCAGTGTGGGTCTCCTGTATGGCCAATTGAAATATAACATTTGTTTTGTTCCAAAAGCAATATTAAGACGTACTGGACCAATACAATTTTCTTGGTGGCCTTTTAAATTTTCAAATAGCCAATTGCTTTTCTTAACTTTGCATTGCTATAATACTTAAAATTCGTTGACGCTTGCTGCAATCTTGTGCTCACCCCACCCCCCTCTAAAGTGAAATGTAAGATATTCTCTAAAAACATGTGTAAAAGTTTCATCTTATTAGGCAAAAGAATGGGATATTTTTATTTATTTATTTATTTTTGCTGTTGTTATTTTTATAGAACTTTAAAAGAAGTCCATGCGAGCAATCATCCAATCATGTTAAAACTAACAGATTCAGGCTCTTTATATTCTGACAGAATAATATCCTCATATTTACGACAATAAACTAGAATTGCTATTGTTTTAACAGTATATTTGACGAATTTTAAAAGAGAATATATATATTTGACACATGATTATGTGGAACCAAGTGTTATATTTTTTACATAGAAGACCTCATGCTCATCAAAAACTACCAAGAGTTTATTGATATGTAAGTGGATATATTTAATGAGCTGGCCTATCCAAGCTAAAAGTTTGATTTTTTATAACGAATGGTAATCATAACTATTATCTATTCACTTTTCTTTAATTTCATAGTCTGAGGTAATTATCTTTGAGCCCTAGAAAACGTTATTCAGGTTGTTTTGAAAAAAAAAAAAAAAAAAAAAAAAAAAAACGGCTGGATACTTTTATATTTTATTTTAGAGCATACAAGATAATATAGCTTTATCATTGTTTACAATGATACTCAGAAAGATAACTGATTCCCATTATTTTTTTCACGAAGATTATATCAATTTTGAATTTAAAATATGGGAAAACAAAAATGAAATTTAAAAAGGGCACATAAGATTAAATCGTTATCTTTAGATAATATGCAATGATGAAGATATATATATATATATATATATATATATATATATATATATATATATATATATATATATATATATATATATATATATATATATATATATATTCGATCACACACCAAAGATATTGAAAACTTGAAGAAGTATATTACAATGTGCGAATGAATACTATTTATTAAAAAGAAAATAAACGGAAAGAAATGTCGAAATATCCTCAGCAAATCAATATGTATTCATCAAATGAGTAAGATATATTTTTGAGTCTACATTCTTGGTTTGTATTGCTGCGCCGTTTAACTAAAGTTATCGGTTTCAGCCTGAACCAATAACATCTGTATTCCTGCAACTTATTGCATATGGCAAATAAAATGAAATAATGTAAATTATTGCTAACAAGTGCAAGCTTAATATACATTTCCCACAGCGTCACTGACTTCAACCCCCTGACCTTCAAATCTCGCAGGAATGAGATAACGTTTTAAGCGTGATTTCCGAATGTCGATATCGTGAATGTATTCCAATGTGAATTGCCAAAGTCAAGTTCGTCAACAGTATGTGTCCTAGTGTGTTTTGTCATACATAGTGCCTGGTACGGTAAGCGCAAGCTGTAAAGTACCTCACACCAATAACTAAGTCCAGCACCTAATGGACAAATGAATATTCATAAAGATTCCTGTCTGGTTCTCCATCCTATTACCATTCATTACCGCCATGTCGGTATTTGGTGTGCCAATCTCCAGCACGACTACGCTGGTTAAGCTATGATCTTTGTTGTGTTTTGAGTAAGAACCACAAAAAAAAAAAAAAAAAAAAAAAAAAAAATGTTGTAACAACAGTGTGGAATGTTTATGTTTAAACGCTTTCAAAACTCAGTATTACATACTATGAAAGCGGAAAGTAAGAAACATTTTGGATTTCGAGTAAACGTTTAGGGCTAGGCGATTCGCATGGTTGCAGTGTACTTAACTGGGAAATACTGGTTTGTACGGACGCCTTGTATCTCATCTGGAAAGTCTATTCGCACAGCCAACGTGTTCATAATACTACATACAGCTATTTGTCCATCTGCCATGTACTTTATATGTGAACGGCTGTGTAGCAATCGTGGGAGTATAGAGCCTAATACACACGGAAGTCGTAGATTTAGTATGATGGCTGTTAAATATTTCGAAATTTCAGAATTTAAATTGCCAGAAAATCATATCTTTGTCTGGTTATCTTTAATGCAAAAATTGCAAGTCATTGTAGTTAAAACGTATAATATTATACTCCTTCTTTACACAGGGGCTCGTTACAAATGAAATCAAGAGCATTGGTTACTGGATAGAGGGATGGGCGTCCAAACCTGCAAACAATATACTTAATTTCGTTTTGTAAAGAGCCCATGTGTTCATTTGATGAACTGATGCAAGATCATTCAGAGTATTATAGACTAGTCCCTAATGCTCTCATCTGTCGCAGTACGAATAGCTTTTGCTACAGTGGGTACACCAAAGCAGAGTGAATAGTCTTTGTAAGCAGGCTAGAAAAAGATTTCCGTTTAGAACGGCACATGCATCACACGCAGATGCTCCGTTCCGGACAGATATGGTTGATTTACAACAATTTACAAAAAATATAACGATTGTTATAAATATGCTTCAACAGTGATATCTGTTTCTCAAAATATACCTGGGCTAAGAAATTGGAAATAAAAATTGGAGACGGCGTATGAAACTTTTTTTTATAGAGATCTCTAAAGAACAAAGACCAGGAAAAATACAGTTTGATGAAGGAAACGATTTCCATAATTTAAGTGTCAATGTATTATTGGAGAAAGAAAATATCGAATACTTTTCCACTTACTCAGACAAAAAAGCGTCGGTAGTAGGGAGAGTTAATCGAACTCTCAAGAGTAGAATATGGAAGTAGTTTGCTGAAAATTAAACCAGAAAACAGGCAGATATTATATTACAAAACATTGATGGATATAACACTTCATATCATACATATGTAGACATGCCACCGCTTGAAGCGAGCAAGGAAGAAAATAAAGCAAAATTATGGAATAACTTTTTTAGGCCGTCTTACAGCTGATACATACGAAACGCCAAAATATAAAATAGCTCAAAATATAAAATAGCTCAGAAAGTTAGGATATCAAAATATATATCTAATTTTGCTAAATAGATCTTTAAACTTAGCCAAGTAATTTAGGAGACCCCGCAGTGTGTGTATATATATATATATATATATATATATATATATATATATATATATATATATATATATATATATATATATATATATATATATATATATATAGTAGAACATATATTTTGTTGTTCAGTATAATTAAATTTTACCTAATATACGTGAGATTATCAAGAAATATTGGGAGCTTTTGCAATTATCTGGTAATGTGAGCGTTAAATCACTTCACAAAAGCAGGCCTACACTTGCATATAAAAGAACTAAGAATCTAATAAATTTCCTTGATAGTTCTAAATTAATAAAGAAATCATTTTTGAAGGGTACAAGAGTTTCAGTGGGTAAATTATTACGCACGTTGAAAAACAAAAAGAAAGATATGTTTTTCACTGTCCTCAATGGAAGTTGTATTTTCATCTGGAAATATAACTAAAATTATACATAGGGCAGTTTTATCTGATCGAGAGCTAAAACTGTAAAAGAAATGAATACATCTTTGTCAGTATCTGAATATCGAGAGGAATTCCAAATTTCGTTACAGATACAATAAACTGAATTGCTTATTTTCCCGCTTTTTTTTGCATTGCCGGCTCTTGATCTTAACTTTCTCAGTTTTTCATTCGTCATACCCTGCTCCTTATATTCGTTCTCACATACGTTTGTGACCATAAATCTTTAAAGTTTACACATTTGTTATAATCAGTTAGCTTTTAAATAATATCAATGCCGTAATGAATGCTTATATCTCTAATAAGCAATCTTCCAGTATTGTTTACATAAGAATTACTTGATTCTCATTTAGTTTGAGATCGAATGATACAAAAAACATCCCGGGTACAATTAATATATTATGCCCTAGTCTAAGTATTACAATTTTGTAAATGATGTTCTAGTTACATATTGCTTGGAGTGCTTGTAATAATATGTGTTGGATTAAGATGCTTAACACCCTGGTATTTTTATTCTTTTTTGTGAGGCGTTATATTTTTTCCTTATGTTGTCATATTTTGTTTAATTCATTTTTTACAATTTAGTTTATACTTGTTCTACGTTTAGAAGAAATGTATAGGCGACAAGAACTATCATTACAAGTGTTATAAATGTATATTCACGAGTCCTCTGTTTATCATAAGGCCTGTAAAATTCATCAAGTCTTGTTTTCTTGGGTTTATTCAACGTGACGTAAGATATAATAGAAGAATATTGGCGAAAAGCCTCATCTAAATTATATACATGCTGCGTAACCAAACCTTGCTCTCTCTATCATGTAAGTAATCTAGTGATTTTGCTCTGTTTTCATTAAACTCATTAATTTTTTCTGCATTTCCTCAATTAATTCATTTTGTCCTTTTCTTTCATCTCACCCTCCATTACAGTTCAATAATGCAAACGGATAATTACCTCCTATACATGTTAACGCTTTAGTAACTGCTCTTCCAGTCATTGCTGCCATTTTGTAATAGTAAATTTGTATGCTGTCTCCAATACCGAAAGCAAATACAATAGGATTAATTCTTTTATCTCCAAGCACTAGTCCAACTGAAAAAAATAAAATATTTTTTTCTTTTAAGTACTATGTTGCTGATTCTTTTACTCTGTAATATTCTCTATTGCTTCACAACTACTTTAGTTTTATTTACTTCCTAAGTATTACTTTAATTATTTAGGAATGAAAACAACATAAAATTCAAATTTCAAATCTTTTTTGTGGTATGTTTAAGTTTAAAAAATATGAATATGAATTTGATTTATTTATGTTAGTAACATAGTACCATATCTGACTGTGATCAATATTGTTTGATGTGTACATCAAAATGTGATAGAGCATAGTCAAATCCATATATATGCACTAATGTTTGTGGCGATGTGCACACAGAGAATATATCCAAGTTTTTACAAAGATCCGTCGCCGCTCTTTCACACAAATATGGTTCAGTCTGTGTTATAACACGAAAAACAGTTTATGATGTAATCCGAAAATCCAATAACAATCGTCAAATGTATTAAACCTTTCATTGAAAATCATTTAACCTTTCATTGAAAATCATTAAACCTTTCATTGAACATCATTAAACCTTTCATCGAACATCATTAAACCTTTCATTTAAAATCATTAAACCTTTCATTGAAAATCATTAAACCTTTCATTGAAAATCATTAAACCTTTTATTGAAAATCATTCAATCTTATATTGAAAATCATTCAACCTTTTATTAAAAATCATTCAACCTTTGATTAAAAAACATTCAACCTTTTATTAAAAATCATTCAACCTTTTACTGAAAATCATTAAACCTTTTATTAAAAATCATTCAACCTTTTATTAAAAATCATTCAACCTTTTACTAATATCATCAATATCAAGAGTCTTTAATCCATTTCTTTGTTTAATTCATTTAGCGATTCCTATATTTTTCATCTATTTGTATAAATTACTTCACTTAAAATCTTATTATATATCAAGTTATTAATTTCTTGTATCTTTGGTTCTATATCATTAAAATCTGTTTTCAATTGGCCTACATTTTTCAGCAGTTCGGTTATTTGTCAATCTACTCCTGAAAAGTTTTGTTCTTTGCTTATTTAGAAGCCTTTGTATTCCATCATACATCTTTTATACTTCCTTTGTATTCCATCATACATCTTTTATACTTCCTTTGTATTCCATCATACATCTTGTATACTTCCTTTGTATTCTATCATACATCTTTTATACTTCCTTTGTATTCATCATACATCTTTTCTACCTCCTTTGTATTCATCATGCATCTTTTATACTTCCTTTGCATTCATCATACATCTTTTATACTTCCTTTGTATTCATCATACATCTTTTATACTTCCTTTGTATTCATCATACATATTTTATACTTCCTTTGTATTCATCATACTTCTTTCATACTTCCTTTGTATTCATCATACTTCTTTCATACTTCCTTTTACCACACCGATATTTTTAAGATACACCTTATTCATATATGTTTTATTATTTGTTAGAACTTAGTCGCCTTTCTTTCTATTCCAGCACAAAGTTCATTTCTGAGAGTTACTAACTCCTTTTCTTTTTAAATTTTGTTTTCATTGCTTGAGTCAAAAATTGATAAATCGTATGTAGTTGTCGTTAGTCAGATAATGCTTAACGCACATTAACCTTATTCTGTAAGTTCACAATCTTTCTATTGGCTCCTTCATTCTTCCTCTGTACTTCTATAAGACTAGTACTGACAGATTTTAGCGTGTCTTTTAGATTGTTCACACAATCTTTAAAACGATCAAATAAGTTAATAATCTTTTCATCATTCTATTTCTTCTCATCGTTTAATTCTTTCATCAACTGTCGGAGTTCTGATTGCTATGAGACTTCTTTATTTCCTCCGCCTCGCTCTCTACATCTGATATGTCATGATTTATCCTTTGTTCAATTGGTTGCATGTATTGTTGTATGTTTTCTACAGGTCTTATGTTTGCTTCTGATCTAACAGTTTTTAAATCTTGTAAATAATTTGATATAATAATTAATCTCTTGGTAAATAAATCTTTAGCTTCTGAAATATTTTTCTTGTTATCATTGGTTTTTATATTTTTATATTTTATAGTTCTAAGATGTTAGTAGATTTTTCTGTGATACTGAGATTTATAACTTTTAATTTATGTCAACTTCTTCTCTCCATAGTTTTATATCTTTCAAATTATGATCCTCCAAAGTTTTAGGCATGTTACCGTCAATACTTCTTTGTACAAACTGTCTAGTAATTGCTTCTTTGTACAAACTGTCTAGTAATTGTTTCTTTGTACAAACTGTCTAGTAATTGCTTCTTTGTACAAACTGTCTAGTAATTGCTTCTTTGTACAAACTTCTTTGTACAAACTGTCTAGTAATTGCATCATCATTTTATGTAGGGTCTCCGAAATTTGTAACACGTTTCTTGTTCAGGCTTAAGTTAGTGTCTAGTGATTGACTTGTGGTTTAGAGCTTTCAGCCTCTTTCCCTTTGAATTTAAAACTAAAATCATCAGGACCGCTTAAATATATTAACTCTGTTGTTATTGATATTTCATCCATTTATTTAACGTGAATTAGCAACTTGTTGCATGAGCTTATGCGAAGTAGCAAATTAATTTGCATGAGATATTCTAAAGATATATGTAATTGACATACATTTAAAAACCAGTAATTAAAAGTTTCGATAGTTAATGATAATATTGAATCTGTTTATAGTACCAATTCTTATTGTCTACATGGACTATTAACGTCGTATAGCATGAAAACACCATGAAATACATTTTTAATAGGCAGAGATGATGGTATATATCATATACCTGAAGATATTTTGGGGGGATATAGGAAGTTCTTCTTCTGTAAAAGTCAGAGCAAGAATATTTTTTCAAGCTATTTAAGGCCGGAATATATTTTGCTTACCCCCTCCCCCCCCCACCCCCCTCTACGTACAAATTAAATGGTCGGACCTTTATCACATATTGAAATCCATTCATAAACAATTATTAGACGAAGCAGATAGTGTATGGTGGCTCCAATGCGCTTCATTGTGATGTCATCTGGATATTGTGACGCCTGCCGCGTGCTACTTTTTAACATCATCAATCATCACTGAAAGTAAGGAATTCCTATCTTTTTTCTCCTGCGTGTTCGGCAAATCTTCTCATTTTGCGCTAACGTTAGGCTATTGAGAAAAGATAGCAGCAAATGCAATATAAATTGAGTGTAATACATTTATCGTGGCGCAAGGTTTCTCCAGGTGGCATTATACCGCCAAATTTACATCGTTGCGGCAGTAACATTATCCTAAGCAAGGGAGGTAGATCATTGTGACGTTAGGAAAAGCCCACTAATAGAACGTTTACCAAAAATTAGTGACCCTAATTGATTCTTCAACAGAGACTATGAATACTCATTGTGTGATTCGAACAAAGCGGAAATTGACAGCAAAACATGATACTGGTTTTAGTGTGAAACAATCATACAAATGTAAATAGTCTGGTTTCAGGTCCTGGAATTCAGAAATTAGGCCGAAAATAACAGCACTTAGGAAAACAGCATAAACCATACAAGTGTGAAATAAGTGGATGTAAACCATACAAATGTAAAATGTGTGATCATAATTCAGGGTTTATCGCCAGATAACTGCTACATATAAAGAATCACAAGTAACAGACTATACGAGTGTGAATTAAATACTATTTCATCCTTGCGTTCTCACTGGGGAAAAAAACATAGCTATGCAGTCTGATAACAAATATCACAAGTGTGAAAAGTGTTGTAGATCATTTACCCGTATCTCCAATCTAAATGTTCACATGAGGATACATACTGGTGATAAACCATACAAATGTGAAACCTGCAATAAAGCTTTTACCTATTATTCGCATGTAAAAAGGCACATGAAAATCCACAGTGGTGAGAAACCATACAAATGTGAAATGTGTTATAAATCATTTATATCCAGGGAGAGTCTGAAGGCGCATATGATGATACATACTGGTGAAAAACCATACAAATGTGAAATATGTGACAAGTCTTTTAACAATGGCTCAAATCTGAGAAGTCATATGAAAGTACACACTAGTAACAAACCTTACAAATGTGGATTATGTAATAAATCATTTCCAAGCGTGTCTAAAATGAAATTGCACATGATGACACATACTGGCGAAAAACCATACAAATGTGAAATATGTGGTAAAGCATTTACCGGAAAGTGCCCTTTGAAAAGACACGTGAAGATACACACAGGTGACTGACCATTAAAAGATTAATATAAACAGCAAATCCGTCATGGATGGTATGGCATTGGTTACATCAAATTTTGTTACCATAAATGCATACATTAAAACATTTAGAAAATTAATCAGCTGTAAAGCATGGCGACCGGACATCTTCCACAAACAAAAAGGACTTCTGCATGGAGGTCAAAATAGTTAACTTTATTGTTTAGTCCGGAAATATATTCCCAAACCCACTGTTAGATTTAGAGAATAGCCATAACAAAATAAATTTGGCAGCAACGACCCATTATGTGGGTCGATTCTATATTTTTATTATTTTATTTTTTAATAATAGGGTTCCATTTTGAGAAGGGATTAATCTGTTTTGCTGACAATGGTCAATCAGAAAGTATAACAACTCTGTGATAGACTTTATTTTCTGCTGAACCAAATATCTCTCGCGCCACTGGCTTCCAAGCATATGACAAATTACCTTACAGTACGTGATTTGTACACAACACTGCATCTTCAAATATTTATTTACAAAGATTACACAATTATCTTTGCCTTTGCCGTTGGTTAAGCTATGACAATTTATTGATGTAATTTGTTCTGGCTTTGTGTGCTAATTACATGGAAAAACGGGTAGAAAACCCCATTGCTTGGGAGCCCGATGCATTTAAAAACGAATGCAATTCAACCATTTTTACAGCAACAAAACAAATATTATTAAGAAATGATCATGTTAAAAATTAAAATGGAATGCTATATTTTTTTCCAGCGACAATCACTTGATCATTAAATTGCATCTATGGGAATCAGCAATGTGTACTATTTATCTCCATATAATTCCGTAGTTAAGCAATTGAGTGTTGGGTAACGTCAGTTGGTAAGAGGCCACACTACTCATTATCTGATTAAGTAATTACAGTCCATACTACCAGACCATCAGGGTGAATACTTAAAGAAACAAGACTTGCGAAGATTCAATATTTGTCAACACTCCAACATATGGTAGCGGTAACTTTCATCTCTGACTCGGCAGACTGATTTAGTATTATGCTTTCTCATCAGTATGTTGAAGAAATGGGCACTCGATGTAGAGCATGTGACGGTTGTTTCCGTTGGTTAACTTTAGCTAAAAAGAATATGGCAAGTATAAAATAATCAAACCAATCACAGGTGTTGTTGCATACTGCATTGGCTTGATTGATAATCGATAAACAGAAATCGTATGTAGAAAATTTACACTTAGCTGGCAGGTTAGACACAGGATTAACGATAACTTGAACCGTAATTATGTCAACTCAGATAAACGTAAAATACTGATAAGTTTCTGGGCTGGGCTGGTCAGCTGGTAGAAGTCTGGTGGACAACAAGACACCATCAACAAAAAAAAAAAAAAAAAAAAAAAGAAAGAAAAAAAAGAAGAAGGAAATTATCTTTTCTTTGCTATTTCAAACGGATTAAATAAATGTTAACCTGTTTGGCGCTTTCCAATATCATGACTGATGGTGAGCTACACAGATAGGACTGATTATATATACGACAAAAGTTGTTTAATAATTTTGATTACAGCAATCTTCAAGGCAACTTCAATAATTTACCAGGCAACCAGAACAATCTGATGGGCAATAGGATTAGCACAGTTGGTTGCCTAGGGACAATCGTGAATTTACAAAAAATGTCTGCACCTGAAATATTTTTTATGAAAGTGAAACCTTTGACTTGATTGAAAATTTTGTTCATTGGTCAACGTTTTGTTCTTTTCTGTAAACCACATTTACTCCTTTTTCATTTGCAACGGAGAAATGAAACTTATGCTGGGATATGTTATATGATTAAAAAATGCAATGATGTGACTTTTATTTGAATACATTTTCACATTATCCATTTTTCCCAATTTAATGAAAATAACAACCGAGATTTGGGGATAATTTTGATGCCATTTAGTTTCACATTGTAGATTTTCAAAAAAAAAAAAAAAATAAGTTGTTGACAAATATACTAACTAAATATACAAAATGTATTTGACGGTATTGATGGAATTAAAATGACTTTCAAAACTTCATTTTCCTTAAGTATGGGAAACAAAAATATCTACATTACAACAATACCAAATTTCACCCTTTCATACATCTTCCTAAGTAATATAGAGTCAGGTAAATAGTTCCAGGAAATAGGTACCCTGCTGTTCCTTGTGATAGTCCTTTGATTTCAAAATCAGTAGCTTAGGGTCTAGCTTGGGTATCAATAAGACATGTCTAGCTTGGGTATCAATAAGACATGTCTAGCTTGGGTATCAATAAGGCATAGGTTAAGTAGGTATATATAATTTTGTATATTATATTTCGATTTTGAGAAGGAAGTTATCCATTATCTTGAGAATAGCCAACATTTAGCAACCAAACCAATTTTTTTGATAAACCATAAACAACTCACTTTTAAACCACAGGTTGAAGGCAAGCTAAAAGTGAAAAAAAATTGCCTGCAAATTAGCTAATCTATTAATAAACCAGCGACAGCTCACATCACTAGTTATTGTAGATCGTAAATAACCCACATATATACTAGGTTAATAACCCACATTCAAACCAGGAAATAATTTCCATTTAAACCACGAAAGTGAATTGAAAATGAGAACAAGTATGCATGCAAAGGTAGACGATAGAACACTAATAAATCAGTAATAACTCATCACACCGAAGTATATGCGGTTCGGTAATGAAATGAAGATAACTCAGTGTATATAAATAACAAAACTAAAGTTTCCTCAAATATATTTTGCTAAAATCTGTTCATTACAGTGTGGAGCATCGGCTTCTTTTAATAAACGTTTGCCTTTTAAGCTTGCGGTTCATTTTAATTTAGTTAAATGTTGAAAACTATTTTAACATCAATCTAAATGCTGTAAAAGATATAACATGAAAAGACAACATTTTGCCAATATGTACTAAGCGTAAATTCAGGGAAGTTATGCAGAATGTTTTGATATTCTTGATACTGAACAATGCAAAAGTAGTCCAGCTTTATCAGGAACTTTATGCTGTTAAAAGTTTGCTCCTTCATCAGACAGTTTTAAGATGGCATACCATTCTCTGCTGTAATATGTTGATTAAACAGTCCTCAGTCCAGGCAAAAAAAAGAAGAAAAGAAAATATAACCTCTACCTTCTTGTTGTATGTGTGTGTGTGTGTGTGATGTGAGATGTGTGTGTATGTGTGTGAGCAAAACTATTGGTATACACATTGCAAATACTGTAAATTAACTATTAGAGGGTCATGTAGGAGATTAGCATTGATTGTATGCTAAATATATTACCCATGTTAAATAAAGTCTTTATTATTATTATTATTATTATTATAGAGAGCTTTATAATGATCCAAAAGTGGTGAGTACCACTGTGTTGGTGGAGGTAGGGTGTACATAGAGCATCCAGTTCCTGCCTGACTTCTCAGAAGAAATCATTCAGAAATACTCTTACCTTCAGTGCCATAAGTTATGCACATGTATGTATACTTTTTTTGTGATGTGTTAAATGTATGTATACTTTTTTTGTGATGTGTTAAATGTATGCATACTTTTTTGTGATGTGTTAAATGTATGTATACTTTTTTTGTGATGTGTTAAATGTATGTATACTTTTTTGTGATGTGTTAAATGTATGTATACTTTTTTTGTGATGTTTTAAATAGAAATAACATCATGGTTATTTGCCATTTTAAAAATATTCACATATCTTAATAAAATAGCAACTACCAGAATTTCAATACACATCACAGCTTGGCAACAAGAAAATTCCTGTATATTTTCATTTAACTGATATGAAGGGGCGGGGTGGAGTGGAGAGGCGGTTATTGTGAGGAAGAATCTGTTTCATGTTTGTTATATGAATATATAGGCACAAAAGATATATGAATATCTTTCTCTACTTGGATACAAAACGGCTGGATTTAAATTTATTCCTTCCTCTCAAAGTATTATTTTGGGTATTAATGATGGCGATAAATTTATCAATCGTTTGATCATTATGACTATGTATTAAGCCTATAAATCTAGGTATTTGGAATGCAGAGAAGTTAATTTAATTTACCACAAACATGCCTTCTCCGTCAAAACTGCTTTTGGGATGAAAACAGTATCCATTCTATGGTCGTTATTAGAATAGATGGAGTGACGTCATACCTTATTATTTGGGGCTTTGCTCATGGGTAGAAAGCAATGGCAGTCCTTAAGGAAAATAGAGTCAGTTTAACGTTTCTATATAAAGCTGGCAAAATAGTAATTACTATAGCAAAGTAAGGAAGCAAAGATATGCTTATTTTTCTAATGCAGCCCAAGTTATGCGTTGCTAGTGAGTACTATCTTTAAGTGTAATGTGCAAAAGGGATAAAATGCAGGGTGGGGTTGGGTGGGTGAGTTGGGGTGGGTGTGTCATCTGGTTTACACGCAGAGTGTGCAGATCATTTTTAGGATAGTACAAGATCTTTTCCCACGATGAAAACCCATGTGCACGTATGCATATTTGATTTAATTATTGTTCATAACGTGCTGTGTACTATTTTAAACTACGGTTACTTACCTCAATATACACAGAAGCTAACTATGACTATTTTTGTCTGCGTCATATTTCATTGTGAAATGCCTACAACCTATTCAGAACTTCCAGATTATCATTCTTCAATTTGAGTTGCATTCACGATTCATACATTTCTTAAATGTGTTCTTCATCAGTCTCGAGCTTTTACCCGTTGTTGTGTATTAGAAGCAAGTTAAAGAAAGTAATTAAATGCAAACAATTGTAACCAACAATCTATTCACGCTGTGATGACAAAAAGAGAATTTACCTCCTTGGCTGTTTACTAATAATCAATAACCTTCATCAATCCATTATCGATCTGTCACGTGGTCAATACCTGCAAGTGAAGCGTGACACCATAGCCATATCTGATAGTCTCGTTCAGTCAGGCTCTCGTGTGGCTCTGTGTAATGTTGTTCATACGAGTGTCTGGCAAAAACTTACTTTTACTTGTAATGCCAGAACAAGGCTAAGGAGATGATGTCAAGATTTACGCATACTTGGACATTTTAATTTACTGATTGAGTCACACCACCTGCATCAGCGTTTGTGTTCATTTATACTATTTCAAGATTACAATAAAAGTTTTAATGAATGATTGCAAAAAATATGTTTAGAGAGAGAGAGAGAGAGAGAGAGAGAGAGAGAGAGAGAAATAGATGTCTGTGTAGTTTCACTTTTACAAAGTTTTATCTGTAACAGAGATCAATGAAGCATTTTACCGGACTTTGTATATCGAAAATCTCACAGTACCACGCGAGAGTCTAGTTAAACGAGACTACATACTTTTTAGTCTACTGCCATTTCACCATGTACTAATCTCATTCCACAAATTGGTTATAACTTCTCATTCAGTTTCTTCCGCAGAGCTTACTAACAAGACCTAGTTATCTTCAACATAACAATATTGACCTTTAATTTATTCAATTTTGTGCTCAGCTCATAGCTTAGTTGAATTCCTGAACCCCAATTGAATCTGTGTTATTTGCTACCTAACATGAAACTGATTTTTGGAAAGCGTTTTGAGCGTGTCCATTTTGTATTATTTACAACTAAACTTGAAGCTATACAGGCAGTGCTATAGAGGAGCACTGGATTAGGCTAAAGTTCGGGACCAGTTTCTTAGCTACCTTAGATTCCTCGTTCCCATTATCAAAAATAACCCTTTCATTCTGGTCATAGTCTTCGACACAACAACAGCTACACAAAACCCCAGCATACAACGTTCGCCCAAACACCGTGCATCAAATGTCACATATCATTATCAATACCTTTATCCCAGATAGTGTAAATCGATCTCTGACATATCAATGCGAGTTCATAATTTGTCTTTATAACGAAAGAGTGCATGTCAGCAGGAATGTACAGAAAAATTGACACATTCATAAACCAATGAATATATTGTGTTCGTGTTTATTCTCATAAAATATTATAATTGGAAAGATTAGCATTGATTATCTACGATATCTATCATCATTGCAGATCGACAGTACTGCGGTTTTGGTTTTCCAAAACAAAAACAAAAACATGAACAATGTACAATATCATGGACGCGACATATTCCGATTCAAGCACTACATGCTTTTTGAGTACAACACAAATTTATCGTGAATATGGAAGAAATATGTATATATTTATTGATGAAGCATTCTTTCACATAAATTACTACTGAAACTTCTAGCTGAAGATGGCATCAGATGACAACTTGCTTTATCATTTTAAAATGATAAAAACATAAATATGAGCGAGTTTTTAATATATTGTTCAGCAGAGTTGTTGTTTTATTTAGTCTAATTTTGATACTTGTATTTTTTCCAGTTATGGGCAGAAGGTTATATCATACATTTACATAAAAAGGGCCCAATTAGTGACGTTGAAAGCTATAACGAAAGTACTTTACTTAGTATATGTATAATATGGCAGTTGTTTTTACCCGTGATTTGAATAACATATTAAATGAGCGCGCAGAGGAAAACGCTATATACATTGAAGCTCAAACTGGATTCAGGTCAAATATGTTTACTATTGACAATATATATATATACATTTTACGGACTAATGCCATTTCTAATTAATTGATGCAAAACATTTAGTGCATGTATTTAGTTTTAAAAAAGGCATTCTGTTATATTGAAAGAAAACGTTTATGGTTTTTTGTTAAAATTGGTTTTACTGGTAGAACACTTAATATAATGAAATCCATGTACACTACTGTGAATAGCAAAGTTATAAAAAATGATCATTCGTATTAATTTTATTATAAAAACTGTTGTAAGACAAGGACAATGTTTATCACCGTTTGTATTTTCAATCGTTACTAATGATGTGAGAAAAAAAAACATTTTTATTGAAAAGGGTATTGATGGCTTTGACAGTGGTATGATAAAGATGTTTTTAATATTTTATGCTAACGATGATAAAATTTTTTTTTTTTTTTTGCTTTTGGTAGTACGAGTAGTAATGGTTTACGGAAAGGGATTAGATACACTGATAGGGTGTTGTTCGAAATGGAAATACATGCAAAATATATATAAGACTAATGTTATGATTTTTCGAAATGGTGGTAGAGTCACGAAAAACGAAAGATTTTGTTTTGATGGAACTGGAATTAAAAGTGTTAGTAAATTTGTATATTTAGGAAATGTTTTTACGATCGATGGCTCATTTGCAGAAGCTGAAGAAACGTTAGCAGGACAAGCAGTGAACCATGTTTATCTTACTGCTGGTGTTAATATTCTTATACTGAATGCAATTAATTTGATATTATTTTCGTTCCAGTTCTACCCTAAGGGTATTAAAGTGTGTGGATTTATACCTGGTAATGTTGGTGAAGGGTTCATTTGCGATTTGTAAACGTGTTTTTTGGTGTTAAGCAGTCAACACAAAATAATAATGTTTATGGTGAACTTGATAGAACTTGTCTTAGAAAATGTAGACTCTTTAAATATAGTTTATAAATTCTAGCTTTATATACAGTTTGTCGTCGACCCTAGTAAAGCTTAATGGGTAATAGAAATTAAAGATCTTTTAGAAACACTTGGTTTCGGGCACGTGCGGTTGCAGCATGGTGTAGGTGATGTTGCTGTATTCCAACAAGTAGTAAAGAACGCTTGAAAGATAATTTTGTTTAAAAATGGAATTCTGAGTTTAAATCTTTAAGTAAAGCATGTTGCTTATTTATCTTTCAAATAGTGTTAATATCAGTATCTTAGTTTTATTAATATTAAGAATTTTACAATAGCATTGACTAAATTGCAAACATCATCTCATGGACTCCGTGTTGAGACATGTACATGGGCTAAGTCATAGGTAGGGTAGTATCATATGAAAATACGTGTCGCTTTTGTAATGAGATGGACGGCGAATTTCATTTTGTGTTAGAGTGTGTGTTACATGGAATATATACACAAGCATATACTTAAATATTTTTGGAGGTTTCTAATGAAGCTGATTATACGAAATTTAGGCATTTTTATTTCTAGATATGTTAAACTTTATAATGAATTATTGAAGTCTGCACCATAATCATTCAATTAAGTGATTAAACAATTAACAGAAAGGATACTCTCTTAACCGGGGCCTATCAAGTATTATATACATGATATAAGATAATAATTATATATTTTTTACAGCTGTTGCTTTAATTGCATTATTTACTGATAATGCGCTCACTTTTCCCTTTTCCTTCTGATGTGAATGTTTGTATTTTTTCTTTCTTTATTGTCCTCTCCAAATTGTTTGTTATCTCATTCTTTTATAGTAATTAACATATATTCAAGAATGATAATTATCTAGATGTTGACGCATGCAACCTAACTTTTGAATATAATTCATCCTGTTACATTTTCAAGTACACCAAGTGATTTGGGGATAATGATTGATATTGCATATTATTTAATATATATAGTCCATTTACTTCATTTCGGTACCAATACATTTCTAATATTTATATGTTTGCTGAAGGCTGAAAGGCTAATATGCAAAAATAGATTCTTTGAATTATTCCAAAACTTACATATAATTTTAACGGTAGTTAAATTCAGCAACTCTGCATGTTTCATCATAAATGGATGTTTCCAATAATATCTTACACTGAGAGAATGTGTCAACAGTTAATACTTATTACAAGAGAATAAAAAGTGATATTAGGCCTCAAACTCACTTTGATCACACAATAAAAGTGATATTCGGCCTCAACCTCGCTTTGATCACACAATAAGAGTGATATTCGGCCTCAATCTCACTTTGATCACACAATAAAAGTGATATTCGGTCTCAACCTCACTTTGATCACAATAAATATATCATAAGGTTTATTTTTATCTGAGTACTGACAAATGACACCAGAGGTGGAGTTAAAAGTCACTGTTACAGCATTGATAGTCGATAGAAATATTATTTTGTAACTGTTTATAAATACTTTATACAATGTAGTTCATGTTAACATTCTCACTACACTATATTTTGAACCAGTGTTTTACAATATGTACAAGTCTTTCTAATTTCATAAACAAATGGTCAAGTTCCCCATACATTGTAGCATAGCATTGATGAGGATAATTTTAACATTAAAAATATTTCATAAAACTAAGTTGTACATAACTCAATGACAGTGGTAAACAGTAGCGCTATGAAATCAAATAGCTATTTACGTTCTCTTTGTTTCAGAGTAAACTTTGGTGATTTTTTAAAAATGTTGAGTGTCTTTATTCCTCTACCTGCCAGGGTCTGTTGTGCTCTTGAGAACGTACAGGATAAGCAAGATCAACATAATTAAAGCTTTCAACAATTTCTACTACTTTTCAACCATACGGTTTTTAAGATTTCGAAATTGCCTCCGTCCCCTCTCTTAAAAACAAACATTTTCGTTTTATCTAAATGTACTTTTAGTCTCTTCCTCACAGTAATGTTGAAACGATTCCATTAGAAGTTGATATCCTCTGACATATTCTGAATAGAAAGGCAAATCATCTGCGAAATTTTATAATGAAACGAGACTTGTCAAAGATTGTTTCGATACATGTCACCAACTTCAAGGTGACCAGGCAATGATTATCAATTATGTAACTCTTGAGATTTCCTTGATAGGTGTGTTTGGAAATAAAAGGCATCTGTACCACCTTGGCTCTTTATGCGAGACAAAAATATGCCTTAGGATGCATGTCGGCGCAGAAATATAAGGAAAAATCATACATTCTGTTCGCCGTAAATTTCTTTGCCAAAAAAAAAAAAAAAAAAGCGGAGTCCATTCGGGCCACCTAGACTATTTCTACGATTGACTTGACCATAGAACTGATCGAGAAGTTGCGAATTTGAAAATACTTCAATGCGTTAAAAACTTCTCGATCTATCCTGGTTTAGTAAATTGCCGAGGTAGTCTGAATGGCAGCTATCAACATAGATTCAAGGTTTGATCCATAGGATCGACATCGAAGTTGCGAATGAATAAAAGGCACTCATCTCTAACGATTTATTCAAGTATAATCCTATGTGTGGCCTGTACAAGCAATCTGAGGAGTTTGTTAGGCTCAAACGCTCATTAACATCATTTCTAATTGAGATGAAAGGCGACAGAGGTATAGTCACACGAATGTAAACTATATAGTCATACCAAAAGTAAACTATTCTCCTGATTGGTAACGGCAACACAAAGTGGAAATACTAAATCCACAGGGGAAATCAATCTTAAACCTAATCATGGATGTGTGTTTGTCGTCAGGGATCATAACGAAAACTTTCCACGCACAATTATTATCCATGCTGAAGAAGTGAGAGCACTCTACTCACGACCAAACAACTAAAGGAAACGAAAAAGAGTTCCTTGTTATAAAGCTGTCCTTACTAATTCAGGAATTCAGATTACCGGAATGCGCATGATCGCGCTAATTCAGATCAATTTAGATTCTTCCCTAAGATTAAAAAAATGAAGCCCTTAAATTCTATCACTGAAATTCCAAGGTAGGCATGGATCAAGACCTAACCAATGTAGCGGAAAGCGCAGATGGGAGCTACAGATTTCATCAAATCAGCGAGCTCCGACAACGGCTTCTGTCGGTGCCATAGATGGTGTTGACAGTCCTTATTACAGTCAATATGGGCATGAAAACCCGTTGTGTAGACCTGCTGTCTATTATTATTGCCGCCTCTATTGTTGTGGCGCTTGAAGCAGCAGCCCAAGCATGCGGACTAGCTGGGATTGCAGGCGCTTTTAAGGTAAAATAAAATAATAATACACACAAAAAAAAAAAAAAAAAAAAAAAAAAAAAACACGACGAGATCTACGTGCTAGTTGTCACGAAATTGTGTGTATGAAAATATATGTGAACGAAAATGAAGACGGGTTACGTTGCTGCGTACAGCGTTACCCGAGAGTGGGTTATTTGTAACCATTGCCATTTTGAAATTCTGATTTATGTTCACTCACTGATGCACGCACAAAGCCCCGGCACTGTGGAATCCGTTTTACCTCGATTTTTCTGGCAGTAGATTCGGTCACGACTGTCATACTTATAGCCCAAATTCTCTATGTATCGTCACAATACAGATTAGGTTTGTCGGAAATTTGTGCACTTTACGGAAGCAATCTTCAGTTGCAGAGGTATAGGAAAATATGGATATTTTGTATTCTTCCTTGCTATTCGTTTTATGCGTTCGAATTGTTTTATATATCGAATGTTTCGGAATTTATTCAAAATTTTCTATAAAGTCGTATCTATACCACATAACGCCATGCTATCAGATAGAATATAGTTTGTTCAAAGTTAGAAATTGTGTAGCTAAACAGATATAATGAATTCAATTGTATGCTGTACTCATGAAAAGATGAGTAATGTTCGAGTTCTTATAATCCAGTGAGATTATTCTTGTTAGAGACAGATTCATGCATGAACATAGTTATAACAATAATAATCTCGTACAGTTGTTCTTATGAAAGAATGTGATGCATAAAGAAGTCAATTCATATGCGCATGCGTAATGTATATCATTTTATTCACACTTGGATGTGTCTTATTACGCGACCCAGTCAGTATATTTTACCTATTACGGGGGGTGGGGGGTAGTCGAACTCTGGGGTTTTGTGCAACCCGGATACAGCTGGTGACGTTGGTTCGAAGGATGGTATTGGTTTACTCAGTGTGAGGGGCTATTCATGTAATTGTGTTAAACATTTTCGCTAGCTTCAATCCCACCCGGTTTCATCCTGGTACACTAGAAGAGGCCAAGCCAAATACTATCTCAGACCACACCTCTAGGGCCCTAAAAGATGGACACATGTTCGATGAAGAGTTCCGGCTAATCATGGATGAGGTTTAAGAATGACATCAGATGAAAGCCGATATTCACTCAGGGGCGCACAAAGCACACACCTCTGCGACAATCTACGAACTGGCATGCGATGCTTTCATCAAGATCTGGCTGTAGATACACAATATAATTCCGGCACTTTCATCATGCCCCTCCTCCTTATATACTTCCAAGTGCTCCATTGTAAGAATTTAATACATTTCTGTTAGTGTATGGCTTGATAAGGCCCCCAAATAGCATCTATATTACTCTCAACTTTTACAGAGAAAAGAAGCAATATGAGACGAAACATCATAATGCAAAAGTAAAGTAAGGTAATTCAAGTGTTTTAAATTTAAAAAAAAAAAAACACTGATGAAAACGAGGGACGTTTTGAGCCATGAACCCCAGACATGTCGCCGAAAATATTTAGCTTTAATTATTTTTCCTCAAGCGATATATCATTTTTCACACGATTCTTCTGTAAATTAGTCTGGTGTTAACAAGAGACAGGCTATTATTCCAAGGTTTTAAAATTTTCAATTTACCATATAAATTAAAGTTGAAGTAAAAGCAACAGTTTAGTTTGAAATTATTTTTTCACAATTAATTAAATAGCTGAGGATAATTTTAAATTTCATATGGGCATTGTACCACTTTGATTATTTACATTCCTGTCTGCCCTACGTATATTATGGTGACGACTCAAACCATACGCGTCTGTCATTAGTAGTTGGTGTTGCTGTTCTTGTGATTAACGGCGAAAGAAAATCTTGAATTCTACAATGTGAAGTATAATATAAAACAAACTTGCATGCATGCCATGTACAATCAAATCACAAGTAATAACAAGAACGCATAACTTTTATAGGACAAACATTACTTGCTTCATGAACATTCTCAAAATATTAAATATTTGTTCCTTTTATTCGATTAACGCTAAACTAATGTTTTATAATGCGAATCATTCAATCCTTTACCTTTGTTTACCTCATATATTTGTAGGAGCAGCAATGCTTTTAATTGCGATTCTCTTCCAAGTCTTTAAATTGTTTACAATGATAACTATCTGTCATAATGTAACAGTAACAGTAACTAATAGTCCTCCACTTTTTTATTCCATTCCTCTTCAGTCTCAAACACATACTTTTTCTTTTCCAATTACACTTATTCTGGCAGTTTATCAGATCGCTCCCCTTCATCATTAGTATGCTGTAGTATGTTTTTTGGAAGAAAACAAAATGTATATTGTCAAAACGTTCACTCGGTGTCGTTAAGAGTCTTCTAGTTTGTGGTGGTTAAGTCATCAGCGTTTGACTGTATAGAACTGAATATTAATCTGTTCCAGTAAAGTTTGCTATTTGATTCTTATATATGTCATGATTCAGTATAGTCAATATGAAGTAGCTATTTTTTTTACAAAGTTGAATTTGTTATGTAGCTACTAGATAAAAGCACCGAGCTCAATGAAATGAACACTTTACACCAAGAATCAGGGCGCTTGCAGTTTGTCAGGTAAAAAGACATTCAGATGTAATAATACCTATTGAGCAAAGGTCAAATAACAAAATAAACAAGTGTTCCATAGGACCTGGTGTCTCATCGTTGAACGACATTTCAATTATGCAGACCGGACACCTGAAATCGCGGCATATCGGTGTACCGATGGTAGGTATTTACTGATAATTAACCTCGTAAACCGGTGCAAATGTTACATGATTTTCGAAACAATATTAACAATAGGGTCATCTCTGCCGCCGTCATTGCTGGTTCTGCAGTTTCTACCGTGAACGAAAAAGTTACACTTCTGCTTCGTCATTCACGTGCAAAATGGAAACACACACACACACACACAGATATACACTCACATTTTTATATGTATGATACAGTCGCATTTAACCGCAGCGAATAATGTCGGCAGAGACTCCAATTTACTCGTTGGTATACGAATATATCCAGAAGAATATTAGTAGAAGCAACATTTTATTTTCAAACAACGTATTAAGGAAAGTTCTCTTTCTAATCAATATCATAAACGCCTTCTAAAGGCTACAAGGTACAAAATGAGATTCAAGCAAGAGAACAGCGGCTTCCCAACGTACTCACAAAGGGAAATATCTCATCTAGATTCCACTTTATTGTCTGAGTTTCCTCCCTCTTCACCTCGACTCTATACTATTTTCATGCATGTCAGTGGTAGTTATTGTGACCTGGTCCAAATGGTCACTGCGTATGATTTATGTGAGTGATATATAGTGATTTGTTCAATGTGTATGATTATTCCCATATCTTGTCTTCATGGCGAGTACCCTCAATGGAGAACAGCCCCAGCAGAATAAAACTCCTAATGATTATGGATAAGTCCATAATGCAGTACAGAATTTCCATCTGTGTATTCAACACTCGTTCCTTGTTCTTTAGTGGTAAATGCATGACTATGAACGTAACAAATACGTCTCCAAATATGTTTTAAAGCAATTATATGCAGCTGCTGTAATGCCACTCATCAAGAATATTTAACTTGTTTCACTGACTTAACTCTTACTAACACTATGTGGGGATATTGAAACAAACCCGGGACCTAACGAGGATAATGACATTACTTTACTTCATTTAAATATTACAAGCATCAGAAAAAACTTTATTTTTTTCGAAAGTATTGCTGGTGATATTTCAATGTTATACTTTAGTGAAACACGTTTAAATTCTAGCATCCATATGTATAGTTTAAAACAGATGGTTTTAAAGAACATTTTAGAAAATATAGAAACTGTCACGGAGACGGCATCATGGTATACATTTTTTATAAAGTGATTTGCAAACGTCTGAAAATGATTCGAACTGTGGCTGTCTTGACACTGAACTTATGGTGATTGAGATTACGTTACCCTTGTATAAAGTAACCGTATGGGTAGGGTATAGATCAAACTAATCTCCTACTAATTTCTGGAAACGTTCTGAAACTTCCGTATATATTACAAGTGACACATATAAGCGTATTGTTATTATGGAGGATTATAACAATGATATATCAGACCTTCTACCTCTGCGAAATTAATTGACGTTACGTCAAGATGTAGTCTACGAAATGTGATAACAAACCCTACATGAATTACTTCTACTACCAAAACCTTGTTTGGTCCAATCTTTACAAGTAGTCGTATAACTTCACTTCACACCGATGTTTGAAAATTGTTAGAGAATTTAGTGACTATGATATCTGGATTTACAGTAAAATAAGCCGATTTCAACGAATTTGACCCTCTGATAGCAGAAACCAACTGGACAGATCCTTTGCTAACCCCAAGAGATATTGAGGCTGCAACTAATATATTTACCATCAAACGATTAGAATTCTCTACTTGGTGTATTCCTTCTAAAACTGTAACAATTTCCCCAACTGATAAACCGTGGTTTGATTTCCAATTAAGAATAATGATGAGGAAAAAGGACGGAGCACGCAAATTTGCTCTCAGTCATGGTGGGCCAATAAATTGGAATAAACCAAAACAGATCAGAAATAAAGTAAAAACCAATATATGGATAATATTGATGCACTTTTTTCAGATTCTGAGGAAAAAAATCCTAAAATATTTGGAAATTATAAAATCACTTTTGAAAGAGACAAATTCTTCAGATTCTATCCAACCACTCAAAGGTACAAGAAATAATGTTTCTTTTTGCATTTATAACGAGAAAGAAAAGGCTACCTTATTAAGTCAGTATTTTACTTCGATTGCACGTCTTGATGCTAATCGTCTTTCCCTCCTTTTTTTCCAAAAAGGATGCGATGATACCCTGAACAAAATTACAGTCTCGGAAAAAGAAGTTATAAATATTATTTTCTGTCAATAAAGCCATTGGGCATATTGGCGTAAGTCACAGAACGCCTAAAGGCGTCAGTGAAATGATAGAAGCACCAACAAAATTAGTTTTAATCTGTCGTTGAAGGGAAACAAATTTCCAGATAAATGGAAACTTGCGCATATGCTTCCTGTTCCTAAAAATTGTGATTTACACGAAGTTTCCAATTACAACCAATCTCTCTACTTAGCTGTGTTGCAAAATTTTCTGGAATATGCATTTTTAATCATATGTGTAATTAGTTTACGATTATCAATCAGGATTCCTTCCAGGCTACTCCTCTTTTGTTCAACTTACTGAACTGTATCATAGTATATGTAAGTCACTGGAAAAATCTTAGCATTCTTGTATTGTCTTTTGTGATCTATCAAAAGCTTTTGATTGGGTCTGGCAAGGAGGCCTTTTATTTAAACTGAATGAATACGGTTTTTCAGGTAATCTGATGAGATGGTTTGAAAATTATCTAAGTAAAAGAAACCAAATGGTCTTTTTTCGTGATACTTATTAACGAGAAACGGTTATAAATGATGGGGTGTCACAAGGATCAGTACTTGGGCCTCTCTTGTTTCGAGTATGTGTAAATGATATTGCCGATGGTATGAGTTCACTTACCTATCTCTTTGCAGATGACTCAACTCTGTATTATTCATCCCCTTATTGTGCTGAAATAGAACTAGTCATGAATAATGATCTAATACAACTGCATCAATGGTCCAAGCACATGCTTTTGAAGTTTAATCCAGAAACCAATAGTGGGTATGTTTTTCACGAAAAAGAAAGTAACACATATTCGTGAACTTTTTCTTGAAAATGTTGATCTTTAGTATGTGAATTCTCATCCTCATCTTGGATTACTACTTTCATCAAATATCAAATGGACTTGTCATATTGATAGCATTTTAAGGTTGTCATCATCGCGAATAGCCAATCTTCGAAAACTAAAATACAAACGTAGCAGGCAAACTTTATCAAAACTATATATAACTTATATCAGACCCATCTTGGAATATGCAATTGTAGTGTGGGATGGATGCTCGTTGATAGATTCAGCAAAAACTTGAACAACTACAGCTTGAAATGGCAAGAATCGTTACAGAAGTTCCTAAATACACGAGTAGATAATCACACTATTTTGAAACGGGCTGGGAAAGTCGGAAATCTAGCCAAAAGAGACAAATATTATTAACACTCCATACAACTAAAACGAGGAAAGCTCCTGACTATCACAATGAATTACTTCCTGTGTACGAACAAGGAGATTATAACCTTCGACGTTCAAATAATATAATCACTTGCAACTTCAGACTAATTCTACTGAATCATCCTTTATACACTCAACAGTGGCGTTGTGGAACCAAAATCTTGAACAGGATACACAATGCTGCATGTCTTACAGTGCTTTGAAAAAGTGTTTATGTCCTCATTCCGAAACCAGTAAAGTGCCTTGTTTTAGTCATCCAGCCCTAGATATTATTCATAATAGATTGCGACATAATGTAAGCGCATTAAAGGCTGATCTTTACCGCGTTCAACTTGTTTTGAAACTCCTTTTTGTTCCTGCGGTGAGGTAGAAACCATGCATTGAATTATAGACAGCAACGAACTGAGGTAATGAGAACATTATTTTCAGTACTATATTTAACTGTTGGCTTAAATTTCCTGCTTTGGGGAAAGGGCGACAAAAATGAAACATATAGAATTCTACAACATGTATGCAAATATGTAACTGATACCGGATATTGCAATAACTTATTCAACCCCCCCCCCCAACCTCTCTATCTCTCTCTCTCTCTCTCTCTCTCTCTCTCTGCAATCATGTTTCATTGTTAGTTTTTTCTACACTGTTGACATGCTGAAATATGTTGCAACACTTGTATCATGTAGGGAGAGTGCTAATTTAAGTTGCTAGAACTTGTGCCCTACCTATCCCATTGTATCATCTTGGGACAGTAACATATGTTTAAACTAAATATTTTAATACCAGCAGCTGATAATCAGTCTGTAGGAACTAGACAAAAATAAATTACGGAGTAACGGCAGTCAAATGAATTCTATAGAATTTTGTAGATAAGAAAGATGTAGTGCAAAAAGTTGAAAATGGTGATAGACTGAGAATTACTGAAACCAAAATGATATAACAGTATTGATAATGAAACAAATAAAGCTTTTACAATTATGATTATGACCAAGTGATCTGGAATAATTTACGTTCTAAAATAAAAAGAATATAGATACTGCTCACAAACTTGTTCTCAAGAACTTGTTCGTTTTGCTCTATGACCACTGTTCTCTCTGCTCAGTCTCTTTCTATCCTTTGGCTATTGCAACAAAAGGATGCACAACATAATCAGATATTGTATAAATGCCTTGTTCGGCGGGTTTTGAAAGCCAGCTTATTACACTGCAAATGATACCTGGCAATGCGCTGATGCTTTTAAAATTAACTCTAACAGATAGTTTGTAATATGAAGGAATGTATCCACTGACAGGACTTGCTCTAAAAGGCTGCTCTGCGCCGCCTGTTAAACTGCTCACAAACTTTGGTATGAATAAAGCACGAGATGTTGCAATCATACGTATTGCTGCAAAACTTGTAGTAAGTGTTACAACATTTTCCTAATTAAAAAAATAGTTAAGAAACATTCACAAGTAGCATCTTTTCATATTCGTGATTTGATGAACAAGATGAGGAGGGTGAAACAGATAGAGTTAAGTCGCAACGAGATTTCAGCAGTATCCAGTCGCTGAGTATTCTTGTTAACAATTGTCAGAACCCACCGTACAACTATTCTCACAGCAAAGTTATGATGATTTATAACTGATTGGCGACTCCCATCTTTCCGAAGTGCTCGAGACGACAAGTAATCTTGATTTTTACATTTTGTCTAATGTCTACAAAATGTTGACTGAAATGAGGAAATAGTGCAAGAAAGGAGACAACACCTACATTAATTTTACATTTTGACTGTACTTTACTTTTCTATTTTCTTCTGGAGAGCATAATAATCCCGCGCGATTGGTCCTCTCTGATCATACAAAGTTATTGTGTAAAAATAGGGAGACATCATCAGGTATGATATAAAAATATACTATTTCACTTATTGAATAGAACCAAAGAACCAAATGACTATTGAAAATCATAACATCAGAAGTATCATTTACACTCGGGAACATTTGTAAAAGTACAATGCAGCTGTGAGTACAGTTGATTATTGTGATCTTTTAGACATTAAATGACTACATTTGAAACTACAGATCCTACATTTATTTATATCACATATCTTGTTACAAGCCATAAAGACAACCAAGTGAAAAGTTGCAAACACAGACACAGCTTTGATGGTACAAATCAACCATATTTATAGAAGCTGAAATTTGCTTGTGTTTGGATGATATGACACATTCACGTGTTGTAGGGCAGGTAACCAGTAATTTATGTTATCCCCACTCCATGATTGACAACGACTTCTTCATCCCCGAAAGAAAATATATACGTCGTTTATTCTCCCTTTGATTGTCAAGTATTCTATCTAATGTGGCATGTGTTAGCCATTGCCACAGCAGTTAGCATAATTTTATATATTACCCTTTCCCTTGGTAATACAATTATAATCATTTGCCATTGCAAAAAGGCACATACGTTTCCAGAGATAAGTGGGCTGTTCTTGAATTTGTTTTATTAGTTTTTATTGGTTGACTTTTCTCGGGTGCGGTGGGGGTGGAGAGATCAAACCGTTTACTCACGATTTATAAATCGATTAAATTTCATGCACTATGTTCCAGATCTGATTGATTAGGCAATTCAGTTTGGCTCAAACTGTCATTTTTCAGGAGTGTTTGTTTCCTCCCTTTTCTGTGGAAAATGTATCAAATATTGTCCTGGAAATCGCCTGCTGTATTTGATGGCAGATCAAGCTTAATTGTACAAAAAAGTGAATATTTTCTATGTACATTTGTGTTGTGTTATGTTTGATTGAACACGAGCAGGTTTTTCTGGACGTGAAGATTTCACTTTTCTTTTCGCGGGCAATATACAGCACACAATACGAGTCTAGTACAAAATGAACGACTCACAACGGATGATAGATAAAGTGAGATACCATGAGCTAAAATGGATCAGGTTTTGCAGGAATTAATGAACAAAACATACATAAAGAGCATTACCATCTTTAATCATTGCGGCTTGAATTATAATTGGTAAGCTGATTAAGATAACAGTTGAATATTCCGGAATATCGTGTAGGGTATACTTATTCAGTAGTCGTAGTAGTAGCTGTTATAATGGTGGTGGTGGCAGTAATATGAGTAGTAGTAGCACGTGTAAGAGTTGTTGTGAAAGAATAAAATATGGACGAAAAGGAGAAGAATTATTAGAACTAGCAACACTTGCTACAGTCGTATCTCTAATTCAGTCGTCATAACAAAATAGCAAGGCAACCCAAGAGCGTCGGACTCGTAATCCAAGGGTCTCGGGTTCAGTACCCGTCTGGGCAAGCCATGGTCGGCTCCTTTACTATGTCCTAGGAAAAAAAGCACTTATCTTCCATTTCCTCAGTATGATATAGCCGACATGTTGACAAGTGCCGTAAAGTATAAAGTGCAACAAACATCATCATGATGTCGCCATAATCGTCATCGTTATCTTCCTCGTTATATCTTCAATATTTGTTCCAATTATATAGAGCATCATAATTCAAACGATATTATTGTTACTACTATTACTACTACTACTACTATTATTATTATTATTATTATTATCAACAATATAAACATGTCGTCTTCTTCCTCTCGTCATCTTCCGAATCATCATCATCATCATTCCTGCCGATAAGACAAAACATCATGATTGTCATCATATCGTAGTGGTTATTGAATAATATACATTCGATCTAGGTGATCTCGCAAATTTATTATATAATTTGTCCACAAAAGATTTGTAATATTTAGTATTATCAGTTAGTTGGGACAGACATGCGACTCGCGTAGAGTTTATTTGCGATATCAACAATATGCATTCATCGTGTATATTCCCTCTGTTTCAGGGATACATACTATAAATTTGCTTGGTCATGATGCATTTATTGATAAAAATAATGTTGAGCTGTTAAGTTTAACATGTGAAGAATGGTATTTTAATGCAAACCTGAATCGAGTGCAAACTTTATTAAATTTTATCTGGAGTTGAATTAAGCCATCCACAAACATCTCAACATATATATCGACAAAAGAATAAAAATTACATGGAAATGGACATTTTGAAAAAGTTTCTTAATTACTACCTTTTATGATGCTATAAATATAGTACTATTTCCATAATTGACAAAGAGTTATGAATTTTTAGTTCGCTTCAATTAATCATTTATAAGTCTTCAGTCTACATTCTTTGGACAGCAATAATCCCAGTTTATATCCTGATCTATATAGCAATAAAAACTGAGCGGGTTCTGACCATGCAAGCCACACAGATGTTCAGGAAGATATTTTTTTCCGCCGTCAGTCTCATAACCAGGTGGACTGCAATACTCCCATTTGCTTCCAGATGGACACCAAAAGTAGCCTTTCCAAAAATAATCGCATGAGCCAGTACAGCAATACTCTTAATTATTCTTGTTATCTGTGTAGCACCAACTGTAGAGTGTGCCTTGGTGATATCCGCACTCCATGTCTTGCCGACACTTTGTGTTACCAGCGGTAAACATGTCGTAAAACGAGTTCTCTGTTTGAATACCATGTGACTGAACAAGTAGCACTAGGACGAGGAGAAGTAATCTGTAAGTCATGATGGTTCGAAGTAAGATCTAAAATAGAACAGTGACAAATTAATTAGGCATTTTATTTTTTTTATTTTAAAGTTATGTTTTTTAATTGCATGTGAATCGCATATTTGTACTTCGTCCGGGATTTTAATAATTCGCATATTTGTCCTGTGCCAGGATAATAATAATTCTGTACAATTTAACTTTTGACTTTTATGGTGTGACAGCTATGAAACTGTTCGTGAATGGGAGGCAACTTTCCAATTGTTTAAGTCAAATTTGTATTTCGACATAAATTTCGAATTTCATCATTACCTCAATTTACACATAAGATAAAGACCTTTCATCAATGAATATAATTTTGTGAAATTCACCAACCTTACATGTTATACAATCCACAATCCGAAACTGTATCATTAAGTGTAGCAACTTCATAATTTAAAACTACCAGACATTGTTAGCTCACCCGTTTCATGATACATAATCAACAAGTTACCTTGCACACTTATAGCCCATTAGACTGGACGGAAATTAGCCTTATTACACCATGAACAAAACAATATCTCTGAATATTCGTCAAGTTTCACAATATAGATGAACCTCTAAAGGAAGCTCATGAGTAGCAATTTTCAAAACACCGTCGCACACAATTATCAATGCTACGATGAACTTAGGAGGACCGAGTTTTAGACGTCAAATATTTACATGAACCATGATACAGCATTTATAATGGTAGGTTTATACCGAGAGATTACATGTCTTGATGCTAATCGTATTTCCCTCCCTTTTTTCCAAAAAACGTAGCTCCAATGAATAATCAATTCCTTTACGGTTTGCAGTTAAGCAGTACATTTGCTGTTGACTTTCAGATAGTATCTAGCTAAAACTATTAATAATTCATGATTTACAAAACTATTCGTTTTAATGAAGCCTATTACAGCCACGGTGACTCAGTGGTTAGTATACTGGACTCTACCAGAAGTACGTCAGACTGTGTAACGCGTGCCGGGAAAGACACTTCACTCCAATTACCTCGTAGCAATACAGTATTTCATATGTTGATGTGCCGTTAAAAGATAAACAACAAAAACGAACAATCAAAGTAAGTCTTCAAGACCTATTTCCTCATTTTTACGCCCAAAGTAGTGAACATAAATCCAGCTGTGACAAGTAACAATTGTGTTGTCTTTGGTGCAATACATTGTTATCAGATAATATTGCTTAGGGAAGATAAGAAATAAATCCTACCTCGCATATGACATGCATTTCATGATTGCGGTGCCAAATTTCAAGCAAGATTTTAACCAGTAACATTAATATATGTGATCTTCTGGGAAACAATGTACCGTACCAATGACACCAAAATAATAACAATTTATCTCAGCTGTATTATTCTTGGATCGGTTATGACCTCTTCAAACACTATGACCGATTTTGTCAATCGGCTAAGAGATAAACCCAATGGAATAAAGCCCAGAGCATTCCACACGCCAGTGACATAGGTTGTAAAAGTCGGTGTCTGAACCTCAAAAAGGCTTGACTGTAAAATGAGGATTTAGTAACAGCATCAGTTAATATGTAGTGGAGCAAAGAACACGTGAAAGAAATATACGATTAAAAGAAAGCTGCTAGGGCCTAGGTACAGCTGATTGGCTTAGAGATAACTTTCTCTCTCTCTCTCACACACACACATATATATATATATATATATATATCCAGTTCACGAGAAAATCAATAACATATTTACTCTTCATTTCATACAGTGTTTTCGAATCATAATGGATGCTCATTAGGTAGATACCTACCTCCATCATAATACTGCGAGAGCTCTACTGGGAAAATGTTTTTTTTTTTTTAATTTCCTTTGATGTAAAAAAAACAAAACATACTGTATACAAGCATCAACACTAACATATCGAAGTACGTGCGAAAGTAAATTTAATACAGGTTTTTTTCTTAAATGCTTAACATTGAACAAATCAATTCAACTTAAATTTTACTTCACAAAATAGTCAGTGATTCAAATCATTGGAATTCCTGAGTTGCAACATCTTACTATTTTCATCTTAGACCATTTGAAGTTCTCCTACTGGGAAGTGGTTAGTGGGCAAATTTACTTGCAGTTATAACTGAAAGGAGTCACTTACCTATATGCTGACTATCTACCGTGGCTTCATCTGAACACTCCAGAACAATCCCAACAGCTCCTTTCCGCTGTTGTGTTTGTAGCACCATACATATATCGTCCAGTAATGATGTCATCATGCTGTGAATCATAGAAGAATGTACGACTTCGTTTCGGGAACCTGGTCAGGTTGTTACCATAAATAGACTTATAAATGAGTTATTGGCCAATGGAAAAATTCCAGCCTGTTAAAAATCACTTGACCTCTTGGTATCAAAGAGATTGCTCTGTTTACTCAATAATGTATCCATTTATATCAGTATTTAGTTTAGGTAACCTAGGTCAGGTAAATAAAATAGCCCTATAAATGAGTTATTGGTTAATGGAAAAATTCCAACTTCTTAAAAACCACTTAATCTCTTGGAAATACAAATAAAGCTCTGATCCCTCAATAATATATCTATCTATAGAAAGACTTAGTTCCGGGTAACCTAGGTCACATAAATCGCCCAATGCATGCGTTATTGGCTGATGGAAAAATTCCAACTTGCTAAAAAGAACTTGACCTCTCGGAAACATGGAGTAAGCTCGGCCTACTCATTGTCATATCTAGTTATTGTAAATGCTCTCTCTCTCTTTATGAAATGATTACATCTGATTCAAATTAAACTCAAAGGTATATCATGAATATTTCGTGCAAATTCGATGGAAGATGTAGAAGTCGTAAAAAGTTGAAATTATATGTGATGTAGTAAATTTTATCTAGTTCCATACTTGATTAGAAAATGTTTTGTTCGTACACGCTGATGAACTAATGATTCACACCTAGTTGGACATCGAACTTGCCAGCATTTCATCTGAAGTTCTCTGCGATCATTAATTAACATCTGCCAATCGTTGGCGATGAGTTAGTCAAAAGGAAGATTTAGTCAAAGACATGGCTAGACTCTGTGAGATGTGTGTGATATGGGATTTCTTGTTGGCGATATTGAACGCATTACTCTTGTGATTTGCTGCAGAATAGATAGATCACTTCGTCTTTCGATATCCCGCATTTGGATATCATGCATATCCTTTAAGATCAAATGTCAAATATGTTAGTATCTACATACATCTATCTACACATGTTAAACCTTGGTCCCGAAATAAACGATAAAACTCGAAAAACCTCGCACTTCACAATTTTAGTGCTAAATTAAATTCTTAAAGATTCACATGGAGGCAGAATATGCGTTTTCCGAGCATTTTATTCAATATGAAAGGTCTTTTGTCAAATATAAAACCTCTGATTTGGTCGCAATGTGGCCTCAAAACCGTGCTGTTTTTTTTTTTTTTTCTTTCTCAGCTGACTTTATAAAAAATCATTCACTAAATATTACTCCAAACCCTAGAGTGTACATAAACATTTCATAGTTATAATATACACTAAAATGTCCTCCAAAACAAATGGCTTAATCCAACGGTGTAGCTCAATATGAACAAGTCAGACACCGTAACCGGCATCGACAACCTTTGACCATATGCAATTATTTTGTTTGTGGTTTCGATTTCCATATCTGTCTCTTTAATCTTTTTCACTGAATCAAATGAGCAAGTATACTAACTTTAAATGAACAGATGATCTATAGGTTATCGACCCAATTTCAATCGGTCTTTCTTTTAGCTACCCTCACCTTTCTTGTTAAATCTTCCTTTCATTTTTACACATAATGAATAATAAAATTATTTTATACCCAAGACTACCTATTTGTTACCTGTTTGGTAATTCTTCAAAGATCCTGGTTTGTTTTTTCCAGCTTCATTAATTGTCCTACAAATGTTAACCAAATTAGTTGCTAGCTGTTTAATGTGCGTGTATGTATGTGTTTATTTAGTTCTCATGTAATTAAGCGGTTGGGAAATTATAATAACAATTACCCAAATTCTAACAATTCCATGCCTTACATCCTAACTATCTCATTCTTACATTTTACGGAGTTCAATTTCTAGCCTCTCTACCACACTAGGAGCCGATGTAGTGCCGTCTAAATGGCTCTTTCACCCTTAATTTAACAAGTATCCCAGTACAAATTATACCGCTGATCATGCAGCCATTCAATGATGAACTAGTAAACTAGTGTAAAGCAGAGATTTGTATCAGGAAATAGGTGGCGGCACCCGTGAAATCGCGCCATCCGTACCGGACCAATATCATTACAAGATTTTGTCCAAAATATTCACTAGAGAAATTACATCAGAAAACTCTTTTTCGAACAATTTATATTGTGTGACAACCAATAGACTTTTACAGTGTTTGTGTTGACCAGTTTTATACCTCTTGATGCAGAGTATGCAGCTTGATCGTGCCAAAAAATGACGAGAGTAGGAAATGAAATTGTCTCGATAAACATAAGACCTGTCTAGATGGACAAGTAACTGTGTTGTAATATGCATGAATATAGGTTCGTCACTTTATACATTTACTACCCTTGCGATTTCAGAAGTAATCATTACTAATACTTACATTATCACTGGCACTATGACTACTACTTCCACTCCAACAACTACTAATTCTGCAGCTGTATGTATTCTCACCGCTCTTGCTGCTGTTGATGGCATCGATGGTGACTCTGTTCCAATATCTAACTTCAATCCAACATCACTATACTAGAATAACAATAACAATGAAACATAGACATGATCATATGGAATAAATTCAGACAAAAATACAATTGTATCCAATGTACAACATGAGCATGATTTTCGAGTGATACAATATGTTGCTGTCTGCTTGTTACACATTCCAAGGAATTTCGGACATCCAATGCATGTGCTCTGGTTCCATGACTTTGCTGTTACACAGAGCATATAGAAACAACAATATACCTCATGATTTAAAAAATTCCGGTCATGAAAAAAAATAAACAAGCGTTTATTACCATGCATATGGTTGCTAGAGCTGGCGCAATTTACTTTTAGAAATAAATTAGCTAGCTAGTTAATATACTAGTTAGTTTTTCCGTTGCTACAAAAACAAATTATAGTTCAATTGCAGATAACAGGCTAATTAATTCAAGAATTAACAATCACAACTATTAAGGAAATTATGTTGCTTTTTTCCGGTTTTTTTCCCAACCAATGTTAATGGCCAGTTTTTTATTTTACAAATTATATCAGGCAAAGCTGATGTTTCTTTTTTTTTAGCTAAGTTAACAAAATATTCAGCTATACCTACCGCTATTGCCACAGCTTCCGATTCTTACTGTTAATCTTATTACAAAATTTGTTATGCTAAGTCCAAGTGTTGCTACTACCATACAAATATCTGTAAAACAGTAGCAATTATTCCACCTTTGTCTTTGAAAAGTCGTTTTAATCTGTCACCCAATGGGCTCTTTCTCTTAAAGCTTTTATTCAGTATTATTAGCATTGTCAAAAAAGTTTTTTTCTATATCTATTAAATGACCATTTCTGGTCTTTTATATGAAACGGAAAAGTTTGCCAACTGCTGTATTCTGGTATTAATTCAATGGAACCGTTGGGACTACAGCTTACTTATAATATGAATTAAGTTCTTTATCGCCCATTGCTTCTTCGTTAAAATATAATATTGGAATACATTGTCAGTCTGTGGGTTAGCTTCAACAACACCATCAACAGTTTACAGATTGAAACAAGTCTGTGCTGAAAGAGGAAAGTAAATATGACTTATTTATTCCGTCCATGGAAATCATCACAAGAAAAATTCCTCAATGATCCCTCACAAGAATACAGATGCACACATACTCACACAAAAAAGCACACACCTCTGAATAAATTACATTTTTAACTTTGTTAAAATTTACATTTTTTATTCTATTGCTATCTAAAAAAAAGTTGTAATTATTTAAATTTGTTAAAATTTTGTATTTTTTGTGTTTAATTTTGTTGCATGAATGTTATGCTTTAATTTTTGTTTCCCAATTGTCATGGATGACTCGATTTCTATCAATGGCTGGTGTGATTTTATGCATGTTTGTCAATAAATATGATTTAAATGTTATTTGCTGAACCCAGAGTCTTTACTAAATGTAACAGAACTGAAACGTCCTTTCATGAACATAATGAAAACAAAGTAAATTTACCGTTTTAGTTGGGGTATTTTTCCCACATGAGGAGACTCAACACTTTTGTGCATCAGTACTTTAATTGCATGTTTTATGTAGAACAATAGTTGATTTTTGTTTTATTTCCTTTTATCGTTTTGATATCATTATTTGTGGCTGTAAGTTTTCTAGTATTGAGGTCAGTCAAATTGAAAAGTTCATCCAAATGTATTGTTTCTGACGTGAGCCTATATGATTAACTTTGTTTATTGCTACATCCTCTATACACAGAAATATTCAAAAATACTGATTTCCCTTATGATGATATTGATAACCAATAAATATTGTTTAAACCTAACTATCAAATACTTAATGTCCTACCCAAATAAATGTCTTGATCAGTTTATTCATTTTCCTCTAATAAAAATGAATAAGGATGAAATTCTACACAACCCCCACTCCACATTCAACTAACCCTTTGACAACCATTTCTGATCTTGATGGTGATTAAATTGATAAATTAATTTGCACATTCATACTGCTGAAAAACTAGAAACTGTTAAACAATAAACAGTCACATCCCAGTAGACGTGTTGGTCACCTGGTACTCTCTGGTGGTAATGTTGAACAATCCTTGGCACAAGCCTGTGCTTGGGTGGTAAGATTTCATTGATATCTTAATTATTGTACAGTCCCTCTCTCCACACACCACCCTCACAGTTTATTTTATTTACCATTGGAAGATATTGCGTGTTGTTGATATAAAAGTGTGGAGTTTTTTCCACAACTCGTACTTATAATACGAAAATTAGCTTAAGAAGAGTCAACCAGGGTTTAGCAACCATCTGCATATAGCAACCACTTCCCAGTCACCAGAATATTTCAGTGCCCTAAAAATGTACTAGAAATTGTTCCTGCAGATAGAAAACACCTGTTCAATGCAAAACAAAGATATTTTTTCCGGTCCCTTAAACCTGTGTGTACTTTACTCAAGGCAGACATATAACCATTAGCAACAACCTGTACTGCGAGGACAATATTTTATCAAGACAGGTGTTTATCAACTTGAATCCATGAGTCCTTGATACACAAATCAAAATTAGTCATTGATCATCCAATAGAGCCTTGATGCTGATAGAAATGGGAATTAGCACATGTCTGTGTTGGAAGGGTAAGGATACTATATACATGTGTACTCTTGGAAACCATGTGTAACAGCAAGAAAACTCAAACACCATCATGTCTAAAATAGAAATGTTGGCCACCTGGAAGGTTCTGGTGATGATTCAATGTGATTAATTAGCACAAGTCTGTGTTGGAACGTGAACATTTTATCTACATCAAGCACATAATTAGAAAAAACTTTTTATGATCCTCTGCAGTTGTTACCGGGTATTCAAAAATATTATCAAAAATCATAAGCCAATGTAAACAGTTAATTAATATGAATCTATTATCAATAGTCACAGAAAATATTATTTGCATCCATCAAAGAGGAACCATCTGTTTGAGCATTAGCACAAGTCTGTGCGGACTGATGGGGACATTTTTTCAGCCTCAGGACATTCTACTGCTTACTCAAGGAATGAAATAGATCAAGAAACATTCAGCTGTATCATGACTCTGAGCAGAAATGTTGGTCACATGGAACATTCTGGTGCTGATTCGATATAATTATTAGCACTAGTCCCTGCCAGGAGGAAAACATTTTATCTACACGAATCAGGTCATTAAAAAAGACACACAGCATCCTTTGCAGTCATAATACTAAAATGATATTAGAAATGTGCATAAACCTGTAGAAAAACTTACGTCTACTGTGTATTAAATGCAGGTACATAATATACTAACATGTTGTCAGTATCCATCACTAGGGAACCACCTGGTACTATTTCAAGTATTATCACTAGCCTGTGCTGTGAATGAAGGGAATAACACTATCTCAGCCTTCATGATTTGAATATACTACTTTGCCATCCAGTACAGTATTCATAATGATGCAAATGAATATTAGGGCAAGAAAATTCCCTAATGCATCCCTCATAAGGGATCAGAAATAGTTGCCACATTCACAGTCTGCTGCTGATTCGATAAATATATTAGCACTAGTCCAAGCTGACAGGACAAGGCTTTTTAAATTCCAATGAATAAGTCTTAACTTCTCCATCCAGCACATATGTGATGCTCATCATAATGAAAATTAGCACTAATCCGTGCAGGAAGCATAAGGAATTCCTACAGTTCACTGGTGGCAACCATATGATAGAACAAGAAAAATCCAGCAGCAGTTATTCTCCAAAAGAGAACGTTACATTACCTGGTACATTCTGGTGCTGATTCGATTGAATTATTAGTACTGATCTGTAATAATGTCAATTAGTACTGTATTTATATGACAAACTAATTGACATTTGTGTTTTCAGTCCATTGCAGTCTTCATGCAAATGGACAATAGTTTACCTGTGACAATCATTTTCATGAATAGCAATCAGTGCAATTAGAGATAGATTTTACAGCCTTGGCAAACATGTGGCTTAGCAATTTTGGGCAATATAGAAGGCATTATTGATAGATATGCTTCAGCTTATGCGTAATACAGTGCAAGTTAAACATGGAAAAAAAAGTATGAATAAGAAGAAATTCCACTTACATAAAGCTAAAACTAAACTGATGTAGTAGACTAGTGGCTATTTATTGTACAGTAAATACAATTGTATCTACTGCAGATACCCATTTTACAACTAAGTTTGCATAAGTGAAGGCATTTTGGCTGAATTACAAAAGATGATAATGATTTTGAAGGATGTCAACAGGTCAAGGAGAAATTAACTGCTACAGTAATATGGACAAAAAATTAAAAAAATGTGTTTCCCATCTGCACTTACTAACTGGCCTCGCCTTTTTTTCTATGCTGTGTATATCTATATTTTCAGGCATTTAACCTCTGATTAATTTTGCTTTTAATTCAACTTCAGAGTCCAAAGTTTGTTCAAGGCTAGGTTTTCATTCCCAAGATTCAGTGCCGTTTGGGCGATTAGGGACATAATTTCAGTAATTTCACATTGTTGGCCTACTTGCTAAATTGTAAAATATATGCATTTTGTATGTGTTCTTTGGTGACAAAATGTTCTACTTGTATTCACATCAACTTCTTTAAAAAGGTTAAAACTAATAAACAATATTCGCTTGAGATTTGGGATTTTTGCCACGTGGAATGTAGTGTACCAAATAAATTGTATCTGCATCAACTGAAAATAATACATACAAGAGTTTATCACCTACAGAAAATATTTAAGTCATTATAGTTCTTCATCACATTGACCCAGCCATTAGGTATTATATTAAACTTGTCAGTTGACCAAACTAGCAATCCTAAGTATTTTTTTAAGCTGTTCATTATAGAATGCAGCATCACGTGCTTTTCGTACAGTCTGTGTAAAAACAGTATGTCTACGGTAAAAATAAACACGTGTCAGGTTCCTAAGAAAATGTTTTGCATCGACATATATGTTTGGGGTGCAAGTACTAAATAGTGGCTGGACTAGTATAGGTTGTATTTTGTATAGCACTGTGTATATTTCATTCTGTGGGAACATGTAAAGCAAACAAATTAAAAGTGACTGGGGGAATCAAAAAATATATCACAGCATTTCTTGCATATTTTATTTTAATAATGGAATGAAACCTGCTAATACTTACATGTGATTTCTTTTTCATTTTGTTTGTATAAACATGTTAAAAGCAGCATCTCTCTTTCTCTCATTAAAATTACTATCATTAAACTTGTAATATTTTGTGAAGCACCTAAATATTCTCAGGATTATTTGCAAGGAAATCTATTTTTCATCTCTTGCAATACACATATGTGAATGCATTTTAGTAGGCGAGTCATTTAATATTAAACGGCATTGTGTACAACTTAAAAAGAGTGTTCTGCACTGTCTAATGTGGCTCAGCCAACAGGTGAGTTGCATGTGATGTAGAGGATGTCCACTGTTACATAATTATATCACTGCGACTTTCTAACTGGAGCAATAAAACTTAATCTGTCCACTACAAACCAAGGTATGGACATCCATGATGAACACTATATCCAGTCCATGATGGAAACAACATGGATGGATTAATTTCCACAGTGGGAATGTGGATTTTCCATAATCCGTGATGCATGTAATGTGCTAAATAATATACGTGTAGGACTGCAAAAACATGCTCTGAAAACTGTTTTTTCACAGCACCCAGGGGATTTTACAATGTATGAGTTGCATGTGATGCCACAGCTTTTCTGTTAATAACTGTATTTATAACCTGGAAATATTGTGTGCTGCTGTAAGTCTTCTAATAAACTGAAAAACAGGGGCCATGCTATCAGTCGAAGTGGGTGGCTAAGTCACCAAACAAATGTAAATTTCTTCTATTAGGAAAGCGAAAACGACTTTGCCCCGTCATTTTTATTTTAGATATATACAGAGTGACAGTAGTTTATGACTATTGAGATGCTCCCTCAACCCAGCCAAGTAGTTGTTAAGCCCTAGGCGAAATGGATTGCATGTTGCCTTGGCATGTGTTCATATCAATTCAGTCAACAAAACAAACCCTTGCACATTCACAGGCATGTGTTTATATAGCTGACCAATATCCTCTTTCCCCCAGCAGGATATCACTGCCCAATTTCCACAAGTTATCATACGATGATGAAAACATGTTTCGAAACTAAATCATCTATATGTAAATAACAATGTGTTTTGTGAATAGAATTGGTAAAAGCACTTTCTAAATGTATATTTTAAACATTTTAACTGCTGTGCTTGCATTATGCTCTTCATAAAATCAGTCTGAAACCATAAGTGAACCTGTTAAGGGGTAATAATGGCAGACATCGCTGTGCCTTGGAAGTATGTCTTCATTAGACTGTCTGTTTTCGTAATTCACTGGACAAATAAATTTAAGGAAATGATATAATTCATAGAAAGCAAAGTGTAACTTTTATGTGTTTAAAGATTTAGCCTAAAAATAAACATTTGTTGGTCAGAACATATGGGACAATGCTTGTGGAATCGGTAAGTGCTGTAACTTAAGGTAAAGGTTGTTTTCTTACATCACTCCTTTTTGTGAAAATACAAGAAAAAATAGCAAAAAAATATCCAACCATTACATGGCATTATTACGAGTACATAGACAAATATTAACACCATACACTTTCAATCCTATCCAGGATTGTTGTAACGAAGTTAGAAAGTGAGTGGTCATATGAAGAAAATACCTGTTTCTAAAAATAGATGCATCTACTTTTGAAAACTTCCCCAAAAAATGACAGTCAAAAGATTCACATTTATTTTAGAATCAGCTCACTCAAAATTCAATTGTAAAGATGAGATTACTCGTCAGTGACCACTATGGTTTGAATGGATGAACACTATGATGTTGGAGACACATGTACATGTGCTCTCATGTGTGTGTTGTAGCCTAATATAGGGGTTGTTTCAAACTCATCAAGATATGTTTTCGACTGCCATTTTCTAGTGAAGAAACAATCAAGAAATAAAATTTGTTCTTTAAACGTCAGTTACTTTTAGTATTTTTACCTATTTTTAATTACAATACTATAATCTAGGTACTCCTGTCAGTTGAAATTAATTACAATGTACAGTTTCTGCTATGCATTTTGAAGTATGGCCAAAATACATTGCATATTTCTCTCCATCTAAACATACACACTTTCAAGTATGAATACACTGCATATGAGTATGATATATACATACACTTACAAAATGTGTTTATAATATACATACAGCATAGAAAAGTTTCTACTTGAAGATAAAGTATTGCTTAAAAACAATGTTAAATGCAAATATGCATAATGAGAAATACAGGATACAGTTCAAATAAAAGAACCAGAGCACACACACACACAATATATATATATATATATATATATATATATATATATATATATATATATATATATATATATATATATATATATATATATTGCATTTCTTGCTATGCTGCCACTTCTCCCTGTTCTGATCTCACTTCTCCCTATTCTGTCCAAAAGGAGAAGCCACTTCTCCCTAACATTCAAGTCTAGCTTGACCCCTGTAACAATATTTTAATCGCACATATTTCACATTTTTCATGGTTTTGTCTTCCCTCTACATTTTTGGATGTGGATTTTTTTCAGAGAACTATTGATCTCACAACATTTCTGTATATATCAAAATCAATATGTATCATCATCGACTGTCTTATATATTGGGATACCTGCTAAATTACTTATCATATATTTCATGCCTGATAGGTTAGTGACCAGTGTGAATCTCCATTTGCCAATCCAAAATAACGTTTTTTTCTGCAAATGATTTTTTTTTTACAGATTTCACACTTGTATGGTTTTCACCATTATTATGTACAATCCAGAACTTTTGGTTTAGAAACGCTGAAAAATAGGCGGATTAACACTTTTAGTGTCTGTCACTAGTGTGTACCCTCATGTGCTTGTTTACATTAGAACTGTGGCTAAAGGATCTTCCACATATTTCACATTTATAGGGTTTCTCACCAGTGTGTATTCTCATATGACCTTTCATATTGATGTTGGAATTGAATGATTTCTTACATATTTCACATTTGTATGGCTTGTCACCAGTGTGAATCCTTTTATGCTTTATCAGATGAGAACTACAGGCAAATGCTTTATCACAATTTTCACATTTGTATGGTTTCTCGCCATTATGAATATTCTTCACATGCTTTCTCACATCACTGCTATCCCTAAATGATTTATGACAAATTTCACATTTGTATGGTTTGTCCCCAGTGTGTATTAACACGTGGTTGGAAAGGCTGTTACGCGAGGATAAAGTTCGACCACATATTTCACACATGAATTGTTCCACGCCAGCGTGCCTCCTCATATGTACTTTCATATTGGAGATCACACTAAATGATTTGCAACATATTTCACATTTGAATGGTTTGTCACCAGTGTGTGTCCTCATGTGAGTCATTATCGTCGAGCTAGAAGTAAACGTTTTATCACAGATTCCACATTTGTATGGTTTGTCGCCAATATGTATCTTCATGTGCACATTCATTTTGGCGATATTGCCAAATAATTTAAAACACTGCCCACATTTGTATAATTTGTGCTGAGGCTGCATTATTGTGCAATATTTCCAATGCGAGCCATGTGAAATTAAAAAATATTATTCACATTTATGCATATTCATTTACCACATTTGTGAAATATTACCACTATGGCTGACTGTTTTGTCACATATTCCATGGATTTCCCGTTTGCATTATTTTTCTTTTATTGTATTTTGTCCATACATGTTTCGTGGCTGCATCATACGTGCTTTTGTAAAGCGTTCAACATCAAGGTGAAAACGTATTTTGCATACGCTAATGGTAATTTTCTACGCTTGTTGCATATGTTCCCACACTCATGAAGTGTGAGAACTGTAAGTAAATCTACATTTGATTTGAGGGCACACAATATATGCATTAAGAACATCCTCGTCTCTTTCCGATGCGGGTTGATGCGGTGGAAATGGCCCAGTGCGTTCTGATTGTGGGATATTAATAACATTCGGAATATCTATGTTTATTATATACTCATTTTTTTCTCCGTTAACTTTGCATTGTCAGAATCGTGCAGTATTTCTCCATACTGCACGGCTTCATACTGCACGACACGTGTGTCTAAAAATAGTATCGCGTGTTAGGAACTACTTTTTATTGTAAACAAACAATGTACGCAAATGTAGCAGACACCAGAGCTTTGCTTTATTAGATTTGTCTGTGGATGAACTAAACAAGCTGTTTGAGAGTAGAGATGATAAAGCTGACGATGTGGATGAATTCACTGAGTCACAAAAGAATCTTTCAACCAAGCAAGTGACTGAACGTGATATTCACAATGTACAGCGGTGGCTTTATGACAACAAACGTGATGCATGCAGTATTGAAAATATCATTCTGATTATTTAAACACTTATTTAGCCAAAATTCAGACTATGAACCGTGCTCTCTAGAGTCTATATAAAAAAAAATAGCATAAAAAGGCATCTTATGACCAAATGATATTCCGTTTTTCTCAGAGACCGTCAATTTTACAAGTCAGTCCAAGCTAGCACTAAATTCGAAAAAATAAAACTAAAGAAGGCGGGTTTTGGTATAAAAGCAAGTGCCTCGGAGCCAAGAAGCCACGATAACGAAGAAGCCTTATTTTCCGCTGACGAAATGGGCTCTCACACCCCAGCCGCTTTGCAATTTTGCGGTTTTTTTTGTTTGTTTGTTTGGTTTTTTTTTTTGAGAAATTTTTTGGATTTATTATGACAGCACATATAAATATGTCATCTATAGCTGGTAATAAGAATGGCAATAAATGTACTTACTTTCTGCATCTTGAATTTCTTCAAAATGTACTTTCTGATCCACGGCGCGAAATTGCACTGCAATCTAGACTACATTTCCAACAGAAATCACATTCCAAAGGAGAATTTACTGCACTCCAAAACGAAATGAATTTGATATTCCCTAACAAAAATATTTAATCCTGCATCTTCTTGAGAATTTCACTTAAAAGAATTTCATATTTTGTCCACTTTATGATTCCAAACTATCAATGACAGGACAGTAACACATGTGTAAGCTAGCTTGCTGTCGAGGCCAGTCTCTCTAGCTACATGTACATCGTACGTAATAGACCCAGCTAAAAACTAAAAGAGCAGAATTTAGTTGAATCGACATAAAAACAAAATCCCTCCATTCCAGATCAACTGGGAAAGTTGTTCCAAGGCGCAGTCATTCACAATATGACTCAAAATTTCAATTTTAAGTAGACCAAAATGAGATTTCTTTTTGAAACAAATCACTGAGCGAGCGTACTCTACCAAGTTCAAAGGTCACTGGGCGGTGCCATGTGCGCATGAATACTGTTACTGTATATTGGTTTAACTTCGGTTATGTATTTACTTTAGAATATAGCAGAAATTCAGTTACTTTGTTTCTTGTAGTGTGTTCTTTTTTCTTATTCAGCCTTAGGTAGAAAAGCAAAAATGAGTATATAATAAAAAGGTTACTGCATTTGTATGGGAAAATATGAACTCGTTTTTTCTGAGCTATACTGCACTCCTGACGTCGTGCAGTATAACTCAGAAAACTCGTTCATATTTTCCCATACAAATGCAGTAACCTATAACTCTCTCTCCGATACGAGTCGAATAACATCGACTGTTATATCTAGCATGCAAAGTCTGAGAATATTCCGATTGGCGGTAATAACTTTACAAACAGAAAATGGGTGAGTATAAAATAGCGGATGTACGTGTTTGGTTTAATGATGAGAATTAAATATTAAGTAAAAATTACTATTTAAAGCTGACCGTACCATTAACTGAAATAATATCGAGAAATGGTTCTATTACACTGCCAGTTTGTTTTGATTTTTTTTTTTTTTTTTTTTTACCTTATTTCGTATCAAACCGTATTTACCGTGGACAATTCTTACCAAAAATATTTCGTACCAAAGACAAATAGTACCCCCCCCCCCCCAAAAAAAAAAAAACAAAAAAAAAAACAAATAACACATACTAGGACTTCTTCTCTTAAGTGACTTTGTATAAACTGCTTTTGTATAAAGTATTAGTCCTTTAAAATTTTTCGGGAAATTAAAAATATTGGATAAATCGGTGTTAAAAAAATATTAAATCAGGCATTATTGTAAAGGGACAAAGTTCATCTTGGTTTGACGTTAGGAGGGCTTCAAACAATTTGGTTTGTTCATTGGTGTTTTTTTTTTGTTTTTTTGGGGGGGGGGGTGCAACATATTTTAGATTTGAATGGTTTGTCACCAGTGTGTGTCCTCATGCGAGTTGTTATCGTCGAGCTAGAAGTAAACGTTTTATCACAGTTTCCACATTTGTATGGTTTATTATTTGAGCCGTTATCAATTTATATATATATATATATCCAAGTGGTTTCAACATATGCAAATATAGTAGTGAGAGAGAGAGAGAGAGTCCTTTTTTCAAAGTCAACAGTTCATTCATTGATCATGTATGTGTGCTTGTATATATATATATATATATATATATATATATATATATATATATATATATATATATATATATATATAAACAAAAACATTTTAAAATTATTCACGAATATCAACTACTCCGCTTTAATAGTTACTGCTCTATTTTTCTATAAAATACATTTTATTTTTTACTTTTGTATCTCCCAAATTAAACTTAGTAGCTTTAAATTTAAATTTAAAATGAAATATCAAATCAAGGTAGAGCTCTTTTACACTGGTTTTTTTTTTTTTGTTTCGAAATTTCATTATAAATATGATAGATTTTACAAGTAGCAAAAGTATATTTACAAAACTTCACTGGCATTTAAATCTCCAAATAAAATTTAATTTTTGTAAACCTTGAAATCTACTCCAATCTCAGATCTACAAAAATTTAAAACCTGACACCATAATTGTTGCACAACAACACAGGTGCAAAATAAAATCGTCATTGTTTCTTCCTCACTATTACAGAAGGAACACACATTATCAGCTACAAAACCTAATTTTGAATAAGAAGCTACCTTTTTCGATTATCATAAATTCTGCCCATGCTAAAAAATACATCCTTTCAAAAAGAATGATTCAAAAATATTTTGGGGTAATTCCTCTATTTGCATATCATTTAATTGAAAAATGTGTAATATGATGGCTCATATTTATTGAGACAGTAATCAATAATATTCCGTCATTCGGAATGATTAATCAGCAATTAATTACCCAAGATATTTTAAAGATTTTATAAAAGATGATAGATGTTTCATACGCAATCCACCTTCTTCAAACTTATTAATAAGAGTTGTTCTGCTTATTTTAGCAGGACCGTTATTCAACATAAATTTAGAAACATTTTTTACAATTTTTTTATTGTAACACTTGCTGTTGGCAACTTTAATAATAAATGTGTCATTTAAAGCCATTGATTTTAGAACAATATTTTTCCCATGTATCGTTAATTTTCTTCAATTCCATTTGCCTAAATTTCTATGTATAGTTTGTATTTTGTTTTCAAAATTAATTTCCACAATCTCTTCTGTATTCATAGATAACTCAACTCCTAATAAAGAGAATTTATAAACCAAATCAAATCCAAAAATTATACACGCATCTGTATTGGGACTTCATTATTGCCCCTATTTTTATCACTTTTATTTGGTCGATATTCACATTTAATCCCGATATTGATGAAAATAAGTTTAATGTTTCTACCGACAAAGAGTTCTATGATCCATTTAATATACAATATGTGTCATCTGTAAACTGTGCCAGTTTATTTTCATATCTATTTTTTCATATGCTGTTAATGCCATTATTGTTCCGAAACATAATTCCTAAATGTTCTGCTACTAATAAAACAAAAAAGGAGAGGGTCCCCTTGACGACAACTAAACCCAATAAATTTTTTTTTTAAAGAAATACAAACTGCGATGCAAATCCATTTTAAATAACAAGTTTTATTATTTTATTATATACTTCAGTGTGAAATATAAAAACATATTGGCGAAATAATTTTCATATTGTTTTTATTCCTATATTTTCATATGTGAAAAATAGATTTTTATATATATATATATATATATATATATATATATATATATATATATATATATATATATATATATATATATATATATATATATATATAAATGTGTGTGTGTAAAATTTTTCAACTGTTAACCAATCTTTTTAATAAAGGCTTTTCCTAGAGAAAGCTTTTTCAAAGTCTACTTGTAAAATAATACCATTCATGTGATTTCTTCTACATATAGCAGTGTGACAACCTCTTCAGTGTACCTATCTGTCATTAAACCTTTTTGACTTTCGTGTATTAATTTTGGCAATTTTTTTTATTCTGCTAGCGATAACTAATCAAGCCATTTTATAGGAAATATTTAACAAAGTAATAAGTCTCCAATTTTTCAAAGATTCCCTACATTTATTTATTTTGGCAATAATGTAATAATTCCCTCCCTCTGTGTTACAGATAATATCTCTTTTATGAATCATTGATTTATTGAATTTATCAAAAACTGTCCTAAGTCCTTCCAAAAGAATTATACAATTCAATAGTGACTCCATCAATTCCTGAACATTTACCGTTTCTTATCCTTTTTAAACATTCTGAAGCCTCTGGAAGAGTTATTCACCCTATCATTTTTTTTTACTATTTTTTTTTTTCTTTTTTTTTTAATTCGTTTTGAGTCAATATAGAAACCTCAAATCTTCCAAATAATTCGTCTGGTTTTATTAGACTTCCATTATTATTTTTTCTACTAAATAATGTATCATAGAACTTGTGGACATCATTCCAAATATTCATTGATCATTGATTATTTGACCTCAGTCACTTTCACTTTTGCTGTAGTTTTGTTCATATCATGTCTCTTTTTCCAAGTTACAAAAATATTTTTTATGTTTTTTTTTCTTCTTCTATCCGGTGGTGTCACGAGGATTCGAGGCGTCAGAGGTGCAATGTCCTCTTTAGTGGAGCCCCTACTGAGGCGCCCGGGGGCAATTTCTTTAGTGGCGCCCCTACTTTGCCACAGAGAACAGTTTTTATGTCTGTTACCAAACCCCCACTACCACCACCACCACCACCACCACCAATATAAGTTTTGTGAAGAATTGCACCCGTTACACTATTGTGAGGTGAAATACTATGAAATTTTAAGCTGCAAAAAAATCTCCAATGGCGCCCCCTTAACCTGGCGCCCGGGGAAAATTGTCCCCAACCCACCCATCCTCCCACCGCCACTGCTTCTATCTACTTACGTTTTGATTGTTCAATCATCCCTTTTATTTTCTATATTCTTATTTCTTTCAAGCGGAATTGTCAAATTTTCAAGTGCATCCAAACTCAATATACTGAAATATGCTTTTAATACATTTCCAAAAATGTTCAATTTCCTTTAACAATTCATTTACTTCTCATTTTTTTCCCTTCTTCTAAACGAAGAATGTTCTATTGTAAGTACGCGGATTTCGAATGAAAAGACTTTAAAGAATAATTGATCAGCCATAGTAGTATTAGTATTAGCAATATACAGTAAATTTATTGCTTCTAATGTTTTCCTTACCTTTTCTACATATACTTTTTCTTTTAACAACGAATTATTGAATTTCCAGAAACCTGGTCCCTTTTTAAATATAGTCAATTTAAAGATGGGTACTATCTGGAAATGGTACAGACCTATAGCTTGGATATATGTGAGTATTCTCATTATCAGCCAAACTTAAGTTTTCTTCATTTATCAAGAAAAGAATCTAAACGTGCCATATTAACAGGATTTCTCTGAATCCAAGTATAATATATAATCTCAGGATTATACATTCTGTATGGATCGCAGATATATAATTCTTTGTTCATATTCAATTACTATCTCTCTTGCTTTTGGGTTATATATATATATATATATATATATATATATATATATATATATATCACAATCTTGAACTAAGTTATAGTCAGTATAATCCTTGTATGGGCGATACATATCAAATAAGCGTTATTTGTTGATTCTCAACAAGCATATCAAGATCAATTACATTTCCTTTACTATCCTTAGAGCTCTTTGAAATGTTAAAATCAATTATGTTTGCAAAATATTGCATCAGCGATCCATGTAAAAACCAATTGTCATGCAAAACAGATTATACAGTCATGTACCTTATATCCTGTACTCAATGAAAGAACAAACATGTCTATTGTGTTGATGCCGTTTAAACACCAAAAATAAAAAAAACAGGTGATTTTGATATGCCCTAAAAACTTGTCATATCAGTTACTAGAAAGTCTTCATACCGCTCCCCCCCCCCTCCCTCCCATCCCCTCTCCCAATATATTTTCCTTCTGTGTGCAGATATATTAGAAAACATGATAAGGAAAATTCCAAATATTTAAGGAACAAAAATTAAATATAGAATATCTTATCACACAGGATTCACATGACACAATATACACTCTTAGTCGCTTTGAAAAGTCCTGGATCTCATTAACTAATACCTAACATTTTCAGGGCTTATCATAAACAACTGGAAAGACGTTATTTTCCCTACTCCCAAACATAGAAAAATGTTCCTATTTAGAACATATTTTCTGAAAGGAATGAATAAATGCCTGAATAAATTAGGGATATATATATATATATATATATATATATATATATATATATATATATATATATATATATATATGTGTGTGTGTGTGTGTGTGTGTGTGTGTGTGTGTGTGTGTGTGTGTGTTCAAAACCAAGAATTCCATCAAACACAAAAACACAACAATCCTAGTATCATTATTGGAAATTCTAGTGTAACGTAAAGAATTTACAAAACTCTCACAATCAGGGGGCAGTCTCAGTTGGAAAATGGAATTCAGAATTTACCAGTTTCAATGAGAATGAATGGCATAAGCTTTTTCCCTTGCCTGGTGTCCCAAATTTAAATGGTTTCAGTATAAGTTTTTGCACATAATTTTTCCAACAAATTATTTCTAAATAAAATTGGGAAAAATTTAAATTATTTGTGCTTTCCTTACAAAAACTCTGCAGAAGATTTATCTCATCTGTTATGGGGTGTCACAAAACAGAAGCAATTTTGACCAGGTTTATAGAGTGGATTAAAAGTGAGTACAATCATTTGTATAACTGTTATGTATCAAAGATAGAATTTCTACTAGGCATAATAGATAAAACAAAAGCTGATGAGGTGATCATTTATATTACAGCTAAAATTATTTATTTATAATTGTAGATTTAATATCGAATTACCAAATATGTCTCATTTTAAGAAAGAACCGAAACTACACTTTCTGCCGGAAAAGTATTCTTCATACACAACCTGCACATGGGAATTTTTTTATACCAAATGGCAACTATACCAAATTTTTTTTATAGACTGAATATTAACTTATTTTTATTTTGTATTATATCCATAGTAAGATATGTGTTTATACGTCTCAGTGTATTGATATGTGAATTATACATGTATGTATACCATAATGCTACCCATGGCCGGCCCACCTGTTACCTGGCTTCCTCTCTAAGTGGACATATATTTTGGAATCAGTCAGAGAGAGAGAGGAAGAGAGAGAGGGAGGGAGAGAGAGAGAGAGAACTCCTGTATCCCTGTATCCTTGCCAACTATATTGTTCGAGCAGCACCAGGTCCAGTTTATTTGTCTATAAATACATGTAATTATCTATGTATACCTGTCTGTACTATATTTTCTTATATATTTATGCATCAAGGTATGCATGCATACATGGATGGAAGGACGGATGACTGCAAATTCATAAAAGCAAAAATGTAAGAATATGAAAATACAAAAAATTATTATATATGTACTAACCGATTTCCGCGTCCCGCGAGATCCGCTTCACGGGTAACGGAGGAAAAACTAATTCATGTTTTTAATTAATTAATAAATAAACATGTCATATTTGTTGTGCAAGCCTACAGATCGTGATAGTTAATATGAGACCAATCTCACCGTCATATGACCTCTCCTTCGTAGTTAGGTAACCAAGTTATATATATATAAACACTTCGGTGTTTGTTTTTATTGGTTTTGACGTCATTTTTTTTTTACACATTTTTGGCTATATCGTGCCGAGGAAATGGGAGCTAAGTGCCTTTCTCGAGGACACCGAGGCAGCCGCGACCTTTTGATTCCGAGTCCGACGCTCTACCACAAACATTTCGGACACATTTATACTAGCTGTACTTTAGCCTGGTAGTTTTGATCCAGTATGACAAATATTTCATATTTATGCTGACTCGTAAATTTTTAATGGTGAGGCCCAGGCCCCCAACCTTGGCACCGTAAAGTGACTGGGTTACTACAAAAATTACATTCAAAAGATTTCGTACCCAGAATAATATGCACCCGACGGTCGTTAACGGATACAAAAGGTAAAGAATCGGGACATTATACTAAAGACATAAATGTCGAATAGATACATTTGAATTCCATAACGATGATATTTTTTGCACAGTGGCGTAGCAAGAAATTATGTCCCCCCCCCCCGAAAAATTTTATTATGGGGCCCCCTCCCAATAAAAAAAAGTTGTTTGATGGTAATTTTGCGCCCCATCTGGGCCTGGGCTGCTGCACCCCTCCCACCTTCACCACCCCCCTCCCTCCCCCAGTTGCGGGGGTTGCTTGGGTGGTTGCTCCGCCACTGTTTTTGCATAGATAGAATAATCTTAAGTAATTTTATATTAATTCCCTGCATATTCGAGTTTTAAAGCATGTGGAAGAAAACTAAATAAATACATATGTGCTCACTCTTTATTTCTGTGGAGCTTATAGCTCATTTTAGTCCCTAAAAATATTGCAAAACGAGGTTAGCGGATCCAATTGGAGTAGCCGGGATCACGCAAAAAAAAAAAAAAAAAAAAAAAAAATTGCGCGAAACAACCAGAACATTTCATAGAGTAAGTTTACATTACAGTTAGCTTGTTTAAAATTATGCCTGAAAATGCTTAAATTCAGAGCTTCAGGGGGTTTAACCCCCTGGGACCCCAACGGAAGGAATTATATACGGAACTTAATTAATGTAGTAATACCTATGCACATAACGTTACACAAAGTAAGTCAGATGTGCTCTCTAGGCTTTGTCTCTGTCGTGGTTTTCCGTCTTTTGAATGAGCTAGATTTGAGTCATACGTGTATGTGGAAGTTTTATGGCATATTTGTAAAAAAAAAAAAAAAAAAAAAAAAAAAAAAAAAAAAAAAAAAAAAGATACCCGCCAAATTCAACTAATTATTACAAATGTAAGCTTAAGTTTGATTGATATGCAGATGTAAAAGTACAAACATTTTCACGCATCGTTATTGCACTTTTCTTGTTTTACGAGCTTGATTTAGCGCCCTCATTAATGAAAGTATTGGTTGGTTCCTAAGGGACATGTTTCAGGCACATGTTGTTTTACAAAGTGCAGCGGCTAATTTTTTCTCAACACAGAAGCACACATCAACTATGTATCCATGCTGTGGGTTAGTCCTGAGTTTTTAGAAACTGAAATTTGTTGATTTATCAATATTATGGTCTTTCCATACTTTTACTTTACGGATTGAATTAGTACCACGTGCTCTACACCATTCATGTAAACACGACCCACAATCCTTAGCGCATGGATAGGAAAAGATTGCATATACAATCGTTGTGTAACTTGTTTCAAAAGACTATCTACACGAAGGGAGAAAGTATATCGGGGGGGGGGGAGGGTGTTGGGGGCTGGGTATATAACTCTCACTAGGAGAGATGGCGTGCTGAGTCGGCCCAACCCCTACCCTCACGTGATAAAAATAATTCCACCCCCAAATAGAGGTGAACAGGTCCACTATGTAAGAAAATAGCTAAGACTAAAAAATATAACTGTTAATAAAAAGCAGAAAGACTCGCATTCACTAATATGATTTGGACCTTATTTTTGATATGTATGCCGGTACGTCCTATTACCTTGTTACTACTTAGAAAACATACCCAAAAAAGCTTCAGTATACTTACTTTTCCATTTTTATCCGACTGTATCAGTAATCAACGTGTGACACATTAGTCTGACCTCTGACGGAAGGCGCTCTAATGAGAATGTCCTATTATCGCGGCAATTGAGAAATACAGTGACAGTCGGTAGTATGGTATCAAAGTAAAAGAAATAAAATATTCGGGAAATGTTATGTAAAGGGAACACGTTTAACAAATATTTACAAAATTTAGTTCGTACATGTAATTAAGATTTTTGTAGTAGAATTATGATTTTTAATAGTCTTATGTTATATTACATGGCATATTTGTAGTTAACCTTAAATCCCCGTAAATTATAAGTGTATGCCCCATGTCTAGAATACACCTTTTATGAATTTGAATGAATGACATGATTCATTAACTTGTCTTTAAACTACTGATCCAAGAACTCACACTGAAACGAAACTCACAAGTTTTACAATGCCCCCTAATGCACCCCCCACCAAGTTAGACTCCATTTTTTTTAATTTTTTTTTTTACTCGAAGAGCTTAAGTCATGTCACGGATTGTGAATTCAGCTTGTATTGTTTAAACTGTGAAGCAGACAATTTGTTGACATTGTGCTCGACACGATTTTATGAACGAAAAGTACCAAAAGAGACTGGATCTGGATATGGTATGAGCGGAATTTGATGACTTACTTAAATGTATACATGTAAGGGAAATATAAGATTTTTTAAAAATATGAATCGAGTCTTTCTTTCAACTGTTAAACTTGGTGGCTATGTGAACTTCTTGAGTATATGTTTACATAGGGGTCATTCAAGTGTGATGCATCATGACAGCGATTCTCGGAAATGTTCAAATGCCTCGGTAATAGGCATGACACGGTAATAGGACGTCATAATATAACACAGCTCCATGTAACAGACAAACAACAGAAGGTTACGCCAATCTGAACGTCTCGCCTTTTCCATCGGACATAGATAATAACCGTTTTGAACTGCCCTCAAGTCCATGGTAGTCATTACATTATAATAACTTTATTGACGCCACAATGGCTGCATGACGTATTATCGCTAACAGCAATGTAAGGAACAGTTTCAGACTATTGAAACCGAATGAAACCGAATGATTTCTTAAATTTTTTTATTACAAATCTGCATGAATAACATTAAAAATTAAAACTGCAGGTATTTCATTGATGGTTTAAATATGATCGAGTGTTATTTTCAAAACCTATAATTATTTTAAAGAATGTTGTTCTTGCACATAATGTTTGTCCGCCAAAAAACTTACCAATTTGGGAAGAATCACTACAGTTACCTCTGAGTCTATTTCAGAGAGTCGAAGTAATTCGACTCGTGTGGAAAAGAGACGAGGATATTCCGAATTAGGGTTATTTTCCTTAAGTAAGACGTGGGGATGATGAGAGGCTTAGCTATCAAGACGTTACGCGGGGTAGACAAACTCGCATAGGAATCTCATAAAAAAAAGACTTAACAAAAACATTTACAAGACACCGGGTTAAACACATAAACATACTAACAACTGTGAGTCAAAAATGTGCATGCCATACAGAGTGTCAGTATCAAGAAGCAAAATATTTCATTTTTCTTTTTCCCGTACAAGATAACAAATATTTCCGCTTCCCTATATAATTATTCTGTGCTATGTGCACATATGTTCCAAAAAGAGCGTATACCAAGATCACCCTGTGTGTTTTGTCTTGGCTACTGCATTACATAAAAACGAATACTATATAATTACACTAAAAATATTCTGTGATATTTTACATTTTTTTGTTAAATGAGCGTGTGCTGGGATCATTTTTTGTGTGTTTTGTCCTGGCTAGTGCTTAGTACAAGAAAAAAAAATATCCTTTTTACCAACAAACTTTGAACTTTTCATATATTATTAATAAATAAAAAAATAACTCACAATAGATTTGATCTAATAAATAAGCTAGTCCTAACAATTACACATATGAAGGGATAACAGCACGTATAACAGAAATGCATGACAAAATTTTTCATATATGAAAAGGTCAAAAATATATTGATCCACTTCAAATTTCAAAACAAGGTGCGGAAAACAGCCATAAGTTTAATACCTGAGGAGGGTAGTACGAGCCTGTTTTGATATACAGTTTAGGTTCGGAGACGGAACGAATGGAAACCAGGGAACGGGATTCTAAACAAGTATCAAAAAGAAAGAGGAACCCCATTCTTTCGCTCAAATTTCTGTTTGAATTTTATATATATATATATATATATATATATATATATATATATATATATATATATATATATATATATATATATATATAAAATACCCACAATACACATCGGGAGAGGGGGTGGGTGGGTGAGTGAGAAACAAACAGATAAAAAATATAATATTATCATACAGATTAGAGAATTTAAATGATATCGTAAATGATGTACAATCATCACTTAGAATATTGGCTAATGATACTACACTATATATAATCGTTGAAAGTCCTAATGAGGCTGGTCGAATTCTAAATTCGGACATTAAAAATGTACATGACTGGTCTCGTCATTGGCTAGTGACCTTTGACCCAGACAAAACCGAGTCAATGCTCAAGACACGAAAACATATTTCAAATATCCATGCTATACTACAGATGTGTAGCAAGGATATTCAAGAAGTATTACAGCATAAGCAATTAGGTATTATATTGTCCGGTAATGCCGCTTGGCACGCAAATGTCAAGCATTTGTCTGAAAAGGCTTGGGATAAAGTTAATACTTTGAAGAATTTGAAATATAGATTGGATCGCTTGTCCTTGGAAAGAATGTAAAAATCTTATATATTTCCCTTGTCTGACTATGCTGATTGTATCTGGGATAATTGTACTATGCAAGAAAAAGAATCATTAGAAAAAAATAAACTTGGAGGCTATGAGAATAGCGACAGGTGATACTAAGAGTGCGACTCGTGCACTATCATATGAGTAAACCGGGTGAGATAGCCTGACTTTTCGACGTTATAAGCATACATTAATTTAGTTGTTTAAAATATACCATGGTTTTGCTCCAAAGTATTTACAAGATGTAATTCAACCGTTCCTTGTAACAATGAGACCTACTTGATCATCAAAAACTATTTTACCCCCATTGCGCAGAACTTCGTTGTATCAAAAATCATTTCTGCCTTCCATAATTCAATTGTGGAACAAGTTACCGATTGAAATAATAAGTAACCCATCCATTAAATATCCCAAAACTTACCTGAATCTAGATAAACATAAAATTCCTTCATATTGTTATGTTGGTGATTGTGTGGATCAAGTTCAGCATACTTGATTGAGAACCAAATGCAGTAGCTTACATAACGATTGATTCCAAAATCTAACAAAAGGTACTGCACATGCGGACAAGCAGAAATAACTGAACAGTTTCTGTTAGAATGTCAAAAATATACAATTCTAAGACATTGTGTTCTCTGCACATTACCGTTCAGACTTACATTTAAGACATTATTATCTGGCAATCCTATGCACTCTGATGAAATTAATGCGCAAATATGTATGGCAGTGCAAACCTTTCATGAAATTATCAAAACGTTTTTCAAAGTAATGCACAGGTCATGACCACGTATGTGTATTCCATCTTTTCTTACTAATATATGAACTCTGAAATAATTACAGATACTAGAATTGATCATGCATATATTTATATTTGTATATGACCATATTTACTTTAAGTCAGTAGACAATTATTAATTGTTAAAATTTCTCTGTAATAGGGGAGACACTTTTCAACAAGCTTCCAGCTTTCTATTGAATCCCCATATATTGTATTGTTATAAATCATACGTGACGTTGTTCTCTTGAATAAATACTTTTCAAACAAAAAGCCAGTGCGACTGTATGTTCTCATCTCCTAAATCGTACTGATACGTTATCGAAATAAATTGAAACATTTTTATTTTTTTAAAAGAAATATATGCACGTGTGCACTAACTGGCTGTTATTGTCAAATAGATGGGATCAGATACTAGTATGTTTGCATATGCTAATTGCGTGAGAGAAGACTGTGCAGAGAAAGAAGAGAGAAAGAGAAAGACCCTGCATATTCACTATTTTAAATGGGCATTGCTTTGCGAATTTACTTAACAAAATAATTATGGGGAAGCATCACTTTATTTTGTCTTGGAAACAGAGAGAAACAAGAAAAGAAGGAAGACCTGCTTAATCTATTTATGCTATTAACTACTACTACTACTAACAATAACAATAACAATAACAATTATTATTATTATTATTATTATTATTATTATTATTATTATTATTATTATTTACCTTTGAATTTATTAAATATACATTTACTTCCTCATTGTTAATGACTGTATTATAATTTTCATAATTAGTAGTATCGCCTATTTCCATTTCAAGCAAGCACTCTAAACTTTGATTATTTTAAAAAATAGTTCAAACTATCCCCATTTATACGGTAATTTATTTTCATGTTCTTCTTTCATAAATTTCTAATTATTTTTTTTTTTAAATAACAGCAGATGGACTATCTTTCATCTAATTATTTCTCCACCTCCACATATTTCTAACATTCCGGTTTTGCTAAAGAATAACATTTCATAATAGATTTACATCAAGATCGGATTAATAGCTTGGATTAACAACTGTCCCTCTGCCAAACTATTATAGAATAGAAGCCGAGTTAGCTTTGAACCCTGTCTCACCCCAATGATCACCAGGAAGGGACCTATTGTAAATCACACTTAACTGTACACTACCGATGCAATTAAAGGTGTTAACAAAAGAATCTAGACACTTGATAATTAGAGCTGATTATTGATCAGGTGCCACTTCCTGAGTTCTGTCAAAATAAGATCTCAAAATCCTGGGTATATAACCCCTCAGTTCTCAGTCTGCATAAAAGTTCTCCAGGATTTTAATCTACAATACCTGTGTAAATTGTATTCTCTGGATAATCAAAATTTTCATTCGACTTATGAAGACCTTGCTTGATCAAGAAAAGAAGAGAATGCAAGTTTAAAGGTTAGAGTATATACGCTGTTAATTACGAAGTTTTACTTTATTTAAAATATAATTTGCTAACTAGTTTAATTTCTAAATTAAGTGTTAGTTTTATCATTAATGACTAGGACAAGGTTTTAACACTGAGTATTATTTAAAATTTGACAATTTAAGAAATGGCATTTTTAAATTTTGATTTGCTGGACATATCTCAATGCATAAATCACCTCAAGTGAATCTGATTTGCAGACAGGTTTTAATGAATATTTTTCATTCATTTGAATGCGGAGGACATACATAAGCAGTTTACATTCTTTAATAAATGCTACGAGTATCAAAAATTAAATTAACAGCATAATAATATAGTAATACCATAACAAGACTATATTACAGGCATATCAAGTAAACTTGGCGAGCCATAAATTGCTACAGATGCTCAAACATGCATACTATTACCTAGAGAAGGATATTTGTCTGTCCGTCTTGTATTTGTATTATTCTATATTGTCTTTTCTTTCTATTTATTCCTTGTCACTATTCTGTAAAAAGGGATTTCATATCGAATACATTGTTTAAAATATTTCTACTTAATATGACAGAAGTTCATGAAAATAATGTAAACAAAGTAAAAATTGGCTGTTTGTAATACTTGTTTTTTGTCAATGTGAGCAGACTTGATACCTTGAGCAAAGGTGCTGTAAATGTATGTTTGTATGTAGAACTAACATTGATTTTATCTTATTATCATTTATCTCTTTATATTCATTATTTTTTGTTTTACTTCCATTAAGCACGTGAGTCACAATAAAAAGATCATCTAAATTTATTGTTTATAACTAATGATATTATATTATGTCCTATAGACAGACGAATCACAAGTTATCATTGATTTATCTGATGGCATTGATCAACAATAAGTATTGTTTAGGCCACACAAAAGAGATTTAATTTCCTACCGAAATAAATGTCTCGCACAATTATTAAACTAACAGTTAATTCAGTTTCGTCGCATAAAAAACTTGCCTGTGCTTGAAGAACCTGGCTTCACGATATCAAATTTCATCATCCAGAATATCTTATTGCTGACACAAGTGGAAATTAGCACAAGGCTGTGCTGGAAATGAAGGCCGTTTGCAAAATAAATAAAAAAAACCCACATGTATTGACCAATATTCACCTAGCAAAATCTTGATGCTGATGAAAATACCAATTAGCAAGTATATAAGGAAGTCAGTCTAGCTTTCAGTTAGGCACCCTATGCCGGGAGCGTACTGTTTCATACTTTCCCCACCCCGCCTACAAAGACGATTAGCTGTACATGAAAATCAGCCAAAAGCCGCCGCGCCCCAACATCCCTCGCCCCGCCTTTATGTATGACCCCGCATTCAAATATTCACTAGATGTTGTCAGTTTCCTGGTAAGGTATACTTTCACCATATTGGGCCAAAATGTAAGCCAGTGAGAGTGTATTTGCATAACATGGAAAGACATGTGTAATCGACTTATTTATGTCACTAGCATGTGTGAAAGCAACTATTTATATTCTTCTGCGAACGGTTAATCTATTCTCAGTGGTAAAACAAACTTATCAGTATCCATTGCAGGGATATTTGAGCATTAGCAGTATCCCATGCGGAGGGGTGGGGGGACATTACATAGGTTTATTACTCCATCACCCTGTACAGTTTGCATGCTGACAAAATTAGCATAAGCCTAGATTTGTCCTTCATGGCAATTTTCACAAGCCTATACTGGAACGGTAAGGACGATCTCCAGTTCACTCATAGCAACCATGGGATAAAAGAAGGAAATTCTAGATGCATTGCTCTCTGCAACGTAAATGTTAGTCGCCTGGTACATTCTAGCGCTGATTTGATAGAATTATTAGTAATAGAGTGTACTGGACGGATGACATTTTGTATACGGCATTTTATGAGATAAGGCCTTTTCGTCATTTGAATTTAGTGCTTTATAGCCCCCACTGTTTTCATGCTTATACGATATAAAAAATATGGTGTAATCCCGTAGATCTAGAGTTTACAGATTGAAACAAATATCGTCGGCATCATGAATAGGAAAGCAACCTGGTAAGTCTTTAATGTTAGCACCAGGATATGCTTGCAGGCATCAATATTGTGCTAACAGAGCAATGATATTCCTCAGCCTAAATCATTTAGGCAGCTGAAAACTTCATCGTTTGAATTTAGCATTATATCACCCGCGAAAGTGGTGATGCTGATATAAATGGAAAGTTAAAGTACTCATCGAAATGAGCACAAGAAAAGTCTTCAAGAATGTATCACAGACCATCAGAAATGTTGACCACCTTGTACATTCTGTTGCTTATTGGATAACTATATTAGCACTAGCATGTGTTGGATGAACACTATTTTATCAACACCAATGGATAAGTCCTAACTACACCGTTTACAAGTAGTCTTTGAAATGCAAATAAGCAGTGTTGGAATGGTATGAACATTATACAGCTTAGTCATGGCAACCAGAACAATCCAGCAGCATCATTTATCTGAAACAGAAATGTTGGCCACCTGGTGGGGTATTCTGGTGCCAATCCGACGGAATTATTAGCACCGTAGTCTGTACTTGGCGGTAACCATTGCATGTACATATTGCCAGCATGTGGTAAAGATGAATCGATTGTTTCCAAATCGAAACTAAACCATCATCAAAACAACTATCATCATCATCATCATCATCATCATCATTATCATCATCATCATCATCTTTGAACAAAAGCAACCTGCTACAACGTAACGTCTTTCACATTACTATCAGCAAATGCAGAGGGACACATTCGCAAAGCTCAAATCATTTCATATGCTGCGTACTCCTTTACCCTGCTAAAATGATATTTGTTGGTAGCATCAGCCTGTAGAAGCAGTTAATTTACAGAGTACACGTTGCAGCTACACAGTATGGAAAAATCCTATCAGCATTCATCACAAGGGAAACACCTGGTACTATTTCACTAGCCTGCGTGGTGCTAGAGAGGGAAAACCCTATTTCAGTAGTCATCACTTTAATAATTTCTCCATCATATTATCATCCTGTACATGTATGAAAACATAACGAAAACAGTATTTCTCACTATAATATAGGAATGTTGGATACCTTAAACATTCTGGTGAGGATTGTCTGAAAGTAAGAGCAACTGCATGTGCTGAAAGGAGATAATTTATCAAGACAAGAATTTATTAACTTGAATGAATAAGAATTGGACTTACAATGTGACATTATTCCTTGTTCATCCAGTATAGTCTTGATGCTGATAGAAATCGAAACAAGCATAACTCTGTGTTGGAAAGGTAAGGACATTCTACAGCTTAGTCATGGCAGGAAAGAAATAAAACTAGAACAGTCCAGCAGCATCATGTCTCTGAAACTGAAATGTTGGCCGCCTGGTACGTTCTGGTGCTAATGTGACGGAATTTTTAGCACTAGTCTGTATTGGGAGGAAACATTTGTATTTACATATTGCCATCATGTGGGAATGGTGAATCTATTGTTTCATCATCATTATCATCGTCATCATCATCATCGTCGTCGTCGTCGTCGTCTTGCAACAGAAAGTAACCTGCTACGACGTAAAGTATTTAACATATAGTACCCAGATACAAAGAGGGAAACGTTTTTAAACCTCAAATCATTTCATATGCTGCGTGCATCTTTACCGTGGCCAAAATGCTAAATTGATATTTGTCAGTAGAGCGAATATGTAGGAAAAGTGTACACATTGCGGCTACACAATATGAAAAAAATCTTATCAGCATCCGCCAATAAGGAACTACCTGGTACTATTTTAGCATTAGCACTAGCCTGTAAGGTTGGAATGGAGAACAGCCCTACCTCAGCCTTCATCACTTTCATCATAATTATTAATCATGTGACTTTAAAAGATTGTCATCTGGTACAATCTCCATGCATATTCGTAGCAAACATACGTAGATTAGCACAATAAAATTCCGCAATATTCCCGCACAATGAAAGAATATATTTGTCATGATGTATATTCTGTTGCTGATTGGATAAATATATTAGCTTTAGCCTGTCATGGGGGAACTAAATTTGTATCAACTTTAATATATAAATCCTAACTGAACCATGTGAAGCTAGTCCTTGATCATACAGTACAATCTTGATGCTGATAGAAATGGAAATTAGCACAAGTCTGTATTGGAAGAATAAGGATATTATACAGCTTAGTTATGGCCACCATGTAATAGAACCAGAGCAGTCCAGCAGCATCATATCTATGAAACAAGAATGTTGGCCACCTGGTACATTTTGGTGCTGATCCGACGGAATTATTAGCACTAGTTTGCACTGGGAAGAATCCATTTTGTCTATATATTGACAGAATGTAGGAGACAATAATTTATTGTTTCCAAATTGAAACTAAAGGACCTTCAAAACAACTATCATCCTCATCCTCATCATCATCATATTTTAACAGAAATCAACCTGCTATGACGGAACTTATTTAGTTCTTGTACGAGGATATGCAGAGGGGAACACTTTTAAAGCTCAGATCAGCATCGTACTTTTTTACGATGGTCAAAATGCTAAAGCGATATTTGTAGGTAGCATGAGTCTGTGGGAACAGTGAATCTACAGTGTACACGGTGTAGCTACACAATGTTAAAAAAAGGAAGCACCAGGTATTATTTCAGCATTAGCAATAGCCTGTGCTGTGGGAGAGGGGGACAACCATATTTCAGCCTTCATCACTTTAATAATTCTGCATCATATGACGTTATTATTTTGTCATCCAATATAGTCTCAATTCAAAGCAACCAAATTAAAATTAGCACAAGAAAATTACCCACTAATCCCCGACAAGGGTGCACAAACGTTTTTATGAACTTTAATGGATAAATCCTAACTGAACCATACGAAAGTAGACCTTGATCGTCCAGAACAGTTTTGATGCTGGTCATAATGCAAAGTAGCACAAATCTGTTGTCGGAAGGGTAAGTACGTTCTACGGCTCACACATGGCAACCATAGGATTGAACAATAAAAATCCATCAGCGTCCTTTCTCTGAAGCATACATGTTGGTCATTGGTGGACTCTGGCACATATTAGATTCCATTATTAGCACTAGTCTGTGCGACGAAAACCACATTTTCGTCCCTACCAATGACTTCATTAGAAACGATATGTATCGTCTCTACTAGTTGTAATCTATAAATTATTTAGAAAGCATTAGGCTCTGGTAACGGTTACTCTACAGTTTACACGTTGCAGCTAAACAATATTTAAAATTCTTATCTGTATCCACCACTGGGGAACAATCTGGTACCACTGTATCATCAACATTATCATGTGCAGATGGTGTACCGTATTTATCATTTTGTCTCCCAGTACAGTCTTCGTACTGATACATGTAAAAATTAGCACAAGCCTGTGCTAGAAAGAAGAGCAATCAACAGCTTACAGGTGGTAGTAACAACCATGTAAAATAGAACAATTTCCAGTACCATGCCCCCAAGGAAGAAGAGATTTGGTTACTTTGTGCATTCTGATGCAGACTGGATATGTTTAACCCTAGCCTCCAACAATCCTCCAACAAATAAGTCCTAGTTTCTCCATGCGAAAATAGTCTTTAATTATCAAGTTAAAACAGTACAGCCTTGACGCTTGTACAACTGTAAATTAGCACCAGCATGTCCTGAAGGGAGAAAGGTAATTTGCGGCTTAGATGTACTCTTTGCAACCAAATTATAATAGCACCCTTTATACTCAGTCAGGAATGTTGGCTACCTTGCACATTCTGGTGTGGATTGCGTAAAATATGAGCAACAACTTGTGCTGGGAGGAAAATGTTTGTCAGGACAAAATGTTATCAACTTGAATGAATAAGAACTTGTAGAATTCTGCATCATTCGACTTTAATCTTCTCTCATCCAGTATATTCTCCATGCTTGTTCATAGCAACCAAATGTAAATTAGTACCAAAAAAAATCCTCAATAATCCCCAACACGGAAGTGGAAGTTTTGCTGTATCTTCTATCAACTTTTAATAGATAAATCCTAACTAAACCATGTGAAACTAGTCCTTGATCATCCAGCACAGATTTGATGCTGATCAGAATGGAAATTAGCACTAGTCTATGTTGGAAGAGCGAGGACGATCTGCGGCTCACACGTGGCAACCAAGGGATGGAGCAACAAGAATCCATCAGCGTCCTTTTCCCGAAACAAACATGTTGGCCACCTGTTGCATGCTGGCACTAATTCGATGGAATTATTAGCACGACGAACACATTTTGTCCACATTAGAAAATATATTGAAAATCTCTCTTAGTTTTACAGTATTTGTCTTTTTGTCTCCCGGTACAAGTGCCATATTAATACAACTTCTCTGCTTATACAAATAAGCTTTGATCATCCATTTAAAACAGTACATCCTTGACATGTGTACCAATGGAAATTAGCACAATCCTGTCATGAAGAGAGACAGGTAATCCGAGGCTTACATGTACGCATGACAACAGTAGAAGAAAACACAAGAACATTCTAATAGCATCCTTATATAATCATGCAGGAATGTTGGCTACCTTGTACATTAAGGTGTGGATTGCCTAAAATTATGAGCAACAGCATATGCTGTGAGGAGAATGTTTATCAGGAGTATATTAATTTGAATGAATAAGTACTGGATTCACGATGTGAAATTAGCCCTTGTCCATCCAGTACAGTACTGATGCTGATATAAATCGAAATTAGCACAAGTATGTGTTGGAAGGGTAAGAACATTCTACAGCTTAGTCATGTCAACAAAGCGATAGAACCAGAACAGTCCAGCAGCATGTCTGTGAAACATAAATGTTGGCCACCTGGTTAGTTCATTTGACGGAATGTGTACTGTACTGGGAGGAAACCATTGTATCTCCGCATTGCCAGCATGTGGGAAAGGTGAATTTGTTGTTTGCAAATTGAAACTAAAATAGATAAATCCTAAATGAACCATGTGAAACTAGTCCTTGATCATACAGTACAGTCTTGATGCTGATAAAAATGGAAATTAGCACAAGTCTGTATTGGAAGAATAAGTACGTTCTTTGGCTTAATCATGGCAACCATGTAATAGAACCAGAGTCGTCTAGCAACAACATGTCTATGAAACAGAAATGTTGGCCACCTGGTACATTCTGGTGCTGATCCGATTGAATTATTAGCACTAGTTTGTACTGGGTGAAAATCATTTTATCTACATATTGCCAGCATGTGGGAAAGGTGAATTTATTATTTCCAAATCGAAACTAAACGACCTTCAAAACAGCTATTATTATCATCATCATCATATTTGAACAGAAAGCAACCTGCTACGACAGAACGTATTTAGTTTTAGTACCAGGATATGCAGAGGGAAACATTTTTAAAGGTCAAATCAGCTACGTATTTCTTTACCATGGCCAAAAATGCTAAAATGATATTTGTAGGTAGCATGAGCCTGTAAGAACAGTGAATCTACAAGATTCAAGATGTACACCATTGCAGCTACACTATATTAAAAAAGGGAAGCACCAGGTATTAATTTAGCATTAATACTAGCCACACATATGTTGGCTACCTGGTGCATTCTGGTACTGATACAAATTATTCGCAATAGTCTGTGCAATAAGGTACACGTTTTGTCCCCATCAATCACTTCATTAGAAAATATATTTATCATCCTTCATACTTTTACCGTATTTATCCTTTTGTATCCCAGTACAATTGTCATACTGATACAGCTGAAAATTAGCACGAGTCTGTGCTGGAGAGGAAAAAGCAATCTACAGCTTACAGGTCCCGGTCAAACCTTGTAAAACAGTACAATTTCCAGCACCATCTCCAAGAAGGAAGCAGACGTTTAGTCACCTTATACATTCTTATGCTGACTGGATAATATGTTTAGACCTAGGCTCCAATGAACAAGTCTAAGTTCAACCATGTCAAAATACTCCTTGATTGTCCATTTAAACCAGTACATCCTAGCTTGTTCGTACCCTCCATGAAAATTAGCATAAGAAAACTCCTCAAACAACCCTCATAAGTTCACAAAAAGTTTGGCCACCTGTAGAGTACTGTGCTGACTAGATAAATATATTGCAGAAATGTTGGCCACCTGGTGGATTCTGTTGCTAATGAGAAGGAATTATTAGCAATAGTCTCTTCTGGGAAGAAAAAAACACAAAAAACAACAAAAAAAACAACAAAAAACCCCCCAAAACCCCCAAAAAACAACAACACATTTTATCTACATCAAACACGTTATTAGAAATCAGTTTTATCATCCTGTACAGTTTTAATGCTAAAATGGCATTAGTAAGTAGCATAAGCCTGTGGGAACGGTAAACCTATAGTTTACACATTGCAACTCAACAATATTAAAAAATCTTATCAGCATAGATCACTAGGAAACCACATGGTACTATTTTAGCATTAGCACTAACCTGTACTGCGAGTCACGGCATTGGCATAGGGACGATATTTTTTGACCCTTCATCACTTTCATATATCTCCTTCATTTGAATTTATTCTTTTGTCATCCAGTACAGTCTTCGTGCTGATACAAGTGAAATTTATGACAATCATGTTCTGGAAGGGGATTGACAGTCTCTAAGTACTCACAGCAACGATGCAAAATAGCAGATAAACTCTTGCAACATCCCTCACAACGAAGCAAAAATTCACTCCCATTTATATTCGGATCCCGATTGGACAATATCTTTACCAATAGCCTCCAAAACATAAGTCCTAATTCAACCATGTAAAACAAAACTTGATATTCACGTATAGCATGAAGATTCCCTCATAAGGAAGCAGAAATGTTGGCCACCTTGTATATTATGTTGCTGAATGGATAGATGTATTAGCACTAGTATGTGTTGGGTGAGCAAGATTTTATCAACACCAACGGATACGTTCTAACTGTATCGTTTGAAATTAGTCCTTTATCACCCAGCAGTTTTGATGCTTATCAAAATGGACGTTAGCACTGTCGGTGTTGGGTGGGTAATAATGCCATAGAACCGGAACAATCCAGCAGCATCATGTCTCTGAAACAGAAATGTTGGCCACCTGGTACATTCTGGTGCTGATCGGACAGAAATATTAGCACAAGTCTGTACTTGGAGGAAACCATTTTATCTACATATTGCCAGCATGTGGGAGCGGTTATTCTACTGTTTTCTAATCAAGACTAATCGACTTTAAAAACAAATATCATCGTCATCACTCTTCACCGGAAAGCTACATGGTGCGTTTTTAACATTATTAGCAGGATTCTGTCATCCAGTAAAGTGGTGATGCTGACAGAAATGGAAATTAGAAGAAGCCAGGGCTGAAACGGGACACGAAATCTATACAATTATTCGCAGCAACTGTCGAAATAATCTCAAGAAACTTCCTCGAGCTTCCAACACAGGGAAAGGAAAAATGTTAGCTAGCCTGTACATTCTGTTGTTGATTGGATTCGATAAATATATTTGAACTACCGTGTTCTGCGTGGACAAGATTTTATCTCCAAAGGATATGTTCTAAGTTTAGCATGTAAATCTAGTCCTCGATCATCCAGTGCAGTTTTGGTTCTAATCAAAATAGAAATTCGCATTAGTCTGTGTTGGATAGATAAGGACTTTCTACAGCTTACTCATGGAAACTATGGGTTAGAACAATAACACTCAATTAGCATCTTTTGTTTGAAATAAAAATGCTCGCCACCTGGCACATTCTGGTGCTGATTATGTTCAACTATTAGAACTAGTGTGTGCTCGGTGGAAAACATTGTATCTACATCAATGAACTGATTAAACCAGAGCTGTATTGTCACTTTCAGTAGTAATACTGATATGATATTCAAAATGAGCATAAACCCATGATACAAATCTACATATTGCAAGAATGTGGGAAAGGTTAATCTACTTTTCCCCAATCGAAACTAAACAACCTTCAAAGCAAATATCATCGACTTCAGTCTTCACTGGAAAGCTACCAGGTACGTCTTTCATATTAGCAACAGATATCCATAGGCATAATTTTTAAAGCCCAAATCATTTCATATTTCATCACAAAATTCAGTATTCTGTCATTCAGTAAATTGCTTTTGCGGATGGAAATGGAAATTAGAAAAAGCCTGTGCTGAAAGGAAGACGTAATCTATAAAATTATTCACAGCGACCATCGAAATTATCTCAAGAAAATTCCTCGAGCTTCCAACACAGAGAAAGAGAAATGTTAACCAGCCTATACATTCTGTTGTTGATTGGATAAATATATTAGCACTAGCGTGCACTGTGTGGATAAGATTCAATCTCCAATGGATAAATCCTAAGTTTCAGATGAGAAACTAGTCCTCTATCATCCAGTGAAGGTTTGGTTCTGATCAAAATGGAAATTCGCATTCGCAAGTATGTTGAATGAGTCAGAACTTTATACAGCTTACTCGTGGCAACAACGGGATAGAACAAGAAAACTCTAGCAGCATACTTCCTCCTAAACAAAACTGTTCGCCACCTGGCACATTCTGGTGCTGATTATGTTAAATTATTAGAACTAGTGTGTGCTTGGTGGAAAACATTTCATCTGCATCAATGAATTAATTAAGCCAGACCTGTATCATCACTTGCAGTCGTAATGCTGATGATATTAGAAATTAGCATAAACAAGTTAATCTCCAGTTTACACAAGGTACTAAAACAATATTAAATGTCGCCATCCTTCACTAACAAGAAACTTGGTATGATTGTGGCTTAAGACTACACTAGGATGGCAAATTGTTTTTCATGTACTATCACGTAATCAGTCGAATAATTCATCCGATACATTTTGTCTTCTATCATGATCTGCATTCTTCAAGCTGATAGAATGGAAATTTGCACAAGTCTAGTTCTGCAAGTGAAAGTGAAAATACAATATCCCAACCTTTATTCACCCAGTACATGCTTGATGCTGATTAAAGCACAAATAAGCACAAACCTGAGCTAGAAAAAAATAAGGATCTTTTTAAAACGTTTATTTATTTATTTTTGCATAATGCCACATAATACTCAACAAAGAATGTGCCCAACAGAATTGTTATCCACCCTGTACAACTTGTTGTTGATTCCATGTTGCCATTAGCACTAGCCTGTGTTGGAAGGATATCATTATCATTCAAACAAACAGCCTGTAATTCACCTTGTACTATCCAGTAGATGATATAGTGTGATGGTGATTACTTGAAGAAGCCTGTGATACGAAAAGAAAGTCAGCAAACAATATATTGTTATGTATATTGAATTTATATTGTGTGTTCATGGTTGTAAATTGTACTTTGGTTAGATTATGGTAATTTTGTAAACAACATGTTTACATAGTATTTGAATTAAAGGCCGGATTTGTTAGCAGCTGGACTATTATCTCTATATCTTGTTGTGACAAAGGTCAGGTACACAAAGTAATTTTCCATAAGAATTACTCATTTTGTGAAGTGACATAGGTCATGTAGGCATGTGTATTTATGTACAGATTTTGGTAAACAAATTAATTCCTATGCTAGAAATTCAGATTCTAAACATCAGTCTGTAAAAAGCTTTTGTAATAATAAGATGTTACAGTTGTGAAAACTAGATATAATTCAGAGAGAGGAATTATTTATTTAAAATATTCGTTGCTTATAGATTTTAGGACTTTGGGGATCTATGTGAATTCATTCAAAACATTCCGGATTACAACATTGTGGTACATCAGGACTTTCAAGACTTGTGGTATATCAGAACTTTCAAGACTTGTGGTACATCAGGACTTTCAAGACTTGTGGTACAGCAGGACTTTCAAGACTTGTGGTACAGGGCATTCAAGACCTCTGATACATCAGGACTTTCAAGACGTATGGTACATCAGGATATTCAAGGCTATTGGAATTCATTCGGAACATTACATATTTTTGGACTTGTGATTAAGACACTTAGGATTATTTGGACTTTAATTCACGTTATTGTAAGTGTCTTTTGAATTCTCACTTTAATTGTCTAGAAATAAACTGCTTGTTTATTTTACTTGATTTTGTTGGGTTCATATTCTTTCTGTTACATATTTCTGAGCCATAAAATCATAACGGTACTCTTTTAAACATTCATTTTAGGACTGTTTATTCTGTAGTATTTTCATCCGGCAGAAATAGTGGTTACCAGGTATCTTCCTATTCTAATAAGAACAGTGATAAACTAGGCCGATTTTTCAGTGACTGCATCATCATTAGAAATCCTTAAGTTTCAATATTCCAAATTCTTAACCATTCCAAAACAGTTCAGATACTGATGGTATTGGAACTTATCACATTCCTGTGCTGGAAGTATGAGCTCATTCAAATTCAGCTATAGATTTAAAAGAAAAGAAAAACTTCAGCAGCATGATAATCCTTTCCTATATATCTGAAATGTTGGTCACCTGGTACATTGCTGATTGGATAAAATCATTAATGTTGGTAATACTGTATTTTGACCAATATAAAATCTTGGCCACCTGGTACATTTTATTGTTGATGGAGGTTGTCAATAGCTCTAGCCTGTGTAGAAAGAGCAAGATTTTGTTCAACTTTTTCCACTTTAAGGGATGGTAAGTTCATTTTGTGCCATTTGACACCTCCAAGTTTCTATCAACTAAAAGACTACCTAAACGTTTGCAGCAAAACTTTAATATGCAACAGATATATTGGTCAACTGGTACCTTCTGGTATTGATGCATATGCTCAGTAACGCTACTCTATGCTAGGGATTTTTGTGACGTGCCTCCGTTTGTTGTCTTCCTTGCAAAGATTGCCATATTCCCCATAAACACCACAATATTGAAATAAAATTAAAATCTTAACTCTGTGTACTTAAATAATCTGCATCAGTGTGTTATATTATTTCAAGAGAAACCCTTCAATAATATCTTAAGAAGATTACTTAAGCCCATAATATGGTCCTAAATTTAATGATTTTATAAAGCATTAGACTTAGTTTTCAGCTTCAACCAAATAAGAGATCAATTCAAAATACCAGAATGAAAAAATGTCATACACTTATAAGCTGAAACATATGTATCATATACCATGTCTGCTAATACAATGAACAATATCCTAATCATACATACTGCATGGATTTCATAGTTTACTCTCTCCACGAAGCATTCTGAATAAAAATAAAAATCCCAAAAATAATGGAGATCTGACAGGCACCAATAAATGTTCTGGTAACCTTTGGAATTCCAGATTCACTTATTTTTAGTAGTCTATCAGATAAATTGTTGCATTTCTTGTAAGGAAGAGTTTTGGTCAGTAAAGACATTCCAAACGACAATTTGTACTTTCTAAAATATGAAATCTGTAGTTTGATTGGTGAATGAAAAAGACCCACAAAAGATGACAAAATTTTGGTACCCGTCACATCTACTTGTTATAAGTTTAATCAGATTGATGCAAGCTGCATTTACAAGTGGCTGGAAAATACTGTTCTCACATTTCACATCTGTTTCGTTCGTCATCAGTGTGTATTGTAGCATCACACGCCATGTTATGGCGTCATCAGTGTGTATTGTAGCATCACACGTCATGTTATGGCATCATCAGTGTGTATTGTAGCATCACACGTCATGTTATAGCATCATCAGTGTGTATTGTAGCATCACACGTCATATTATGTATTATGGCATCATCAGTGTGTATTGTAGCATCACACGTTATGTTATGGCGTCATCAGTGTGTATTATAGCATCACACACCGTGTTATGGCATCATCAGTGTGTATTGTAGCATCACACGTCATGTTATGGCATTATCAGTGTGTATTGTAGCATCACACGTCGTGTTATGTCATCATCAGTGTGTATTGTTTGTTGTCCATGATTTATCGCAAATTTTAGTACTGACTGGTTTGGTCACATTTGTGTATTTTCATGTGCTTAGCCAAAATAATGTTCCGAACAAAGTTTACATCTGCATATATGTGAATCTCTCGAGCAGGAGAACAATTCTCCCAGTATCAGCAATGACTCCCATTCCTGCTATTAATGTTTGAAAACTCATTTCCAGGAAAAAAATATGATAAAAAAAATTCTGTCTCATTCGGTTTACAGTATACAGTATTTATCATGGGAAGATTTAGCGGAAAGGATGCAACATCACTTTTTAGTTTTAAAGTGTACACAGACAGCTACAGTAGTGACCTTGTTATGCTCATAAATTATGTACTTCTTTTACTTGTATTCCACTGAAACTAATCATATTTACATATATGTTTAAACCTTAATTATTATTATATTTCATTATTGCCAGTTTTTCCCCTTTTAATTATACACGCACTAAAATCTACCTAAAAGAAATCTCATTGATTTGAGATGAAACCTACTGATAAAATTTTGTTAAAAATCTTCTGGTTTTATTTTTCAGTGCTGTCACATGTATGCATCTGTATGCATGGATTGTTACCACTTTCGTGTATTATTAGGTACAGTTTATATTGAGAGATAAAGGGTAATATTACATACTGAGAAGGAGAGGTATCTTAAACAAATCAAACTTGTTTAGTCTGCCGTCATGAATCGATCATACCATTCCAAGGAGAAACCAGAAACAAAGCGACGACGACGTACTGTGTCACCTCATACTGTGAAGTTCGCCCTTGCGATTTTGAAGTGGAAATGATCAATTTATATCCAATATCATCTTCACCAAAACCGTCATAGCAAAGGTTTTCACATTCAAACCAATCACAAAGTGTCGGACCAAAGCGATAGACAAGTTTTATTTTGACAAAAACTATTTAGATAGCAAATACACTATTTAACCGATCCTCAACATATAACTCACTTGCAACGACGCTTACAAATCTAGTAATATTATTCAAATTAATAATTTTCCACCCATTTAAAAAATTTAAAAAGCCGAGTGAATTAGCCACATGAAGAGAAAATTCAACGAGATGGGGGGGGGGGGGGGGGGGAATTTGCAATATTTTTATGAATTCTTTAAAGCTTAAAATTCTCAAACTTTACATTTCAACTTGAAACATTTGAAATGAAAACCTTTCTTTGGCGAGCTTATTTTTGTTCAACCATGTTTATCCTACTCCTACCGCTTTCCTATTTCTTAACCAAGGATAAAGGTGTGTGTGTGTGCTAAACTTGTGCTCTCTCTCTCTCTCTCTCTCTCTCTCAGGAAAAAGAAAGCCTGGTAATACAAAATGTTGTCAGATTTGTACTCTAGTTTACTGTCAACATACCATAAATCCAATTGTTTGCAAATCTACTGTTTACAAAATATCAGTAAGTGGGCCGAACGCATTGGAATGCATACAAGGTCGAACAAAGGTCACATGGCGTAACAATGTTTTATACGACTTTTAAAAATATCTTATCTATCTTCCCCCCCCCCCCCCCCCCCCCCCCCCCAATCTCTCTCTCTCTCTCTCGGTTGCGATCGCTCTCGCGATGGATGTAAAACATACCGAGTTCGATAAGACGCCCGTGAGTGAAGGCTTGCGTGAAACAACAATAACGAGTTGATGATTGAAGAGGAATTTGAATTAAATTGTTCAAATTAACTGTCGAGTTTTCAAATCGCTGTGAAGGAGAGGGCGAAAGGGAGATAACTGACATGTTTCTTTTTCTACGCTAGCCGGCTTTTAAACAACGTTTCTTTTCTCGCTGCCGTTTACATTTATGTGAAAACGAATGTAGTCCAAGGTCGTTTAGTATAATGAGCAATTTAGTATGGAGCGCCGAGGCCTGGTTATTTAATGCTATCATTGAGGGTCTACCATAGCATAAATGGACAGACTGGCATCACGTGATGGCGGTATGTTCAACAGTGGGACAAGACGACCGAGAAAAAACCTAATAGTTCTCTTTTCCAAATGAAATAGATGGAGAAACACATTCCAAGAGAACAGCCAATGCATGATGAATACAAAAAGAGAATAGAAAAGAACTGAAGTTTCTCAGAAGTGCGCCGTGTACAGGTAAAAGACATGAAAATCTGATAGTATTGATTACCTTCGAGTGATTTGATTTTTTTTCTTCAAGGCAACTGGAAATATCACGGTACCTGTTTTATTATCTATTTTTATTAAATTATTTGATCTCGGATACTTTCCGAAGTGTTGGACAACAGCTGTTATTGCACCCATTCAGGGAATAATAATAATAATATCAAAAGAGCAAAAGGTGTAAGTTATATTGTGGTAAAATCAAATTTAATACATGAATTTGGCATAAAAATGTTGTATCTGATAGTAAAATAAAATTTAATACATGAATTTAATTTAAAAATGCTTTATCTAATGGAAAAGAAATAAGTAAAATGCACACTCTAATATCCACAAAACATAAGGTAGGTGTTTATGAAATAAATAAAACAAGCTAAAGCGCTTTAGATGATAAAATGTATAATACTGATGATGTAAATCAATATTCTATTATAAAATAAATAATATATAAATTTATGATGAATAGCAATAAAAAAACTAATTTTAAAAAAATCAATGCCCATGTCAATCCAAAAATCCAAGAATATATTTATAAAACAATTTTCATGGACCTGTGAAGGGCTGGTTTGAGCAACTGGCACAGAATAGACCTTTTGCCTAATACTGATAAAGTACCAACTATTCTACCTCTATGTTAGGTTTGTTTTATACTATGGATATTTTTCTACATACTGAAATGTATATACCTTTATGGCTCAAAAGTTCTGCCCGCGACAGTCTTGGAAGCAAAACTAGATGCTGCTGCTGCTGTTGTGTAGAAGAAGATACAAGAAGAAGAAATACTAAAAACCTATTGCATTGCAGCATGTGCCTGCACATTTTACAGTACCAGACCAACTTCGAAGTACCAGATTTCCATCGTAAACAGTGCTGCACTACATCATAAAAACACAAACACACTCACGAACAACCGAATAGTTTCATAGATTTCCTATATTAGACTGTTTCTTAACGAAGAATGAAATAATTACTAGTAGTTATAATTTGATGCCTGTGGAAACAGACATCGACGAATCGTCATTTTATCTACAATTACTTAAACGGCTATTATTCCGCAGGAGTACAATCTGGCAATATTTAACACAGGTTTTCAAAATAAAGATTTAAAAGAACAACGACTTAGTGTTGGAAATCGCTTCCAAATTCATGATCAATAATCATTTTCTTATTAATAATCGAAAAATTGTCCCACATATCTCAAATTAGGATTTTATCCAGTAGCCTAGAGGTTAAAATAGCTGTACTGGATTTCGATCAAAATTGATCACACATATTGTAACTGTTTAATTGTTCATTTTACTTGAAGTGATCGATGCTCGATCAAGCTGATTAGTTGAAACATCACAAGCAATAACATCGATCAGGTTATATTTTGAATATTAAAGCGTGTTTTTTTTTTAAGGGAAAAAAATCAGTCAGATCAGGGACAATATATAACAGTTGTATGTTAGTCTCTGGTCCTATTCAAGTGAATTAGAACTGCAACTCTAAAACGATAGTTCCTTAACTAATAGACGATGGTAGACACTACATGAATAGACAACAGCTTTATAAAAGAAAGAAAAAAAGCGAACAATCAGCGAATGCAGACCAAAGTAAGATCTGCGTGCGGTTGACGCTAAACGCAACTACAAGTCTATATCTTAGCAAACGTTTTGCTATTAGTCTTGTTTTCATAAAGACACAACGTCAAGATCGAACCGCTTGACAGATCTACTGTCAAAGGATCATAAAGACACAACGTCCAGGATCGAACCGCTTGACAAATCTACTGTCAAAGGATCATAAAGACACAACGTCCAGGATCGAACCGCATGACAGATCTACTTTCAATAATCATAAGGTACTTCTTCACGCAAAGTCTTAAAAAAAGCGAAATGTACGACGAGGAAACCATGTGCAAAAAATATTGCTGTTGTTCCTTAAGATGCTGTGGCACTGGGTAAGACTGATTCATACAATCTGACTGATTCATACAATCTGACTGATTCATACAATCTGACTGATTCATACAATCTGACTGATTCATACAATCTGACTGATTCATACAATCTGACTGATTTATACAATCTGACTGATTCATACAATCTGACTGATTTATACAATCTGACTGATTCATACAATCTGACTGATTCATACAATCTGACTGATTTATACAATCTGACTGATTCATACAATCTGACTGATTTATACAATCTGACTGATTCATACAATCTGACTGATTCGTGTCTAATAAACTTCCGTGATTGGGTCTGAGCTTGAGATTTTGTCAAGCGATCACACTTGACTTTAAATCCGTATCTTTTCATATTTTTTATATTTTTCTTTGTATCTGTATTCACTACATCACAATAATTCATTTGAATATCACGAAAGATATATATCTATTTCTGTCTTTATTCTCCTTTTTTATAATTAGAACTCAGATTCTACTGCTTTTACGGATTACTCTGAAAATTTCCCGTCTTAAAACCCAGATATTATTTTGCAGATGTCAGCGATCCTGTCACAATAGACAGTTGAACCGTTAATGAGAAGGTGTGAAAATCTGGGCTTTGGCGATTAGTTGATTCATCTCAATTCTACTCGCGACCATCAATCCAAAAGTTGTTTCCCTCAACTTTTTTTATATTATCTGTCGACGTTCCTGATTGTGATCACGCAAAACGTTCATTTTTTCATTTATGAGAGAGAGAGAGAGAGAGAGAGAGAGAGAGAGAGAGAGAGAGAGAGAGAGAGAGAGAGAGAGAGAGAGAGAGAGAGAGAGATAGAGAGAGAGAGAGTTCAGTACCTTTAAAATTGCTAAGTTAGAGATTTGGGTAAACAGTTCCTTTAAAATTGCTAAGTTAGAGATTTGGGTAAAATGCAATAAGTGTAAACAAAATGCAGTTGTACTTCCAAAAATCTAAGCTCTGTGGAACCAAATTTTGACTTCGAGTTTTTGGCAGTTTCGAGTTTTCTTTAGTTCCACACAAGAGACTACTTTACACTGGGATTGAGGGAGTTATCCGAGTTATACCGAGTGTTTGCGTGATCGATGTTTGAGTTGCCGAAGTTGTTCTATACGTTGAAAATATTTCCTTTTCATGTTATTTGCACTTTTTAAACACATATTTCATACTTTAACTCGGGGCTAATATTGTATCATATCTTAATCCGGCGCGACATTAACACAGTAAGGCAATATGCCTTAGTTTTATTTTATTTTTATTATGTGTATGTCGATGTTGCACTAATTGTACTGCAAGGGAAATAACTCTAGAAACATAAGTTTAGTGTGAAGATTTACTTCCCCTGGATAATATTTCGGTGTACGGATACTACTTTCCATAGGTGTTTCACTTTATTTTCGATTGCTCAAGTTTCCTGTCTGCATTTTGTTAAAAGTGAATTTAGCATCTAAAAGACCATACAGATATCTATCCAGCTGGGAAAATTATCCGTCGGCAATAGTCTTTTTTGCATACCCCACTGGCACATCTTGACTTTGGTCCAATGCGTCCGAAGACCTCTGGAAGCATCTTAAAACGTTCCGCAAAACCCGCAAAACCCACTTCACATAGAAAAATGAAGTTAGGTACACATTTTAATTCATATACAGATGTTTTTATTCGATTTTCACACTGTTTTTATTTTTTACTTTATGGGCCCGTATTAACGTGATTTTTCCAAAATCGATTGACTTCTATGAAAATTAAATTTGGTAGGCATCTTTCTATCCATATGTAGATGGCATTATTGTCAAACCATAAAAACGATTCTGTTATTTTTAATAAATTCTTTTTAACTTTTGAACTTAGGGGATCATTTAGTTTTTTTAAAATTTTTATTATGTGTATGTTGGGGTGGGGGTCTTTGCAACCGGGATATTTTGTTTTAATTTATCTCAAGATAATTCTTTTCAACTAATGGATAGAGTTAGTTATTTTTTCTACAAATAAGAGCAAGAGTATTTTTCAAGCAATTTGGAAACCAGAACCCCCCCTCCCCGCCAAAAAAAAAAACAAAAACAAAAAAAACCAAACAAAATTAGTCCCACATCCCCATCCGAAAATTAAATGGTCGGTCCCTTATATTATTTGTGTGGTGAAACCTTGTTAGTACGCTTACACAGCAATCGTTTGATCTAGGCATTTTCAAATGAGGTTTGGTAAGCATGCTAATGTATATATGTAAATGACCTGGCCCGGTATTCACGAAACTCATCAAATGAAGTGCCGAATCAAACTCAGATTTTTATACGTACAATAAATAAAATAATTGAAATGCAAGAGATGTAACAGTAGCAAATATATGTAGAAACAGATGTATGTTAAATATTAATATTTTATTTTGTAACAAAAAGTTAATAAATATAAGACCTATGACAAAGACAATTTTGATTGATTGAGCACTCAAGTTTACGAGTTTCATGAATAGCTGGACCTGGGAAGATTTTTTGTCCCCTTTAAATTATTTTTCGTGCACTCTTTCTAATTTTCATACTTTATAGACTTTTTGTCTGCAATGGGGGTACGAGAGTTTGCCTTTTAGGTTTCATACACTTATGAAAGAGTCTATAAAATATGGACTTGAAATGGGAATACAAGTTATACAGCATGTGATAAATACATGCAGTCACAGGTACGATGGCTATTTGAAATGTTCTGAATATTTTGTTATAACTTTTTTTGTTGTTGACCTGTCAATAAACTTAATGCCGATCAATAGACAGACAGATTTCTATAGAATGATCTGCATTTGCACGTGCACCACCCCTGACACCTGCAGATATGCGCGTGTGACGTAACAATGGTAGATGACAGTGACTTGAAAATTTCGAAGGAGATGAATTCTGTTACTGTGTAAAGAACACACTATAAAATCCGTGCGCTCTCAGGGTAATCTCAGACTAATACCAAAACCGACTTGGATAAATTTGCTGATGCAATTCTCTGTTATGTGCAACAGTTTTGAAATGGCTTCATCCTTTCAAAGATGGTCGCAAATCCATGGGAGATGACCCACTTTCTGGAAGACCGCTGTGCGCGATTGGGGAGCGGGAAGTGGCTGCCGTGAGGGGTGCAATTGATGAAGATGTTCGATACACAGTGGAAGATATTTCTATTATCACGGACATTAATTCGTCAGCTGTTTTTAACATACTGAAGATTCATATGAAGCTCAGAAAGGTTTGTGCGGGATGGGTTCCGTATTTGTTGATGGCTGATCAAAAACCGACTCGGATTGAAATCGCCAAACAGCTACTCGCCATATATGAAAAGAATGACCAGAAACGTTTCAATGATACTGTCGCAGGTTATGAAACATGGATTCACTTTTCTTTTAATTTGTCACAAAAAAAAAAAAAAAAAAAAAATATATAATGTTTGAATCGGATAAAACGAAAAGATACCACAATAGCTCGACGTAGTCGGATTGTCAAGAGAGTATACACATTATTTTCGAGGCCCTGTCGTCCAGGTAATTGTGCATAACTCTGCTACTGTCACTGGACATTTCTATGCCTCAAAAGGGTTGCCAAAAGTTGTGGCACACTTACTAACCACGCGTCCGCGAACCATTACCTGAGGTATCCATCTACTCCATGACAACGTACCGGCGCATAAATTCACCGTCGTGACAGACTTCTTAAAGGAGCACAACATCCAAACTTTGCCTTATTCTCCATATAGTCCCAATTTGGCTCCAATTGATTTTAGGCTGAATTCCTTTTATCAAGATTCGCTGAGGGACAGACGATCTGAAAGCCGCAATGTGGTTGGAAGAGCAGTTTATATTGTATGAACAACACACGAAAAAAGTGAATTTAAAAAAAGCATTAAATGATTTGATAATCAGATTGATAATGTGTGTAGACGTGCAAGTTAAATACCTTCATACCCCTCGTATATAGTCGGCATTTTGCGTCATACAGAAGAGCCCACTATTTCAATTTCAACATCAACAAGGCCTAATAATAGCTTGCGATATTAGTCTTATTGTTTTTTGTCCACAATTTAGACACGCTCATTATCATTAAATTTATGATGCCTTTTACATCTTAATAGGATTTCATCACTTTTCATAGCAGATTGCACGATGGTGAACAACTTATTTGCTAATTAATTAATTTAGTCCGAATAGCACAATTATCTCCCGAATTTCATTCATTTTTTCATTTCTCCCGTAACCTTGCTGGTCGTAGGGGCGCCACTAATGACTTTGCGACAATCTCTCTCCATTTCGCCATGTTCTCCACTGCTCTTTTGGGACTTTGCAAAGTCCATGCCTGACCACTCTTTGACATTGTCTTCCCATCTCTTCTTCTGTCTGCCTCGTTTCTCTTTCCTCTCACTGTGCCCTGTAGGATTGTCTTTGACAGGCCAGTTGACCGTGAGACGTGACCATACCATCTTAGTTTGCGTTTATTTACAGTGGTGAGCAGATCTTCATAAGGTCCAATTGCACTTGGATTTTAGTGCGCACCTCCGCATCGGAGACGTGGTCTATGTATGAGATTTTCAGGATCCTTCGAAAACATCTCATCTCTAAGGCATGGATTCTTCTCTCTAATTCTGCTTTTAGGGTCCATGTATCACATGCATATAGGAATATGGACATGACGAGGGAGCGCATAAGCTTGACCTTGGACCCAAGCGTGATGTTGCTGTCTTTCCAAATATGCTTCAGCCTAGCCAGAGCAGCTGTTGTCTGCGCAATCCTGGAAATAACCTCAGGTTTTGAACCTTCATCAGAGGCGATAGCACCTAGGTACTTGAAGCTTGTTATTGTGCCCAGCTTCTGTCCATTCACTCTTATTTCCTTTTGGATGCCACTCGGGTTGTTTGTCATTAGGTTTGTCTTTTCAGCGTTGATCTCCATCCCATATCTTAGTGATGCTTGATTGAGACGGTTCACTAAAGTTTCCATTTCTTCTTCATCTCCTGCTAAGCCATCGATATCATCAGCGAAGCGCAGATTGGTGATTGTTCTGCCTCCAACACTGACACTGCCATCATGGTCTTCCAAGGCGTCGGACATGATCCTTTCCAGGTAGATGTTGAAAAGAGTGGGTGAGAGAATGCACCCCTGTCTGACTCCTATTGTGGTTCTGAACCAATCTCCTATGTTGCCATTGACGAGAACTGTACTAGTCGCCTTGTCATACAGGGTTTCTATAGTGCGGATTAGTTTTGCGTTTATGTTGTATATCTGCATGGTGGCCCACAAGGCTGCATGCCATACCTTGTCGAAAGCCTTCTTGAAGTCAATGAAGACATGATAAAGGTTTTGTTGATGCTGGAGATATTTTTCACAGAGGATTCTAAGATTGAAGATCTGTTCTGTAGTGCTACGTCCTGCTCTGAAACCTGCCTGTTCTTCCACAATGATGTGCTCTGCTTGGTTCAGTCTATTGAGGATGATCTTAAGCATAACCTTGCTTGGGTGACTGATGAGACTGATTGTTCGGTAGTTCTGGCACAGTTGTAGATTCCCTTTTTTTTAGGAATAGGTCACTTTAAAAGGATAAAACTTTACTTACTCTGTTGCAAATTTGGTTTATTTACATTTCTTCTTCTTCTTCTTCTTTTTCTTCTTCTTCTTCTTCTTCCCAAATATAAATTCCTTCCCGGAAAACTCCTCTGTTGATAAAGAAAGCAAGCTCTGCAAGAAATAAAACCCAAACATGTTGATATTGTTTAGGAATGTGTCGTAGAAACTGCTTTTTTTATGCATAAAAGCATGCTGGAATACGATGTAAACATTTCTTGCACGTGATCATTTTTGTTTATACCTATAATTATATTGAAATGAGATAAATTAGATTATATTAATAATTAAAACCATTTTCCGGGCTCATTGCCCCCTTCCCTCCCGCCCCCCCCCCCCGCGCGTTTCTCTCTCTTTCTCTTTTGATACCAACAGTGATGCACCCATAACTTTATTTTTTTTTTCTAAAAGGCCTAGGTTTTGAAATTTTTTTTTTTTTTTTTTTTTTTTTTTTTTTTTTTTTAGGGCGGATTTCTCTGTTTATAACTTGGAAGTGTACTGTTTGAGAATCTCCCGCTAAATCAGCTCCAGATTAAAATTCCAGGTCTTTCCTTAGTATGCGGTAGGTTCAAGCCCAAGTGTGAATTTGGAGGACAGATACTGACGTCTAAAATACTTTTCGTGGTCAGTTCAACACCTATATAAAACGAGTCATTTTTACTTTAAATCCTGATAATGCAACAACTAATTAGACTGTTACTAGATTTAGTACCAAACAGCTGAAGCTTTGTATCGATTTGGTTGTGGTACCAGTCGTGCTGCTTCAAGATGAAGGGTTTGGATGACCGACGCATGCAAGATGCTGAAATGGATCAAAATCCTAAAATTATGATGTTCAGATTGAAGACAGCGGGTTTTAAGCTGATATAATACACGGTTCCATAGATAGAGAGTACCTGACGCACGGTTGATGCTAAAATATGTGCAAATCATTATTTTCAGAGTGAAGACGTGCAAGTTACACATTTGATTTCCCTGTAGACCCACTATCGGCGGACGAGTTCTCCTCGCGTATCAGTTGTCGCCATAATGCTAACACCACGCGAACGGACGCGAGTTTTTACTTATTATGCACACCCCTGAAAGTACCACACAAAATGATCTTATAAAGTTATTCATAATAAGTAAAAAATCGTGTCTGTCGGCGAGATTCCAGCACTATGCAGTCTATGGCGACAATTGGTACGCGTCGAGAACGGGTTCTTGGCTTGTAGCTTAGTGGGTTTTAAACCCTTCTTATACATGACACCTTAGATAGATCTAAGGGACCATGTATTAGAAGGGTTTAGACCCCACTGCCTGTAGTTAGAACATAGTGTTTTCATGACTTTGACCCATTTTAGTGCCAAAGTTTGTGTCGGGTGCATGTGTATTGAAGTGCAGTAATTTGGGCAATACGGGAGGGATTCGTTACGAAGAAGCCATATGGTCCAACCCCCTATGGATTGAAGTTGTTACTAATGTCACTTGTGACCCTTACCAAAGCCCACAAAAATACCCACCTCCACCCCGTTTCCAGAAAGAAAGAAAGAGATATACTTGTATCTTTTTCCAGGCATTTCCCATTCATTTAGAGCATATTTCCATGTAACATTGCTTATGCATTTATAAAAGGTTTTTCTCACTGCTGAGTGTAGAGCAAATGGCTGTAGCAGGGTAGGATAATGTGTCTGTGTCCCATTAGTTGAAAGAGAAGTGGTTGTAAACAAAATATATTTAATAATCTAGATTTTTTAAACTTTCTGCCAGGAAGATGGATAACTTTCAATTAATTTTATAGAAAAGTACACAGAAACTTGGCATAAGATATAAAAATTATGATAAAGCTACCCACCCCCAGGCCAGATTTTTGAGGTTTTGGATTATCCAAAATTTTAAAAAGTGGGATCAGTTTTAGCTTGGGGATTTTCATGGGCCAGTTTTTGTACCGAGTACAGACATTGTTCCCAATTTTAAAAAATGACATGTACTTTTTCTAATTTGACCAAAAATTGCCCAATTCAGTTTTGGAAAAAAAATGATAGTGAACAGTCAGCGATATTGAAATGTTTGTGTATCTTGTTTTCAAATATAAAAACAGCAGAGAATAATATCTGATACAGAAATGTAACTATAGGAGACATGTAATCTTTGCAATTCCTCTCAGTAACCCCCCTCCCCTCCTTGCCTCCCACCAAGTTTTGTGGGAGCTTTTGGACCCCAATCCAATTCCAGACAGTTTTGACATCCCATTACAGACTGACGTTTTGATTTCAATGCCCTGTGTAAATAAGGTGTGAACTAAGTCGACAACAACACCTTGAAATATTCATAGGGGAATTAAAGTTGTCACCACGTGTCTTATCCCCCTTGGTCTCATCTCTTTCATTTCTGGCTTCAATTTACTGGGTGAAAAGAGTTATATTATTAATTTTTACCACCTGTCAGACACAGAAAAGGAGCATGAATCCAGAATTTTGGCTGTAAAATATAATCTCATTTCAGACAGATCTTTAACCCCTAATCACAACTGTCAGGACATCCATACTTACACTTATATAGAGAGTGCGATGCCCCTTCCCCACCACCCAGGCAAGGGCCTCAGGCCTCACAAGCCAAGACCTAGGAAAATCCTTTTAGCCTACATGCCCATTATGGCCTTTTTATTGAGGTTTGTAATTTAACCATTGCTACTTTTGACTCACAATTTCTAATAGCTTTAAAAATGGTTGGTATATGACAGACTTTGATACATTAACAGGTAGGTGTTAGTGTCCTTATTGTCAGCAATTTCATAATGCCATTGGATATTAAGGCTTATGTCCAATGACCCATTTTTGGTCATTACACTTTGTATTTTGCCCATAAGAGTTAAGAACAAACAATTTATTTTGTTATTGTTTCCAAAACTTCAAAAAGAAATTGACTAAATCCAAAACACTGAAATTCTTTTTTGACTTGACTCCTTAAACATGTAGTTGTAAAGTTGAGTTTACTCACTTGTAACATCAGTGACCACTATTGATTGAATACATGACCACCATATGGTATGAAGCCCTGTCCATGTGTTCTCTTGTACATTTATAGGATAGTTTCAAAACAGCTTTGAAATGTTTTTGGATTTGGTCAGTTTTTGGTGAAGTTTTGGAAGCTATAAAAAATTTAATTGTTCTAGTGGCAGTTGATGAAATATTTTAACCTATTTGTAATTACAATAATGTAAACAAGGTACTCCTGTCTGTTAGAATGATTTACAGTGTATAGTTTCTGCTGTGCTCATTTGAAGTCATATAGTCATACAGTCAAAATATGTGGTACAATTACCAAAAGTGGGAATAGGGGCATAAACCTTAAGGAATGGTCAAAAGAGCCCATGGTGTTCACAAAGTACTTCTTTAATATCTGCAAACCGAGAACGATTTGTCTCAAATAATTTTAGATGTTTACACAATATCTGTTTCACAATTTACAGCCTATAAATTCTAAACAGTGAAATTAAAATTTGTTTGGTTTGGTGTTTACAGTACAACAACAAAGATTGGTTCTTTGGTGCTAAGGCAATTGGAATAAAGTGCCCAAGGTCACCCCATGGCAGCCAACCAGGGCTGATGCCTTGCGAAGGCAATTCTTGCTGTCAGATGTATGTAATTTATGATGAAAGGTTGAAAGAAGCTTTATTGCCAAAGAAGTATTTAACATCCCCATAATTATTTATTTATGTATTTATTTATTATGTTAATAGTGCCAAATTGGTACACTCAGATCATTGAATGGCTGTCCGATGTAACTATCTAACATCATTTGAGATGCTTCCTATTGTGATCTGCATATATGATGTGATTAATTTGCAGACATTAAGATCGCTTTCAACTGTACCTTAATGTCTGTAACATTGAAAATGATACAGACAAAAAAAATTGCCAACAGGTAGACCATTATGTATCTTTCTGTGACTATCTCAGCCAATATTACTTGTTTGTTGATTTCTAATACTCTTTGAGCTACAAAAAATGAAAATAGTCTATAAATGATTGCATTTTTTGTCTTGTGAATGAGAAAGCCCTGCTCACCATTATTTGCACAGGAAAATCTTTCTTAATTGAAGAAAATCTGCAAGATTTTAAATTCATATTGGTTAAATATCTATATGCTAATTTAAAAATTTGAACTAAATCAAATAACTACTTTTCTGAGTAAAGCACAAAGCTACAATAAATTTTTGATTGTTGGGTCTGCTTCATGGGTCCTTGTCAGGTTGTGCTCCCACAAAGCAAAAAGCAACCTGTGTTATGTAATACAGACTATTTTGCAAGCACTCCTGCCAGGCAACAGCTTGTAGCCTTGCTGTTGGTTTATAGGTAAAGTAATAGGGACTTGCTAAGAAAGGTTGGTTTATAGGTCAAGAGAGAGGGACTTTCCAAGAAAGGTTGGTTTATAGGTAAAGAGACTTGCCAAGAAAGGTTGGTTTATAGGTAAAGAGAGAGGGAGTAACCAGGAAAGGTTTATTTATAGGTAAAGAGATAGGGACTTGTCAAGAAAGGTTGGTTTATAGGTAAAGAGACTTGCCAAGAAAGGTTGGTTTATAGGTAAAGAGAGAGGGACTGGTTTATAGGTAAAGAGATAGGGACTTGCTAAGAAAGGTTGGTTTATTGGTAAAGAGAGAGGGACTTGCCAAGAAAGGTTGGTTTATAGGTAAAGAGATAGGCACTTGCTAAGAAAGGTTGGTTTATTGGTAAAGAGAGAGGGACTTGCCAAGAAAGGTTGATTTATAGGTAAAGAGATAGGGAATTACTAAGAAAGGTTGGTTTATTGGTAAAGAGATAGGGACTTGCTAAGAAAGGTTGATTTATAGGTAAAGAGAGGGACTTGCCAAGAAAGGTTGGTTTATAGGTAAAGAGATAGGGACTTGCCAAGAAAGGTTTGTTTATAGGTAAAGAGATAATGACTTGCAAAGAAAGGTTGGTTTATAGGTAAAGAGATAGGGACTTGCCAAGAAAGGTTGGTTTATAGGTAAAGAGATAGGGACTTACTAAGAAAGGTTGGTTTATAGGTAAAGAGATAGGGACTTGCCAAAAATCGGTTTGTTTATAGGCAAAGAGATATAGACTTGCTAAGAAGGTTGGTTTACACGATGGGATTGTAAATACAACTTTTTGCAAAATTTGCTTTAACATAAGGAAATCTTTTGTAATTAGTGTATATTTGTGAAACTCTGCTGACTTTTTCATCTAACTAAAAGTAAGATGAATTTTTAATTGTAACAAAATCAGTTCCTTAGTTGTTGAGTTATTCCAGTTCAAGGTTAATATATATTTCATATATTGTAGTCCTGTTTATGAAAAGAATACCCACATACTGCCCCACACACATTATGTAACATAACTACTCTCACTAGGCCTCAATTTATTACCCTCCAGTTATTGGCTGTAGGTTATGAGATAAGGAGCTGTCGACTGAGGTTGATTGACATATCTGGAAGATTTTTTGTCTCAATCTTTTTTTTTTAATTTGCAGAATTATATCTACCATATATAAAGTTTCTTCATTTGTGTATCAAGACCTAAACAGAGTAAGATTTCAACCAAGGATTGTTCTTGCCACAAACAGTATGAGGTAAGTTGTTAAGCATTTAGTACTATATGCTCAAATTTGACCATGGATTTTTTTTTCTACCACAGGAAAGGCTTGATTTACTGATGCTTACCTTAATAATAATAATGATAATAATAATAATAATAATAATAAAATAATAATAATAATAATAATAATAATAATATTAATAATAATAATGATAATAATAATAATAATAATAATAATAATAATATTAATAATAATAATAATAATAATGATAATAATAATAAAAATAATAATAATAATAATAATAAAAATAATGATAATAATAATAATAATAATAATAATAATAATAATAATAATAATAATAATATTAATAATAGAAGAAGAAGAAGAGTTTATTTGGTGTAATCCTTTTATGTGCAAAGGTAACCTCTGTCATTTGGAGAGAGAGATAGTATATATATAGCATTCAAATTTCCGCAGTAATTTGGTAATATAAGTGGTAGGTTCACAGCTATTTGGGTTTCAAAAATTGTCTTTCAGAAGAAAACAAATTGCATAGTGCAGCTGTTTTTTAGGAATACTGTCTATACTTGCTTTTAAGCCGAGTCCAGCTGCACACAACATACTCTGATCTGCCATCGCATAATGTGCTGGCAGATCAGGGTCTATGTTGTTTGTTCAACTGATTTCTCCTAACAAACTGCATAGACCCAGATCTGCTGATGCCTTATGTGATGGCAGACCTGGATCTGTACAGTTTCCAGTTGGACTCGACTTACAAGTGAATTTATGCAATATTCATAAAATTAGCAGTACTATTGATTTTATTTTCTGGATCATCACTCCTGGAGGGTAGTTGATGGGAAATTAAAAGTGGTACAGCCATTGAAATACTGAAAGGGTGGGGAAAGGGAGATATACCTGCTTTGGGCACCCATCTACATTCTTTTTGAAAGTTAAGTTTGTCAAATTTTGGAAAGTGAAGTTTGCTATAAAATTAAGTAAAAAGTATCTTGTGGAAGTGTAATGTTATTGTTACCACTCTTCATCAAACAAAAAGTGCTTATATCAGACTATAATAACGTCTCTTAATGTCAACTTGTTTTCTGGACGAAGACTAATAGAAGACTAATATTCTATTTACTTTTAAATCTGGACACTCATTTCAACCTTTCCTGCTAATTCTGTGTTGATTGATTGATTTTTTTTTTAAAATACATTGTTTTTCGAAAATACTGATCTAACTTTGTTCATTTAATATAAAAAACATTCATGCAACAAAATGATCATTGATCTAAGTGATTTTCTAGCAAATTGTATTTATATATACAGAGAGAGAGAATAGTAAGCAATAGCTATTTTGAATTGTATCTAAGTAGTTTGATTACTATCAATTAACTAATTCTATTTAGATCGTATCCACACTCATTAAGTCTTTTTATTATTTTAAATTGTAATGTCTACAAATATGACACAAGGATTAAATAAACAACAGCTGTGACAGATTAAATAAAATTAAGTCTTGTTTTGTTGTCTCAGGTCCTCTAATAAGGGGAGATTTGTGGCTATGTCAGCTATGTTTTTTTTTGTGTGCACCCAAGGGTGACATGCTTTATTCCTTAGTTAGAAAAACCCACTAAGCCGATTTACACCTAACAAGTGTGCTTTAGTTCCTGGTTTTAATATAAATAAAATGTCCACATGCAAAACAAAGTTTCATTTGTGAATGAAAACAAGTTAATGTTCTATTTGATCATGTTTGTCCCGACCAACCATGAATTTATCATTGAGAAAACAACATAGAAGTTTATCTGAAATTTTTCCTTTTCTCTAAATCAGATTTGCTTTTCACAACCAAAGACGATTTCTTGCAAAGAACGAGTTTTGAGGAGGTAGTAATGAAAATTTAGAAGTCATTTTTTTTATTTCAAGGGATTAATATCATTCATTTTTCTTATGAGGATTAAGATCCAGGTGCAATTTATGGTCACTTTACTAATGAAGTGTTTCTTTGAACATTTCTAGCACATATGTTCTAGATAAAATATTAATGACATAACAAAAACAGTTGTCTTTGCATTTTTTCTTTACGAGGAGTCATATCATTCATCAGATAAATGGTGGGGAATTTTTTCAAGCGTTCTTTATCTCACTGACATGAAGTGAAAAATCACTTCCCTCAGTTCACTGGAACTATACAGTAGAACCTGTCTTGAAAGACCATCCCTACTGCCACAAGACATGTGGTCTCTCAAGACAGGCAGTCGCATGACCGGTTACTGTATAGTCAGTAAATCCATGCATTTAGAATATGGTCTTTTGAGATAGGTGGTTTCTCATAGCAGTGGACTGCAGAGTTCTCCAGAACACCAAAATCCGTGTAAAAGTACACATGCTTTTCATATTTGGACACATGAAAATTCCAACAACTCAGTCCTCGGTATGCAAGCATTTTTTGTTGGTGAAATTCTCTTCTATTTTTTTATCCATTTCTACAAAGCAAGTATGAATCATGTAGTGTGCCTGCTATCAAACAAAGTTCAAGTGATTTTAATGGGATTAGGTGAAGACGCATAGGTTAGATCTTAGCAGACAAGGAGATTAAGACACCTGTTACTCGATTGTCAGTGCCTAATGATCATTTTGATCAAAAGAATAATTATACACGTGTGTGGTTTGACACCTCTCATTGATAAGTATTAGTCAGCAGTTTTAATCCATCATATTTAAAATTTGCACATGTTGTTTGGAACACTTGCATGTTATCATATACCGTATTTAAAGAAATAGTGCCAAGATTTTGAGCTTTATTTTGTATGTCAGAGGAATATGAACTCGCATGTTAACTTCTAGTGCTACTGTAGTGGCTCACTGCTATGCCTAGCTGCTGGGGTCACTACTGTAGCTGATTTGGGGGCTGATTAAGAGAGCCTGATGCTGCTGCAGCCAAATGATAACTTTTTAGCTGATGATTTGGGGATATGGCCTAATTGTTTTAGTTATTTTCTGTATAATAGACTGATTTAGAGACTGATACCATGCATATATAAAAGCTATAACTACCTAGTGTATGTTTTATTATTTTATCCTGCTGACATCCACAAGATTGGTATAAAATCCATGAATAGAACACAAAACACTTTTTGTAAACACTAAAATTTATGTTGGTCTTTTATACAAAGATATTGGTCAAATATATACATGTAATTACTAAAAAATGTTTAACTAGTCACTATGTTCTACTACGTCTTAAGTTCTGCATGGTATTTATAGAATCAGTTATGCTTTATACACAGACAGACATTGCACTGTTTGTCTATTTCTTTCTTCCCCTCATCTAAACGAAAGTTGGGCCGACACTTTCGGTAAACACTGACTTTTGGAGCACGTGGCTCTCTTGTCCACACTTGACTGTCTTCTTCATCAGATTCTGTCTCAATTTTGGACCGATTTGACAAAGAAGATAGTTCAATGTCACTACCAACACTTCTTAATTTAATATTGTTAAGTTCGTCCTCGGAAAAACCTGAAAATTCGGATTCTCGATCGCTAGTGTAAGCAAAAACCATTGTTTCCACTGTCAACTACAAACACATGTATTAACTAACACGTGGTACAAAATTGTAAAAAATCCCCGGATTTAGTAAGAACAATCATTTGTTAACTCTATTTTGATTGGTTGAATGTCCTTTTACTTTCAATTATTGACCAATAAGACCGATTGTAACATGAACATACAGTGCAGATCTATCCGTCACTGGGGTACAGGGAGCATAACCAGCAAGCGGATATATCAGTCACTGGGAGTATTAGTGCTTTGTTTACAAGCGGATTTATCAGTCACTGGGGAGGCAAGGCACATTTATGCAGCGGATATACACGTCAGTCGAAGTTAAAGAGTTAAAAAATCGTCATATATCATCATAAAATCAGCTGTTTTTCGGTGTCATTTACAAATATACCTCTGTTGTCAAGGATTATCATATGTGTAATATTCCGATGGCAACTTTACATAATTTCTTGGTGCCAAGCACAAGGCTGTAAATGAGCTTGATTTTCATGAGATGACAACAGAAATTAGTAGACACATCTAGTTTTGATAAAGAAAACAGAACACCCAAGAGACTGAGAGATTTGTGGAATGAATCATGGAATAGGAAATTCCCATGGGCCAAAAATGAGAAAACAATAGAACATTATTAGCTTTATGCACATGGTGTCATGACTGGAAGTAATAATGCAATGGCAACCCAAGGAACACTGAGCTTGCAAAGTTCAACATAATCGTATCAAGACAAAGGGACATGGACCCTTAAAACAAGAAACTGTAACGAAATTGATGAGGGTGATGGAGGAAGGTCCAGAACTTAAGGATTTAGATCAGAACCTGCTGTGGAGAAATTTGTTAAAGTTTGTTTAAGAAAAAGTGAATATAGTGTGCTGTGTTGCTTAAAGATGAAATGAAAAAAGTGAATGGAATATTGTCACTTGTTTCTTTTTCCAGTGTCTTGGAAAATTTATTGATTTGAAATGGAATTAAGCTATATAAATAAATTAATATAGAAAAGAAAGTGTAATTTCCCCTTGATTATTTCTAGCTGCGCACACAATTAAAGAATGGCATGGTATAGGCATTGAGAATTGTTATATTTGTAACATCACAAACAATCATGCTTATCAACTGCCATAATTTTTCATTCGTTTGTTATAATACTAAATATTTTGCAATGAAAGAGCATTAGCAATCTGGTGACATATATATTGGTGACACAACAATACACTCATAATGTTCTAAATTATTGCAAGGGAATAGAAAAGTATCATTATTGGGACTGCAAATTTTAGTACTGAGGCTGCAACTTTATTCAAGGAAGCAGTCCTGGACTGCAATTTTATTCAAGAAGCAGTCCTGGACTGCAACTTTATTCAAGAAGCAGTCCTGGACTGCAACTTTATTCAAGGAAGCAGTCCTGGACTGCAACTTTTAAAATCCTGTGGAGAACCCTGATGGTCTTTCAAGACAAGCTTTACAGTATAAGCCAGGGGTGTCAAATATCTGGCCCTCGGGCCGGATACAAACCACCAGACTCATTATTTATTATTATTTATATCAAATCTGGCCTGCCATAGAAAATGAGTTTGACACCCCTGGTATAAGCGAAACCATAAAAGATCATTTTTTTTCAAGTGATAAACTATCTTTTTGATGACAGAGTTGCAGGTTAAACATGATTTCTCTTCAACTGTGTAGACCTTTGTGCCTATCTCTTATTTGTCAGTTGGAACAATTCAGTGTTGTGTACAGACTGGACCATGCTGACCTCTGTTTATAGCAATAACAGATTGCAGTAAAAGATGTCCTTTTTGGCACCAATGTCTTTACGTGTATTTGGCACGCCACAATTAAATGAAAACTTATGATGAAGCCATTAATAAAAAAGGACTGTCTGGAAAAACTCATTTTTTCAAATCTATTATACAAGGAATCATAATTTTTCATAACAAAATATTTTCAGGCCAAGGAGATCATATAACTTCACTTTGAATGTAATATAGAATGCTTTAACCCGATAAGGGATTGCATTTTCTATTGCATTGAGTTGTTGTTTTATTGGTTTGTGTAAAGTTTAAATATTGTAATCTTTTCTATGAAAATAAAGTTAATAAAGAAAAGAAAAGAAAAGAAATAGAATTGAACAAACTAACAAACCAACCAAAACCAAACAATATTTACTCTTCATTGGGCATCTGGCGCTAAATCTGAGATGATGCTAAATCTTGATAGAGATATCACAAATTTATAGTAAGTGAGGGGGTATTTTTATTCATTTTTCTTTTCTGTCCTTTACTTTTTTAAGTTTCCTGTTATTTATGCACATGTACTTTTCGCATAGAATTTTATCTACTTTCAGTTAAATTCCAGCTTGTTACTAATGTATAGAGTGTGCATTATGCATTGTGCTTGCTTTACGTAAGTTAAATGGAAATGTCGTTCTGGATAATAGAGTTTATAATCTTTTGCAATCATGATAAAGGTTAACAATTTTTAAACTTGAAACTGATCAGTAAGTACCTTTTCATTAAAATGATGTGGTTGGTTGGTTTAATTGTACTTTTAGCACAAAGAGTCACTGAGACAGCTGACCTAGACTTTTTGGGTATCGAACCCTCAACCCATGGATTATGAGTGCAACACTCTACCAACTGAGCTACCATGGATCCTTTAAAATTATTTCACATCCAAGACTTAAGAAACTGTTGGATCAAAAGTCGTTATCAGTACAAAAAGAAAAGTAATGGACAGAAGTTAGTCTTCTTCTAGTATAAGATGTCCATCTATTGTTGCTATGACAGCTTTTTTATTTATGTATTGTCCCAATGAGTGGCAGCTAGTTTTGCTTGAAGACATGATTTAAAAACTGACCAGTTTCAAGGAGGTGCAATGGTTCAGTGGTTAGCGTGCTGGACTTGCAGCCGAAAGGGTGCGGATTTGAATCCGACATATGGATCAGCCTGGGTCAGCTACCATAATGTGTCCTTGAGCAGGGCACTTGACTCCAATTTACTTGGCAGTAAATAACCTACTTTTTTTGGCTGTGCCATTAAACACCAAATCAACATCAGCTGACCAGTTTAGCATGTACAGTTGTGATGCCAGGCCTGTCAGTCATAACAATCAGGCCAGTAAATGACCAGTCAGTAGTAAATGACCAGTCAGTAGTAAATGACCAGTCAGGTGCCCATTAGTCTTTGTTATGATAGGCCAAAGCTATATTCAGTGGATTAATTGCCTTGTATTAAGCCATTGTAATGATACTACTTCAGTAGACATGTGTCTGAGTAGTAAAGTTTTTCCAGCTATAAAAGGAAATGTTAAAGAATCATATTTACTCTTGGTTGAATTTACAGTGTGGAGTTCTGACAGATTGACCGATACTCACATTTAATCACTATGAGTCTTGTGTAGGTTTGATGCAGTGTAAGTTAATGTCCCAAGTGCTTGTTTTCATCCTTGATTGGTTACATAAACTTGCACTTAATTCACCGAATCATCACCTGCTGACCATTGGATGTATGCTTTAAAAGCAATGGATAGTGTAATAGCAAAATGGATTCACCCATTGATGAGTGCATTACACAATGTCTTTACCCAGGATCAGAACAATTTTTGAAAGTTTTAAAATAATCAGGGCTTGAAATTTCTCAATCTACTAGTCCTTCTGGTTAGAAAGAAATTTATCTTAGACCTGATAATAAATCTGAAGACAATGTTACACTGATAAGGATAATCTTATAAAGACAGTGATACACAGGTACAAAGATGCTGCCAGGGTGTGCAAAATTTGTTTGAAATCGCACACTTGTAAAGCAGTAATGCACGAGAAGTCCTGGAAATTAGTTTAAAGCCATGCATATAAAAATGTACTCTGCGCAGTATACAATTTTTATTTAACTGTTAACCCTAAAGTGCTTGTCGGGGCATAAGTTGCGTGGCCATAGAAGTCTCGTATCGTTTGTCTCGTTATCGGTCTTTTTTTCCGGTAGGCAACTGTTTACACATTGTTCGGCTTGATATGAATGGTTGTTAAACACAATTTGATTGGTACATTGTGCCCTGGAACAAGCATTGTTGAGCTTTAACCTTGGATTCATGAAGGAAGTTTTACAATTGCGTGTTTAAAGTAAGGGCCCCTAGAAAATCCAAAATGGCTGACTCGCAACATGGTTCATCATCATCAGATGATTTCGTTCGGCAAATACTGGCCGATGATAGCGATGATGACAATGATTTTTAAAGTTTTGAAGTAGATGTATATGAGATTATTGGAGCATGGAAAGTGTTACTGGAAATACCAGTGAGTAATTTTGAACCTGAATATGATGTTGAATACGAGTCAGATGTACATGCTGGATGGACAAAAACAGATGACATGCCGGTCAACCCCCTATTAAGCGGTCCTTCGAAATTAAATGTAAAAAAGGCAGAATACCAAGCCAAATTAAAGTACAGGCAATTTTAAAGTAGAGTGCAATTTTTCATTTATTTTCTGAAACAATTCTTCCTTGATGGGTCTTGTGCTACAAAACTATATAGCACTCTAAGGGTTAAAAAATAAATTGTATAAATAAAAATCTAAAAAGAAATTAAAAAGTAAGGATATTTATTTTTAATCAGAATAACTCTGTCTGAACAAGCTGACTATGGCATTGATGGACTTGAAACCCTAATACAAAATTGTGGAACAGATCAGAAATCTGGCATACATGTAGTAGTCAGCAAAGCTTGGATTCAAGAAAGTGAAACCTTGTCAGAGCTTTTGTTAGTGACAAATATTATTTAGGAGCAGAGAAATCCAAGAGACAATACCTATGAGCTGCTGAAAATTGTACATAACAACCATAAAGAATATTTTTCCAACTTGTTCAAGCTGGTTTAGCTAGCTATGCATACGTGAAAGAGGGTTCTCAGCACATACAATATTCATACACAGATAAGGAACAAATTGAGCTCAGAAATGATCAACAGAGTAATGCTTATACAACTAGAGGAGACATCTTTTGAGGATTTTGAATTCAATAGAGCACGAAGAAAGAAAGAGACAGATAATTATGTGTTAGGTAAATATTGAACTATGACCATTTCCTCCCCTCCCTAATTTTTCATGACAAGAGGGGAGCTCCCCTCTTACAATAAAATCCCTGCAGCATCTCTGCAGGTAAGGATAATCTTTTTTAATACAATGATACACAGGTCAGGATAATCTTACAAAGACAATGATACACAAGTCAGGATAGTCTTATAAAGACAATGATCAGGATAATCTAATAAAGACTGATACACAGGTCAGGATAATCCTATAAAGACAATGATACACAGGTAAGGATAATCTTATAATGACAATGTTACACAGGTCAGGATAATCTTATAAAGACAATGATACACAGATAAGGATAATCTTACAAAGACAATAATACACAGGTAAGGATAATCTTACAAAGACAATGATACACAGGTAAGGATAATCTTATAAAGACAATGATACACAGGTAAGGATAATCTTATAAAGACAATGATACACAGATATGGATAATCTTATAAAGACAGTGATACACAGGTAAGGATAATCTTATAAAGACAGTGATACACAGGTCCAGATAATCTTATAAAGACAGTGATACACAGGTCAGGATAATCTTATAAAGACAGAGATACACAGGTAAAGATAATCTTATAAAGACAATGATACACAGGTAAGGATAATCTTAAAAAGACAACGATACACAGGTACGGATAATCTTATAAAGTCAATGATACACAGGCAAGGATAATGTTATAAAGACAATCATACACAGGTCAGGATAATCTTATAAAGACAGTGATACACAGATAAGGATAATCTTGTAAAGACAATGATACACAGGTCAGGATAATCTTATAAAGACAATCATACACAGGTCAGGATAATCTTATAAAGACAGTGATACACAGGTAAGGATACTCTTTTAAAGACAATGATACACAGATAATCTTAAGATAATCTTATAAAGACTGTTACACAGATAAGGTTAATCTTATAAAGACGATGCTACACAGGTAAGGATAATCTTACAATGACAATGATACACAGGTAAGGATAATCTTATAAAGACTGATGCACAGGTAATAATAATCTTACAAAGACAAGGATACACATGTCAGGATAATCTTATAAAGACAATAATACACAGATAAGGATAATCTTACAAAGACAATAATACACAGGTAAGGATAATCTTATAAAGACAATGATACACAGATAAGGATAATCTTATAAAGACTGACACACAGATAAAGATAATCTTATAAAGACAATGATACACAGGTAAGGATAATCTTATAAAGACAGTGATACACAGGTCCGGATAATCTTATAAAGACAGTGATACACAGTTAAGGATAATCTTATAAAGACAGTGATACACAGGTAAGGATAATCTTACAAAGACAATGATACACAGGTAAGGATAATTGTTCTTCAATAAGATTAATACAGATATGTATGTTGGTTGCAGTGTAGTCTACAATGATGTACGAGGTCACAGTCTAAATCAGTTGGGATATTTTTGACTTCGTCAGCATTTATTCTTGCTATAAAACATATCCATCAGGTTTTGATTCTGAATCTTGGTACTTTTTTGGTCAGTGTTGTTGTCTCATTATTTGGTTGTTGTAAAACATACACTGGTTAATTTTAGTTTATGACTTATAGCATGAATTTGCATTTATTTTATGGTTATTTAAATATTCTGTACTCTTTCAATGTGGTATGAGTTAGCATTTCCATGATATTGTTACATTTGTCTACTACAATAGAACAAATATGTTTTTAAACCTTAAAATTAAGCATTTAAACTGTTTTTAAAAATGTCAAATTTTCTAGGAAAATCTTTCATCAGCATAAAGTAAATTCCGTACATGAAAAATCCATAAATATTATCCTTCATTTAATTTTGATCATATTTGGGGTTTTTAAATTGTATTTACTGTCCATTCAAACTTTAAAAAAGAGAATATTATTTTCAATTTTTTCACTGAAAAAGTAAAATGTCTAGGGTCAATATAAGTTTTACTCGAACAACAATTTTACAAATATGGCAGGTGCATGTAGCTATTTTAAGAAAAATTCTCAAAGGATTACCATTTCAAGTTTTGGTATACTTTTTTTCAGTAACCAGCATAAATAGGTAAAGTTTAGTATTTTCTTTGTCTTAAGTTTAATATTTTGAATAAGAACTGACTTAAGGAAAATTTCTACTGAAATAAATATATGGTAAACCATGTACAAAATTAAATAATTAAGTCATCAATTATACCAGTAAGTGTTAGTGATAGGAAAGAAGTAGATACTTAATTCATCCTGCAGATAATGACTCTTGTTCTTGATCATTTAACTGTTAGAATGAAATTGCTCCTTTGCTTTTTATTTTTGTCAATTTTCTTAATAAAGAAAGCAATAAAAAAATTAAAGTTGTAATTGAATTTATTTACGTAAAATACCAACAAAATTGGATTTAATTCGCAATTTAATTACCCATCGGTATTACATGTATAATCAACAGTCAATTATCAGTAGGAGTTGTGCACCTAAATACCCTGGTCATCTAGTAACATGCCTTGATTTTTTTTTTATTGTCCTGAATTTCAGACAAGCTTAGGACAGGTATCCTGGGCCTAGCCTAAACTGTCAGACAAACTGGTCATACAATTTTACTTTATTTACTTCTTATTTTATTGATATATTTATTTTTATTTTTATGTTTTGGGTGAAAAAGTAAAAATTTCAGCTTTGAAAATATGTTACAATATCTGCTTTGCACAAACTCAGGAGACAACATAAGAAGCTTTGAATATACCAGTTCTCAAATTTGTTGTTTTACTGTAAGTCAAATTCAACTGCTGGGTATGTGCAGTTTGTTAGGAGTAATCAGTATAAACAACATAGACCCTGATCTGCCAGTGCATTATGAGATGGCAGATCAGAGTCTATGTTGTTTTGCAGCTGGACTGAATTATACGGGAGTATATATGGTAAAATAAAATGAATTTCCATCATAAAATATTAATTGCCTCTGGTGATTTTCGTGATTTCTAGAACCAATATAGACCTGGAAGTTGACATGTACAAACTTATAATAATAGAATATACAGAGGAGCCTCGTTAATCCGGACACCTTCGTTCCCAGTGAATATATCTGGCTTAACGAGTTTTCCGGATAATTGAATCATGCATATTTTTATTATACGATGTCATCATACTGTATACATGTACATGTACTGTACATGTACATGTATTTGCTAGCTGTAAATGTACTGTATATGCAATCATGGTTGAAATAAATTAATGAATACATCTATTGACTTGTGTTTATTTCACTTTATTATAACATGCACTTGTATGGCCTGCACTTTGTTCATGTCGGCACTATCTGCTTCTCCCTCATACAATTTTCGTTTGATGCCCTGCCGATTCTTGAAGCGTTGTAGCCAACCACGAGAATAGGCAAAGTCAGTGATGCCGAGTTGGTCTCCGAGTATCTTTGCCTTGGCAATGAGCATTTCATCGTTGATGGCGGCATGGTGGGCCGGCATGTCTGAGAACCACATGAATACAGCATCATCGATTTGTTGATATTTGGCATGGCGAGCTCGGGTTAGGTCTGCTGAGTTGGCAGGTACGGACGACCATTTGTCCTTGTTTTTTTTTTATGTCCGCAATTGCGGACTTGCCAATGTCTAAGGATGAGTAAGCTATAATATGCTGGCGGATATCTTGAATGGTAGCTTTTGGGTGATCTTCTTTGTGCTGGCAAATCTTATTTTTTATGCTGGCCGATATCTCTACTCATCTACGCTTGCTTGATGGTGTCGCCATAATAATATAAAAAGTACAATGAATACAAACTGATATCTCACAGTTAAATGCGTTATGGTAAACTTATAAAATGCATTAATTTCTATAATTCGTATTTTACTACAGTTACAGCTGTTTATGAGCCGATAATTGATGTCCCCTTTTATTCTGAAATGAAGCCCTATACTGTCCACAGCTTAAGTCAGTCCACTTTATTTGTTCAGTCATCGACAAACTGTGATTGTTACATACAATTTGGTAAACAACAAAGAGACTCAATGACACACTTAATTTATTAACCATATGTTACGTCAAAAAGTGTGGACGATTTGATCCCAGTGTGTTTATTTAATTATTAACACTCCCGCTGGCGACTAGCTAAAACAGACATTGTTTATACAATCGCTGGTTACAATATGGTCACGCTACTTGAAGTTTTTCCACATACATGATCACGTGATCAATTTATAACTTTAATGTGCCACTAGAATTTGACCATTCAGAGATTGATACATTGACACACCTCCAAATTTGCGTAGGTGAATCGGTGTTATCCAACTGACTGTATTTTCATGAACGATTTTTCGAATTTTCTTATTTTTGGACAGATTATTTCCAGATTATCGAGGCAAGTTTTATAGTAATTTTACACTTTGGTCCTCGATTTTGATTTCCGGATCCGGAACGCGGATTTCTTGATTAACGGAGCAAAATAACGTTTAGGAAATCCGTTCCCATTGAACTCTGTCCGGATAGCAAGGTTTCCAGATAAACGGAGTCCGGATTAACGAGGCTCCTCTGTATATAAGCATACATGATGTCGAAATTCAAGGCACCCAGGGGTTGAGATTTGGGGAACACGGGACCAAAAAGTGCATGAAGCCTGTGATCCTGCACTTTTAGTGCAACATTGTATATATATCTGTTTGTCTGCATATCTATCTAGTAAAATTTGTGACTATCTGCATATAAGTACCACCTGTGACCTATATACATGGAAGAAGAGGGGCAGCGATCATGTTACAAGGGGTTCCATTTGTACATAAATCTGTGCATAAACTTATACTGTTATCATACAAGTTCTTTTTAGCAACCGATTCACATCATGGTCCTCAAAAGGCATAGATTTTTACATTTAACTATATTAACTTTTTCTTAGCCTTGAATAGTTTTTAAAGATAGCAATAATCAAAATCATCTTGTTAACCTGTTTATTCAAAAAGCAGATCTGAATCACAATGAATCCAGCTAGATTGAATTGCTTTGCGGGAGGAAGCATGCACTGCACTGTGTGGGTACAAATTTGAGATCAATAATTTGTTTTATTACATGTACATGTTGTAGACAGCTAAATATATAATACATTTGAGAATGAAATCAGCAATAAATTATGTATACACGCATTTATTCCATGGATAACATTGATTTATCATCATTTTTAGATTGACTATTTTGGGAAAATTTGGACAACATGTATGATGTAATTTCTAGATCAATGTTGCATCTGGACATACTGTATATACTTGCATAAAAATCAGGTCTAACTGTAAGCAACATAGACCCGGATCTGACATCACATAATGCGCTGGCAGATCAGTGTCTGTTGTTTGTTCTACTGATTACTCCTAACAAACAGCATAGACCCAGATCTGTTGGTGCATTATCCAATGGCAGATCTGGTTCTCTGCAGTTTGCAACTTTGACTCAACTTAGATATTGACATTATACAGTAATGATCAGTGCCAAGATAATTATGTATAAAAGGTGAAAGAAGATGTACTTCCTGAAATAACACAGATCACAAAGAAATATATTACAGCATCAAAAGTTGGATGGTACTTTTCAGCAGTTCCAATTAGGCTATTTTTCTATAAGGCCAGACAGAAAAATATTTGCAATATAATGATTTTGGGTTGTTTGTTTTTTTTGCGTAATGAGAAAAACTAAGTTTAATCTTTCAGTAATTAAAATATTTTGAAATCTGCTCTTGAAAAGTGAAATAATGTTTATATTATTGACAAGAATTGGTTGGATGCCAGTACCTAATAAAAATCTGTTGATGAAGACTTGGTCTCTTGAATGGAAAATTGTGCACAATGGCTTGATGGTGCATCAGTATACAGTAGATAAAATGTTACCGTATGTACTTGTGTATAATCCAGGTCCAAATGCAAACAATATAGACCGTGATCTGCTGTCGCATAATGCGATGGCAGATCAGGGTCTGTGTTGTTTGTAAAACTGATTAGTCCTTACAAACTGCATAGACCCAGATCTGCTGGCGTATTATGCGATGGCAGATCTGGGTCTATGCAGTTTGCAGTTGGTATTAGATTATACGCGAATATATATGGTACGTTGATTTTCTGTAAGTTTTGTAACAAGATCTGTGTCAAAACAGATACATATAGGTGGCAGAGTTGGATCCAGGTTTATTTTCGATTGGGGTTTAAATTTGAGAAAGAGGGGGTGATTCATTTAGCTTGAAATATTTATCTTTCCATGTATATCGGTGAAAAGTATAATGTTTCCTCTGAAAATAAAGGGGCTGTTGGGTGGGGGGGATGGGTTTCAACTGAACTGAACTTCCAGACCCTCTCTAAATATTCCTGTGTTTGGTCACTTATGAGGGTCTACACTCTGTTGATGAGGGTCTACACTCTGTTGATGAGGGTCTACACTGTTGATGAGGAACTGAATCTATAAAAAAAACAGCAAAGCATGGATCAGCAACTACTGGTCTCCTTTCAGAGTGATCAGAAAGTTTATCCCTTTTATTTAGCTATCCCTGAAACTTTACATTTGTTTGCAAATCTGTGAGTATAAAGGTCCCACAGTGATGGAGTTTCTGCAAGCAGTGCAAAATTTGGTACTCTAAAGCTTATTAACCTAGATTATCTAGTATATGTTGTGATAAACTAAAGCGATCAGTTTGTGTACTATGACTGCATTTGCAAAAGTGCAGTATTCTCCCATGATAAGATCATGGGGCCAGTCTACTAAATTTGTCCAAAAATGAGGAGTGAGCTTAAAATTATTATTATTAGACAAAGTAAATATTTGCCAAAATTAAAAAAAAAATGAGTGGGTTTATTAGAAAGAATTGGCGTATCATTGGATAAATACCATACCTTATCTACTTATGTATGATGTGTGCTAATTGCAAACAGCCAAGACCCAGATCTGACATTGCATAGCACCCTTGTGCATCAGAGTTCATGCTGTTCTTTCTACTTATAATTTAAAGAAAACAGAATAGAACTGGTCCTAAATTACAACAACAGAACTTATATCTGAACTTGAACTTAATTTGAGATTTATGGTGTAATTGGGACTAGTTGTTTGGATTTTATGAAGAGAACTTCAGTCTGGACTTAATCTTAAGTCTAGAATACAGCGATCTGATTGTTTGAAATTTAAGTCGACTTAAAACTGACTAAGTAAATGGCTTAAGTTGAGACATGGTGAAATTGGAGTCAGTGGTCTGGATTTCACCACAGACCTTTAGTCTGGACTTAAACTTTAGTCTAGAATGCAGCAATCTGATTGGATGAAACTTAAGTCTGACTTACAATTGACCAATCAAATATTTAAGTTTAGACTTAAAGATCAATGTTGGTGAAATTGAGGCCCTATCTCTTGGCACATCATGAAATGTCAGATCTGGGTCTATGTTCTTCACAGCTGGGTGCTTGTTTTACAAGGAAAATATGATACAATGTCAAGGACAGCATTGCTACTTTTGAATTGTTTTCTGCCTTAGCACTTGTGAGTATATTGCACAATTCTGCTGGTTCTTTGTAATGTTGTTTCAATTAATTGACTTTATCAAATATTAGTCACTTTCTTTGCAATGGCCCATTAAGCGAATAACATTTTCATCATTGATGTCATTTGAAATCCAGTTCATGTTAAGTACTTTCTAACTTTATTGGAAGTTTTTGCTTTGTAGTTTGTTTTTTTTCCCTGAAGGAAAATGGGATTAAAATGTCCAGAAAAACTGTTCCTGTTTTTTATAAATTGTGCTGTAATTTTTAGCTAGAATTTTTTGGAAATAGATTCCATTAACATTTCTTAAGAATTCTTGAAAAATCTTTAGTTTTGAAAGATGTCCTGGGTAAAAAGAAATGTAATTGATTTGCAATCAGTTACAGGGAACACATAATTGATTTGCAATCAGTTACAGGGAACACATAATTGATTTGCAATCAGTTACAGGGAACACATGATTGATTTGCAATCAGTTACAGGGAACATAGTTGATTTGCAATCAGTTACAGGGAACACATAATTGATTTGCAATCAGTTACAGGGGACACATGATTGATTTGCAATCAGTTACAGGGAACACATAATTGATTTGCAATCAATTACAGGGAACACGTTGATTTGCAATCAGTTACAGGGAACACAATTGATTTGCAATCAGTTACAGGGAATACATGATTGATTTGCAATCAGTTATGGGGAACATATGATTGATTTGCAGTCAGTTACAGGGAACACATGATTAATTTGCAATCAGTTACAGGGAACATAATTGATTTGTGAAATTTGAACCAATTCCCAGCACTAGTGCTGTACAAGCAAAATATGAAAATGAATCTGTCTAGCAAATTTTAATGGAGACAAAAAAATCCCCTTTACAGAAAATGAGGGAAATAATACAAAAAAGCTCAGTGAAAGTCATACAGAAAGGACAGAGAAGGGGTGGGACTAATTTTTCTTGTGTGAACTGTCTTTGTATTTCCCGAAAGGTTTTCAGCAAGAAACTCGATCTTACTTAGCTCAAAATATCCTATAATTTAATATGATACTTGGAGTGCATCATCTATGTCATTAGTAATGGAAAATAAGTCAAGAATATCCTGAAATCTGTATGGTTATAACATTATTATCATCAAAGATACAGTCAACATTGTCATTAATAGAGGGAAATAAGTCAAGAAAATCCTGAAATCTCTATGATTGTAACATTATTATCATCAAAGATACAGTCAACATTGTCATTAGTGGAGGGAAATAAGTCAAGAAAACCCTGAAATCTCAATGATTGTGACATTATTATCATCAAAGATACAGTCAACATTGTCATTAGTGGAGGGAAATAAGTCAAGAAAATCCTGAAATCTCAATGATTGTAACATTATTATCATCAAAGATACAGTCAACATTGTCATTAGTGGAGGGAAATAAGTCAAGAAAATCCTGAAATCTCTATGATTGTAACATTATTATCATCAAAGATACAGTCAACATTGTCATTAATAGAGGGAAATAAGTCAAGAAAACCCTGAAATCTCAATGATTGTAACATTATTATCATCAAAGATACAGTCAACATTGTCATTAGTGGAGGGAAATAAGTCAAGAAAATCCTGAAATCTCAATGATTGTAACATTATTATCATCAAAGATACAGTCAACATTGTCATCAGTAGAGGGAAATAAGTCATGAATATCCTGAAATCTCTATGATTGTAACATTATTATCGTCAAAGATACAGTCAACATTGTCATTAGTGGAGGGAAATAAGTCAAGAAAACCCTGAAATCTCATTGATTGTAACATTATTATCATCAAAGATACAGTCAACATTGTCATTAGTGGAGGGAAATAAGTCAAGAAAACTCTGAAATCTCTATGATTGTAACATTATTATCATCAAAGATACAGTCAACATTGTCAGACTTTTGGCCTTGAGTTTGAATTTCATGCTCAAAATATTTTGGTAATACTGGGCCTAGTGTTCTTTAGGAAGGGTTCTTCTGGACGCCCACTTTTTTCCATCTAATTGACTGTGTGCATGTTTTTCTTCTCATTTGATCTTATAATTAGTCTCAGATGAGTGTGTCAGCTGTCATTCAACTATGTACAGTTCATTGGTACCTGACCGATCATGCAGCTATATATAGGTGCGAATGTTACATACATTTGCATCCCGAGTCCACATCTTTGAGTTCGAGAAATGTTAGGATGGGAGATTACATCACACATTTATATCCTACTATGCATATAACCAATGCAATTTAAAATCTTTATCAAGGTACAAACAACCTTGAAAAATCCTTGAATTTGAGGGTTGCCTTAATAACTACTTGAATTTCTTGAGAAAAAAAACCCATGAATATTGCCCCAAAATACCATTTTTTAAATTCAAAAATTTTGTTACATATTTTCCAAAAACAGTAAATGGATAAATACATAAAATGGGATAAAATTGGGTGGATCAAAAAATTATCCTTTTCATGGGTAGTTGCCAGATGGAGTATTGTTCCTTTGCTCTAATGGCATGTAAATTGTTTTTACTGTATATGCTTGCCATAAGATGGAGTGTATTATGTTATGATGTTGTCCATCCATTTATCTGCTTGTACTTTCATCTATCTGTATGTCTGTTACCAATTTCATTTTTGCACAATAACTTTAGTTCTCTACCATCTACAGTTACCATGCTTAGTGCATTTTGGGCAGTTATGATAAGAAAAAACCCTATTGATTTCGATGTCCAGAGTCACAGTCACTGTTACTGAAAGAAGAAAAAGGGTTTCTGCACAAGAAGTTGAGAATTCTCCACCATCTACAGTTATCAAACTTTGTTGATGTCTTATACTTGGGGTAAAGAAGAAACTTATTGATTTGGGGGTTAAAGGTCAAGGTCACTGTGATTGAAAGAAGAAAAATTATTTCAGCATTAGTAATTCTAGTTCTTTGCAAAATCTACAGTTACCAAACTTTGTGGATGACTTGCACATGGGGTAAGTAAGACCCCTATTAATATCGAAGTCAAAAGGTCTAAGGTCAAGGTCACTGTGACTGAAAGAAGAAAAATGGTTTCATACAGTAATATGAGTTCTTCACAATCAAGTTTCCAAACTTTGTGGATAGCTTGCACTTAGGGTAAGGGTAAACACTGTCAATTTCAGGGTTAAAAGGTCAAGAGTCAAGGTCACTGATGGAAAGAATGAAATAGTTCCAAACAATAACATTACTTCTTCATCATATACCTGGGCCAAACTTTGTGGATGACTTCCACTTGGGGTAAGGAAGAAGTCTGTCAGTTTTGAGGTCAAAGGTCAGGGTCACTGTGATTGAAAGAAGAAAAATGATTTATGCACAATAACATTTTTTCTACATCTCAGACCTGGATCAGATGTTGTTGATGGCTTGCACTTGAGGTAAGGAAGAAGTTTATTCATTTTGGGGTCCAAAGGTCAAGTCACGGTGACTGACAAAAAAAACAACAACTTGTTAATGCACATATATCTCAGATACCTGCATAGAAGACTATTGAACAGGTGGGTGGGCATATAATGTGCCATTCCTGTACTCTTATTTCTTCTACTTTCTTCATATTCATGTAGTGGTAAACTAAAGTAACGTGGAGAATGTTTAATTTCTATAAGAAAAATACTCCCTGAACACTTTTAAAAGTCCTTGAAAAGTCCTTGAAAGCAACTCTCTGGGGCTTTGGAAATAACTTTTTGTCACGTTTGATAACACTTACATGCAATTTTCATGAAATTTTAATGAAACACTTCAAAATATTTTTAAGGAGAAAAAGAACTATTTAAAATAAATAGCTATGTTTATTAATGGGCAGTGCATTATCCGTTTTTCCAAGTGGGTAGTTGGACATAATATAGCTATGAGATTTTAACATGTACAGGTATGAATAAATTATTAATGCGGTCAGCAAAATACAGTTATAATTTGAGAAAAAAATGGTCTAAAAGGAAAACTGTTTAGGACAACATTCTTTTTTTTTCAAGATGTGTATAATGACCATTTTGGGGCCATTGGTCTTAAATTTTTGGTCAATTAGTTTTGATTTATTTACTGTAAATCACAAAATCTTTGTGAACAAATTTGTTTTTTTGAGAATTCAGCAAGGAAACTGAATTTGTGCAAATACTGTTTGCAGCAAAGACCATGACACATCATAGTGTGTATCTGTGTGTGTAATATATAATTCGTTCCAAGCAGTAATCAAACCTCTGTTGCGAGTAACAGCACCTGTCAACTAGTTCTCACCCACCAGTGCCCTAATCCACTCCGCCATTTGCTCATCCCCCAAAGGATGGAACAGGGTTGTAGTTAAGGATTCTAGGTGCACAAGAACTCGCTCATGAACTTGGCAGCATTTAACACTTGGCTATATGCACAAACCTGCTGGTATTCTTTTTAGAAATGCAAGGTATTTATATGAAAATATAATTATCAATTGACACCTATATATCAGAGAGGAAAGCACTTATCCCAGGATCCAACATGTATGGAGACATGATTATATGAAAGAAATTTTATAGAATGGCACCTGAATATAGTCTAACAGGTGAGAAAGTCAAAATTCATCTTTAGCAAGAATCATAAATGTGAATTAGAACTCACTTGATAAGCAAGTGGCATTTAGTGGGTATGTGCTTATATCTGAGTATTAAATGATGCTTAGAGGGTATGTGCATATATGTGAGTGTTAAATGATGCTTAGTGGGTATGTGCATATATGTGAGTTTTAAATGATGCTTGCTTAGTGGGTATGTGCATATATGTGGGTGTTAAATGATGCTTGCTTAGTGGGTATGTGCATATATGTGAGTGTTAAATGATGCTTGCTTAGTGAGAATGTGCATATATGTGAGTGTTGAATGATGCTTGCTTAGTGGGTATGTGCATATATCTGAGTGTTAAATGATGCTTGCTTAGTGTGTGCATATATCTGAGTTTTAAATGATGTTTGCTTAGGTGAGTGATTTCTCATGCACCTTGAGTTTTTAGATAGATGGATAGATAGATATTATTTATTACAAATTTACAAAGATACAACTGTTGCATGTACAAGACTCAAAAACATTTGATGACACTAAACTTCTATGATTCACAGAATAAATGGGATAGTATTGGCCTCTGTAGACAGATGGATATTATATTAAGGTGGCTGCTGTAGCAGGTATGACTGAATTGAAGCCAATTGCCATGGGTGGCATTTGTCAGTCAGCTATAGCATAACAGAGATTGCATTGGACTGCTACTAATTAGATGGCCTGCTAGGTGTGACTCGTTACATAATTGGGTGACCATATAAAAGCTTGCCCAATTAAGTACATAATTGGATGACCATATATAAAAATTAAGTACAGTAGATAACAAGAATTTGTGCTGGTTCAACTTTTTATAACTTACTTTTCATCCAGGTTCCATGAAATCTTTGCCACATATTAGTGAGTCTTGTTTTAATAGATATTTTAGTAGATATGCAAATGAGTAGGCTGGGCCTTCTTTGTTTTTCTGAGAGGTGGGTGGGTCAGTCTTTGATGTCTTCTGACAGTTAAAAGGAATTTATGCCCCCTTAACACCATACATGGATATATCCTGTATATAAGGTATCATTATATAAGATTTTATCTTGATGGACTACATATTTATGTTTCTTTGGAAGGATTTATTTTCTTAACATTTTTGCAAGATTTCTTTATATTTTTAGAACTAAACCTTTAATTGGCACTATAATGCCAGGATTGTGCTTATGTGCCATTAAACACTACACATTCAAACCATTATATAAGATTTTTTTTTTTTTTTTTGATTAACGAAAGTGTCCATTGGTAGAGGTGCCCTTGAACCAGAAGAGTCCTTTTGAGTTTGAAGACAGATTCTCTTTTGCAGTAGATATGTTGAAGTAGAATAGAAATGTATTTAGCTTGAAAGAGGTCATTTGTTGACAAATTCAAAGTCTTCATGATTTCATCCTGGAGAAAATAGGTGTTTCATTATTTTGAAATTAGGCAAAATATGGTTCATGGAACATTTCTGAGTTTAGTACAGAGAGAATAGTTTTTCAACTGAGAGGAAAAAAGCATTCTAGAAGGGAAAGGTTTCCATGTCCTCTTATACTCCCACAGTAAATCTTTCTGACACTGATAAAATGCACTTTGGTGTGGCCTGTTATGTTTATTAGATCTCCAATTTGCTAACTGTCACAATGAATACAGGAGGGAGTAATTTGTCTGGTAGACTGTCCATCTGTGATAGACCACAGGCATTCTGACTGTGGCATTTCATTTTTCAGTAGCAATGGGACATATCAATAAAAGCCGAGTCAGGAAAAGTCTTACATCTAATTAACATCAAAACCTCCCAATTAAGACCTCAGATTGGAATGAGGAGGTGAGAGTTGTTGTCATGTTCTGGGGATAAACTTGCTTTGTCAAAAAGTAAATGGGACTTGCCAAATGTGTGCACTGTTGGGATGCAGTCTTTATTTTGGGTGGTTGAGGAGGTTTTAGGGCTATTCCATTTAAATCTACTTTTTTCATGTGTACCACTACTAAAAAAGATGGCATATATTACACAGAAAAGACCAGAAACGAAATCGGTTCAGACCCTATCTCTACAGAACAAAGAAATATAAAAGTGCATTCTCAGTCTCTCCACCAGGTACATTTAGATTGAATAGCCTCATGGTAATTCTTGTTTTTTTTCTTTCATAAGTTTTAGGTGCTGCTAGCACTTTATGTCATAAATGTACGAAAATACCATTGTATGAATCACTTCTGTCTTCCTACAGCTGTAGAAACTTTACCTAATCCTTGGTATAAACACATGGGTATTTAATAAGATGTTTACAGGAAAAAACTAAAATACATAGAACTTAAAATATTGAGATAATCACTTAACCTTATAGGTACATAATACAGTGATGTATCACTTTCCTTATAGGCATATAGTTCAGTGATGTATTGCTTTATCTTATAGGTACATAGTACAGTGATGTGTCACTCAGCTATAGGTACATAATACAGTGATGTATCACTTAGCTTATAGGTACATATTACAGTGATGTATCACTTGCCTTATAGGTACATAGTATAGTGATGTATCACTTACCTTATAGGTACATTGTAAAGTGATGTATCATTTGCCTTATAGGTACTTAATACAGTGGTGTATCACTTGCCTTATAAGTAAGTAGAACAGTGATTTATGACTTACCTTGTAGTGATACAGTGATGTATCACTTACCATATAGGTACATAGTACTGTGATGTACTGGTATCACTTACCTTATAGGTACATAATACAGTGATGTATCACTTACCTAACAGGTACATAATACAGTGATGCATCACTTACCTTATAGATACATAACACAGTGATGTATCACTTACCTTTTAGGTACATAGTACAGTGATGTATCACTAATATCTGTATCTCAATGCATATTTTGATCAGAAGTGAATTGAAAAGAAAATATTTTAAAGTGAAGCACAGTATTTTTAATACATATGCTTTGCATTTAGCAAGTTTGGTAAGTTCTTCACACTGTTTAGAAAGTACCGATTACAGGTTCTCATTACATCTAAGCAAGCACAACATTTTGTGAGAAAACAAAATCAGCCAATGTATTATTATGGAAGACATCATGTTGACCTTCAGTTATTATGGAAGACATCATATTGACCTTCAGTTATTATGGAAGGTATCATATTGACCTTCAATTATTATGGAAGACATCATATTGACCTTCAGTTACGATGGAAGACATCATATTGACCTTCAGTTATTCATAACAATTTATATAAAAATGCTTTGGAATTTACAGTATTCACAAAAGTTTATTTGTATTCACAAATAGGATTCACTGTATTATGAGGAGTCTTGTGGATTTTTTGTAAGTGGGAACTAACTTGTGGCTACATATAGTAATTAGGTATAATACAGTCAAATAACTGATGTCCAGTGATATAGGATCTTATCAGTTAACCATTAATGACCTGGAAAATTACTAACTGACCTTCTTGATAAGTGATTAAATGTAGTCATTGCCCACAGGTAAAACTTGATTTATCTGCACTTACCTTTGTATACTAATACATGCAAATTTGCTGTCTACTCACCTGTTATTGGAATGAACAGGTATGTAATTTATGATGTTTATCATGCCCTAATGTTTGATGAACACATGCGTATTAATGATACAAATCATCTTTTATGCAGGCACTTGAGGAAATCTCTCCGCTTTATTAATCATATTGTGATGAACAGAGTTCTGTTTCTATGCACAACTTAAGTTAATGCAGAAAGATTTTATATACTGTAGTTTTATGCCTTAGTCGGGAATTGCAGAAATAAAATATTGGGGGCAAGTACTTACACAAAATATCTGGTGCACTACTTAAGAGCAGGGTTGACCACACACATTGCAAAAAATTGTTTTTTTCCCAATGCTGTTATAGAGGACAAACTTTATGTACATGAAATAAATAGAAAAGTGATCAGAAATAGCACACAAAAAAAGATAAAGTTACCTATAATGTTTTTGGCCTTATTCCATTATTCATACTTCAGATTACTTTATTGTTAATTACCTGAAAAAATTTAGACATAAAAATAAGCTGCCAATGCAAGAAATTTGAGAACAATTTTAAGTTTAAAAAATATGATTTTAATGTTTAAAAAAAAATTCATTTATAGATTAGCCATCTGGATATCCATATCGGTGACTAAACATCTGTATCATACAGAAAAATCCTTATATATGGTCAGCCTGAAGAAGTGAAAAGGGACATGTATACTTGTCCATTAAGTAGTCCCTCACTATAAAGCCCCTCCGTATACAGTTCCCATTTTAATCATAAAAGTGCGGTCATTTATCCCATTATATTGGTAACATTTTGTTTTATCAGTGTTTCTTATTTTAAATCTTGCCACATGAAAACGAAGTATAATGTGATTTCACCTTTTTAAATGATCTATTTTTGTGGTTTATTGCACAATTGGGACACATCCTTGTTGGAACATCCCTCAATATAAGGTTCTCTCACTTATAATACAAATCCCTTTATGTCTTCCATGAGCATCATTATAAAGAGAGTGCACTGTAATACAATAGGACCTAATTTATTCACACCTGTTTCATCCGGAATATTGATTTATGGGATCATTACATCACTCTCTGATTTTAGCACTGTCCACGGGAGCCAAATAGTATACCACCTTGCAGTGAGACTGCCCTATAATGAAGTACATTATACATACAATACTCCCTCATTATAATGCTGTCCATTGGAGTCAGGAGTATACTGCCTTATAATGAAGTACATTATACATACAGTACTCCCTCATTATAATGCTGTATATTGGAGTCAGGAGTAGACTGCCCTATAATGAAGTACATTATACATACAATACTCCCTCATTATAATGCTGTCCATTGGAGTCAGGAGTATACTGCCTTATAATGAACTACATTAAACATACAGTACTCCCTCATTATAATGCTGTATATTGGAGTCAGGAGTATACTGCCCTATAATGAAGTACATTATACATACAATACTCCCTCATTATAATGCTGTCCATTGGAGTCAGGAGTATACTGTTTTATAATGAAGTACCTTATGCATACAGTACATAATGAAGTAGGATCCATTCCCATACCCACTTTATAACATGAATGGTGTTATAATGAAGGGCCTTATAGGGAGGTAGTGTTGTATGGATGACCTCCATGTGTGGAGATTTGGCCTTAATATGACTCATACATGCAAGCCCCCATTTATCGAAATGAACACAAAGCACGTGTGTCTTGATTGATTAATCACAACCGTAAACACTGACAGCTAATGCCTCAGAGCGAAACTATTTCCTCAACCTGAATTTGATTGGATAGTAATGGACATTACTATTTCCTCAACCTGAATTTAATTGGATAGTAACGGACATTACATAAATTATTATTCATTAGTTAAGTCATGCAAATCATAAACTCAGTTTTGATTGGCTAATAGTGACATCATAGTTACCAAAATTAAGCACAAAATATTTACAGTGTAATAAATGAATTATTAATTAGGGTTAATTATTCAGTGAAGTCAATTTTTGATTGGCCTTTAATTACATATCATTATTTGACCGTCTGTTTGATACAGATGAGATCACTCATATACACAGTGAACCTTGTTGGACTAACCAAAACCTCATACGAGTGGCTGACTAAATTTAGTTGATAATCTCATCCCTAGATTACACAAGATTGCAGATAGAAGTATGCGAGTCCATTATGTCCTCTTTATGTGTACAAATTATCTATTAACAATATTGATAAAGGAAGATAATAACAATTAACAATATGAACATGTAGCTGTGTATTAAGCAAAGATAATTATATAAGAATTTAAAAGGTGTGTAAAAAGCAGAATGTAGTTAAATTATTATTTTATTCAAACAATTTTTGTGTTTCCTGAGGAGTTGGGATGAACAGAGTTTTACAGCTTCTTCTTTAAATAAATTACCTGATTATAACACCTTAGGAGTATGACCACCACCTTGCAAATCCAGCCCATCCAAGTTAAATTTAGCTATATAAAAGCTAAAAGTTGTCTGCGCACATAGTTGGGAGTCAGTCAAGAGTGATCTCCCCCTGAATAGAGGGATTGGCACAAAATCCTGTTCGTACTACCATGCAAAAATACTGTATCAAGTGGTATTTAACACACTACTGAGTGAGTTGGAGGAGTTTCTCACATAATAAAAGTATGCTACAGCTATATTTCGAACTATTTCTCGCTCTTTCCTGTCTGAGACAAAGTTTTCAAACTTTATTATAACAACATCTTTGTCTGACAATTCACATGTCATTGCCTGTTTGTTCTAAGTTCCATAGTCATTTGTGCGTTCATTCAACAATGTGTACTTGACTGGATAATATTATCGTGCAGATAATTTTTCTGGACATTTATTTGTTAACTAGCTTCCACTTCAAGGTAAGTTAATGTCATGCTTTTCGATCACTGACTGTATAATACTACAGACCAGGAAAGTTGTGCATTTCATTTCTAATGACATTTATATTGTTCACTAGCATCCAAATCACCGTAAGTTTATGCAATGCTTGAATGATTTTAACTGCTTTGGTCATTATTACATTCATTCATTAATGTGTACTTGACCTATTATATGTTTTCACTCATTGACTCGATAATATTATCATGCAGATAATTTCTATACACATTTATTTGTTCACTAGCATCCACTTCACGGTAGGAATTGGTTAATGGGATCTAGTATCCCCTAACCATCCCAGCATCATGAACCTGGGACCAAAAGGAAGGAAATGATGGCCCTGTTCTGTCAAGACCAGACTCTGCCACTAGATATAGACTGCTCACGGTCAATACTGAATCCTATATAGCCTACAGATATGCCTGTGGGGACAGCTTACGATGAACTAATTTCATATATCCCATCCAGGCATCAACACATAGGCACTCGCAGGAAAGAGATGGTCCCATGTCGCTCTATGGCCAGTTTAGTACCATTGTGCCCAGTTGCTATTACAGATCAAGGGTAGTCTGTAGTCATGAAATGGTCTATACCTATTACAGATCCTAGTAGGCCTGGAAACTTATGGATCCATCTCAGTCCATAGCCATCACCAACCAATATCAAATGGCTCCAGGACTTATTTCCAGTGATGTCTCCTGTGATGTTTCAGTCCTGTATAACTGGACCATGAAAAGTACAGTCTGTGATAGGTATTATGACCATGGTTCTGAAAGAAGAAAATGATGGCTCTGTTCCATCAAGACTGGACTTTGCCATCCAATGTGGATCATGTATGGTCAGCATAGATTCCGAGATGGCCTTTTATGCCTGTGGTGGTTGGTGATAGTAATCCAATATCACATACCCCACCTCAGCACCATAACACTGGATTCAGCATTTCAGATCACATGGTCTCTACCCAGTGCCTTAGGTATCATGACAGACCCATGGTCAGTATAGTGCCATGACAGGCCCAGGTACTAAGACAGACCATTATGGCACCAATGTGGTTCATAACTTGTATGCAGTCCATGGCTTTTATGGATCCGTCTAGGTCCTTGCAATCATGGACCATTGTTGTATGGCTTGATTGACCACCAAGACTTAGCAATATGGTATTGGCTATGGCGAAATTCAAGCCCTGGATGATCAATACCATAACAGTATACAACGACACTTTGACTGGTTATAGATCCAGCTCTCAACCTGTTCATTCAGGCACCATGATTTGGAGTGGAAAATTCACAGAGAGGTTGTCAACACCATTCACAAGGGAGACTGATCACATTCGGGGACTAGGTTACATAAGTTCAGAGCACTTTCCTTTGGATTGAACATCAGTCCCAGAGTTTTAATATGTATTAAGGACAGAATTGTGTTGATTTTTACAGCCACCTTCATGTCAGTGATTTACAGCTACCTGGTCAACAGTTTTACAAAAGCATCAGGTGCATTATATTTTAGATCAAGATGTGCTCTTGTTTCACATCTGCTTCTCCTTGGATTTCTTGCCAACAAGGACAAATCCAAGATAGTACCATCTCAGGGTTTGATTCCATAGTGTATAATGTTCAAAATGCATGTGAACAGGGTCTCTTTATCTCAAGAACATGCATTGAAATCATCTCAGCTGCATCTTCAGGCCTCTCAAGAATCACATCTCAGACCAAGAATTCCTTTGCCTATTGGGTCTCAATGCGATGTGGATCTCATCATCCTGGGTTGCCGGTTTATGAGACCATTACAAATGATTCTGTTGTCAATGGTTACCGAAGCCATGCCCATTGGTACACAGACAGTACTATTTTCCGATTATATGTACTAGCTGGAATCAATCACTGATGGATCTATTTGCAACAAGGTGGAACACAGACTCTCAACCTTTATCTATTCAGTCAGTGATCCAAAGGCCTGGGCAGCTGACTCTCTTTCCATAGATTGGATGCCTTTGCTTATCCTCCAAAACCTCTGATCCACACAAAGTGAGGGAATTGAGTACTGTCTTGTCCTAATTACCCCAAGTAGCTTATTTTCTCCTTTGGCTTTTCGAGATGAAGAAGTTAGCACCCATCAAGATATCAAAGGTTACCGTTCCACAAACTCAGACACATTGCATCACCATGGAAGGGAAGATATAGAGCAAAGCAAAGACCTCTTTGAACTTCTGGCAATCTTTGATCTGTCATGACTACATTCATGCAACAGGACAAATCAGGAGATTTGTAAAATTTTATAGGGAGTTTTGACTTCAAAAGAGGGAGGATTTTCAATGAGACTGGCGAAATTGTCATTGCGGCACGTCTTTAACTTTCTTATCCAGATGAAGACCCAAAGGTTGGGTCACTATGCGAGTAGTTTTCGTCTATTTGTATGAGAACTTTTGTGTGATTTCCGAATCAGAGAACTTTATTTTGAAACGATCTGAAAAATTATCTGCTACCATCATTGAATTTCGTGTGATATTTCGGTTGCTTACATTTTGGCGTTTTAACCTTGGGGGATAACACACACTTACATGCTTAGACATCTCAACAAACTTTAAACACTGCAGCCAAACCAACCCTGTTTTATGCTGATTGAACTCTTTAGTAATCCAATTAATCTCTTTAATCCGTTTGGAATTCTGGTCACACATAGTATAATCCATTTTGACAAACTTCCATCACTGAAGCCAACCGAACCTGCCGACATATTCAAAGGGATGTTAATTTTTTTATGCTGCTTGAAATTAGCGACTAAATCATCTTGCCCTGCTTAAGCCAGTTCACAGTCATGTGGTCACAGGCAGTATTACCTCACAGGGAGCAAGATGTGAAAAAAAATCAAAAAAATCAAAGTTTTAAATAATAATTTTTGAGTACACAGGAGATTTAAGTGAGCGATGGGAGGGACACTAGACACTCCTCATCTTGGGAGGAAAACCCTCCTATCCAGGAGCTTCACATGTATGCGACTGAAGGCTTTGACCAGTGCCTAAAAGGGAATCTACTATGGGTTCTGACATGGTTGGAAAAGGCACCATTGGAACCGCTATTTCGAGCATCATTGGTTCATCTCTTGTATAAGACCTGCTTCCTAGTTGTCCCAGCTACAGCAGGCAGGATCAGCAAAATACATGCCTTGTCGGTCAACACTAACTATCTACAGTTCCGTTGGGATGGTTCGATTTCACTCATGATGGTCCCTGCTTTCATTGCGACGAACAAGCTTATACCATGGGCATTCAGTCTTTTGTGGTGAAGCCTCCTTCCATGTTAGACCCTTCACCTCAGGGCCATCAACAGGATCTAGTGAGAGCTTTTAATGTGGTGCCTAAAACAAACTGAGCTGGTGCAAAGTGGGAGACCTCATCTGTTATTACTTTTGAAAGAAGGAAAGGTTGATAGCTCAGGCTGTATAATACTATATAAGATGGGTTGTTCACTCTGCCTACAGAGAATTAACCTAAGATCAAATAAATTATTGCTTATTTCAGCTCATGGGGTTAGGGCAGTCACCACCAGCATTGCATTCAAGCATAACTATTCCATAATGGATATTATACAAGCCATGGGATGGAGGTTAGAGACATCTTTCTTTAGTTTTACCTCAGGGATCTTTCATCCCAAAGGGCTAAGTTTCACCTGGTGAGAACTATAGCAACGACACCACAGGCTGCCTTTCCAGGTCGTTCGTCAGCTTCTCAGTGATGTGGCTGTGTGACTTCCACTGGATTTGCGGGGGAAACATTTTTCCCAGTTAGCTGCGTCAATGCATATGGAGTCACTTCACCATCATAGTTACATCTCAGAAGTTGAAGCTGCCTTGCATGCCTTAGGAGACTGAAGATAGGCCTTTTTCGGGGTAAGGTGATGTAACTTCCTCTATCTCTTACCTATTCTCCTAAGGCATTAGGATCGGATAAAGTATTTTGAAAAAGAAGAAAATTTTTGTAGTAAAATGTTTCCTCGATAATACTTACTCGATTATAATACGGATGTACCCTACCAGTTACATCCTACTGGCAGAACACGCATTCCCCTCCATCAGTAACTGAAGTATGGATGGGATTTGGCGCCAATCCCTCTCTCCAAGGGGAGATCACTGGATTAGCGATGTGGTGCACAGGTCATACTACGAAGATGTTCTGATCGGCTAAGTATTAAAAATTGGTTTTTCAGAAATTCCAGTGGAAGTTCTTTTATATATGATACTGTTATTTAGTCCAGTCCTGTTCATTTGATAAAAGAGCCCAGGCAATTGGAGTAAAGTGCCTAATGCTCAGGAACACAACATGATCGTAGGATTCAAACTTGCAACCTTTCAGTCGAGAGTTTGTCACACTAACCAACAAACCAGATTGACTTCTACCTCTATAAGATGCTGTTTATAGCATACTGGAGAGTACATTGAGCCTATTCTCCTGGATCACAGATATCGATAGCATAATGTAAACCCTAATCTTCAAGCTCATTGTGCAGCAGATATAGGTCTACAGACTGTTTGCATTTTGGTGTCTATTACACAATATTTTTCCCACGATATAAAACTGGACCTACGGTATATACTACGTATAAGCCGAGTCCAAATGCAAACAACATAGACCCTGATCTGCCATCGCATAATGCACTGGCAGATTAGGATCTATGTTTGTTCTATTGATTAGTCCTTACAAACTGCATAGACCCAGATCTGCCTGTGCATTATGTAATGGCAGATCTGGGCCTATGCAGTTTGTAGTTGGTATTGGCTTATATGCGAGTAAATACGGTAATCAATTTGTCAAAAAGTATCGAGATTGGGACTGAGATATCCTAAGTGAAACCGTAAAAGTGGGGAGTGGGCTTATTATGAAGTATGGGTCTATCATTGGATAAATATGCTACATGGGCAAATATAGTGCTCACAAAATTAGTGCAACTCCAGGCTCCTGAGCTAATTAACATATCACCGTACGTCAGTCAAAGTGTAACATGTGCTAGGACCTATAGACTGCCAACCAATACTATCGCAGACAAAGGTGTGAGGCATCACATGATTCACAGGTACTGTACATTGGAAGCTTGTTGGACATTCATATGGGGTAAGTAACAACATAAAATAATACTTTCATTTTATATGATGTGCTATGCAAATGAGTAGGGTGTGGTTCATAATGTCTGCTCTGGCAATAGGCCAGTTACAAGTTTATTTATGCAGACTAGTCAAGTCGACAATTTTTAGTAGCTTGAAAGGGATCACTGATACTATTAGAAAGTTTTTAGTAAGTTAAACATCAGAGCTGTATGTCATACTATGTTCTTTTACATCCATTGTGAATTTTTCAACAACTGTTGATGTACTGTGATATCTGGACAATAAGCGCATATGTATGAAAATAAGAGCATAAATGGGAAAGTGAGCACATGCTTTCTCCAGTATTTTTGTAGCAAAACTAAGTGCAGATCTGTGTCTAAAAATGAGTGTCTAAGACGTAACATTTACTTTTTGGGTGACTATTCAGTCATAATTATGAGATTAGTGTGACTATTTATCTATTTACAATGCCTAGTGATGTTACTGCCTTTCCTTTGTTCATATCTATTCTTCCTTTGATCAACCATTTGTATGTAATTTCTGTATATTAAAATATACATATAGCTGTATTGTGATGCATTTCATTGTTTATAAATGTTTATAAATGCACATAAAAAAGTGTACATGACCTTTACTAATTTAAAAGTTAGCATATACACCTACCATATATACTCGCGTATAAGTCAATACCAACAACAAACTGCATAGACCCATATCTGCCATCACATAATGCGCTGGCAGATCTGGGTCTATGCAGTTTATAAGGACTAATCAGTAGAACAAACAATATAGACCCTGATCTGCTGGCACAATATGTGATGGCTGATCAGAGTCTATGTTGTTTGCATTTAGACTCAACTTATGCACAAGTATATACAGTATTCAGATCTTAGGACTGTTCCAGTAAAACACACTTGGAATCCAGGACAGGCACTTTCAATGTGGAGTAGTTACTCATGGATGCAATTAGAATTTTGTATCATTTTTATATGAATTTTTTTAGTAATAAGAGTACCCTGGCATATATTTAAAAAAAATGCCTTCCCTGGGTTCCATGTATGTTTTAGTGGAACAGTCCTTAAAAGTATGTTACTATTTGTATGTCAATTAAAAGTTTTAGTATGAGATAAATAAGACTTTTACTAGATTAGTTTAACTACCTCTGTTAATAAAGTTTTCAATGGCTTAACATTCTACCTGGGTTACTTAAAGATTTGTTCATTTCATGTATTTACTGTATATACTCGTATATAATCCGATGCCAACTGCAAACTGCATAGACCCAGATCTGCCAGCTTTGTAAGGACTAATCAGTAGAACAAACAACATAGACCCTGATCTGCCAGGACATTATGCGACGTCGGATTAGGGTCTATGTTGTTTGCATTTGGACGTGGCATATACTTGAGAATATACAGTACATGCACTGCAAATTATTCAGCCTTTATATATTCAAGGGATACAGTATCTTTTTTAGTGCTAAATTCAGATGCAGTATTTCATCCTAATTAAGACTAGGATTGGCATAGCATTACACCTGCTTCCACAGCAACAAAGTTTCCATGCCACAAAATATATATTTTATGATTAGTTTGTATGATGCAAGGTGTCTATTGCAAATTTTAACCACTTTTATACATGGTGTAAAGAGTTTTAGCTAAGTGTTAGGCACTGAATCAAAGAGGAGATCTAGTTAATGTCCCTTTTCACACATTTTTTTTTTTCTAATACGTATGACAAATATTGTTTTTAAGTTTAAACATTAATCAATACTCTTGATTTACATGAAATGCTCAAACAATATCATTTTAGCCTAATGATCAGAACATATATATACTCACTTATAAGTCGAGTCCAACTGCAAACAACATAGACCCTGATCTGCTGTCACATATATTATATACTGATTAGTCTTAGCAAACTAAATAGACCCAGATCGCCAGCGCATTATACAGTGCAGATCTGGGTCTGTGCAGTTTGCAGTTTGGACTTGAATTATAAGAGAGTATATATGGGAAGTGAAAGAACTACTGTATATTCTTGCGTATAACTGGGTACAATTGCAAACAACATAGACCCTGATCTACTATCGCATAATGTGCTGGCAGATCAGGGTCTATGTTGTTTGTTCTACTGATTAGTCCTTACAAACTGCATAGACCCAGATCTGCCGGCACATTATGCGACGGCAGATCTGGGTCTATGCGGTTTGCAGTTAGTATCGGCTTATATGCAAGTATATACAATATTTTTAAGAATTATAGTATTTCTCCCATGATAGACCAGGGGTCCAGCCTGTTATATTGGTCAAGAAGTAGATATCGGACTTATTATCAGACAAAAATGTCCTTACTAAACATTGACCAAAATTTGGTAAAAATGGAGGTGGGGAACATTGGCCAAAATGTTAAATAATAATGGGGTGGACTTATCATCAAGCATGGGCATATAATCAGATACATATGGTAAGGTAAAAGTCAGTACAAGCTGTATTTGATTTTGTGTGTAACCTAAGCATGTGACCCATGTGTAAACAGTGTAAATTCAGATCTGCCATTGTGTTATACACCATCAGATCTTGGTCTGCACTCTTGGCTATATTTATGTTTCTAAGCTGGCAGAATAGATTCCTGATCTGCCAGCATACAGTGATCCCAGAATATAATGGTTTAAGGGAGTCATACAAGTACACCACTCTCTCAATAACTCGCACCCAGATAACTCGCAAACCCTCATAATGCTGGGTCAGGCATGGATCTGATTTTTTTTACTTGAAAATACCCCCAAACTTGGCCCCTATTTGTTGAACATGAAGAAAATCGCGATCAAAATTGGTAAATGAAACCTTGATATATTGCGCATTATCATCCAAAAATGTGGTTAGCACCTGGAAATTTGAATCAACACCATGAAATTCTCAACTTTTAATAAGAAGTCATATATTTTGTTAATTTTCTTTCCAAACAATATTCTCAGTACAATGTAAATAACAATATTCGATGAAATTTTGATCAATGGAAATGTCACTAATGCCTACTGGTGGCAATCCTTTAATAAATAAATACCAATAAAACAAGTTTTGTCAAATTAAATTCATGTTTTAGCTCTATCTTTTAATTCAGTTTCAGTGTAATTATACTAAATGCAATATTCCATCTTGTATTCAAACATGACTAATGTAAATCTACGGCCACAGCTATGTCCATGAACATTTCTGTGAGAACCTAATTAGGTGCTGACTGTGTTTTGATCTCCAACTTGTGGAAGTATTTGTTGTATTGTTACACTCATAAAAAGCAGACTTGCTTTGCATTATCATGTTAATTACATCTTTTGTATCAAATCAATAAAAAGGTGGTGGAATAAAAGAAAAGTTAAAAGGCATGCAAATCCTACATGCGTAAAAGCTAGTGGTGACAGTCGTGTGTTAGGTCAACTCATTTCAGTTGATCAGTTGAACACTGTAATAAATATTATTATGTAAGTAATGTAATTAAACTACTTTAAAAATTCTTACTCATTCACAAATGCAAAGATGGCAAGGCAACCTAGCAAAATGAGTACTTGGTGAATAAAAAGCTTTGTTTCACAGATACGGTTCATTATGGAGAAGTGAGTTCCAGAGTTTGTAGTGAACTTAAAATTCTTGAATTGGCACTCTGAGATTTCCTCAAGGATGATCATAAGTTTCACTATTACTTGCAATGAAATCACAGCATCAGTATTTTACTAATAGAATAATAAAAAAAAAGATAGAGTTTTGACATTGATGGTTGTTTCCCGAAATAAATATCCCTAGTTTTTTAAAAAAGGAATCTTGTTTTGTTGTGAATTAACAACAACAAAAAGCAGTGACATAATACAGAATGTTTTTGCGTACACTTGATAGTTGTTTAAACCTCTTGGAGTAATGTTGTTTACAATCTTTCAAAGGTTTGGTATCTTGAAAATAAAGGTAATATATAAAAATAAGCGAACAACTTCATTAGAAAAAGCTCTTTATTAACAATTCTTCCCAACACGAATATAAAATGAGTATTCAACCATTAAACAACCCTGTTACCCACCCACCCTGGTTTTCTTGATGTCCAGTGGAGATGGTGACCTTTTCTTAATTTTTAGAGGTCCCTCATTAACTCGTGCCCTCGTGTGGCATTTGCCCTGGTTGGGGTGGGGTTCTTCCAATATATTCTCTTAGACTTCCACGTCTCCTGACTTCTCTCCTATTTCTCCTTTCTCCGTCTCTCTATCTGAGACTATGGGACCAACTGTACTGATCTGTCCCTCAAAGCTTCCTGTGAAAAACCACAAGGCGTTAACATTTGTTTGATCGAACCTCATCTCACACTAAATCAACAATTAATCATCAGGCTGTTACAGTTTTGGCCACGCATGCGTACACATCGAAATTCCCACACACTTCTTGCAGGGTACACAATGGCGTAATAACACGGTATCAGCGAAAAATCCTACAGACATCAATACATTGCGTTACATCAGTATATACCCATATATTTTTAATCTCATTGTACTACAATATTACAACAATCAGACGCATGTCTGTGCATTACGCTCCCACAAGCGCACACAAATATTCAATATTCATATACTAATTTTACACACTGCGACCATTTTCCAAGCTACCATTCAATTCAGCAATGGCAAAATCTATAATCACATAACAAATGTGCTAATCCACTATAAAATAACCACGTAGTGAATTACAATATTAACTCTTACAACGGCTAGAAATCAATATAATTCTTTACAAATATCAACTCATTTCTTCAAAATATGCAAACACATTAACATCACAAAATAATATGCAAACATATTAACATCACAAAATAATTCTTTGTACTACGATTCTAGCAATATAAAGTATACATACGACATTTCTTCAGTTAAAATGCAGTCGCATTAAGCAGAGATCGAACAACTACCTCACTGACCTTATAGAAGCTGTCTATCTCAGAATTTCCTGCCTTAAGATTTCCCACCAATTACGAATGGCTGATCGGAGTTCCGCTGTCTTACTCTGGCACTCTCTCTCTAGAAAATTACGGCGAACTAACTCTTTGCTGAGAGACGCGGGGATCTCATTCCTGCCAAAGTCGGGTCCCACCCCTATCTCAATTCTGATGGGGTGGCGCTGTGACCCTGTCCAGTCGCCTAAGTGGTCAATTCAACCCGGCTGTCTGTCTGCGGGGAAGAAAGTTAAGACACTCCCACGTCTTCGGGGCAACTTCCTTTGATCTGGACATAAAGGGTCTCCACACCTAGGTGATAATTGTCTCTCTGTCGGCCTAGCAGGTCCCAAGTCTGGCTATCCACGGCATACTTACGTAAGGGATTAGTGCACCTGCGGCAATGTTAAACATCAAACAATGGCTTGTCAGAATTACCTTGATTATACATGTTCAACCAGGGTCAGGGTAAAACGTGACACCTCGCTTATAGTGCAGTCTATGTTTTTGGACCACGCTGTGCACAAGTTATCGAGGGAGAGGTGTATAGTGTGTTTATAAGTGAGGTCACATTATACTGGGGTACATTATACATAGTAGTAGTTTCATAATGTAATAGAATCCATACCTACTTTTCAAATTGTAGGTGAGGTGCCATATACTAGGATACATTATTCATGGCACAGTTTTCCCTCAGTATAAGGCCTTTCATTATAACATGGTTCCTGCGAATATGGTAGAAACATATGTATTATGTACTTCATTATAAGGTGGTATTATTCACTGACTCCCATACATTGCATCAAAATGAGGGATTATTGTATTACTAGTACACAATGTAATTGAATCCATATCTGCCTTTACAGAAGAGACTACTGTATATACTCGCGTATAAGACAGGTTCAAAATGCAAACAACATAGGCTCTGATCTGCTGTTGCATAATGGGCCAGCAGATCAGGGTCTATGTTGTTTGTTCTACTGATTAGTCCTTACAAACTGCATAGACCCAGATCTGCCAGCGCATTATGCGATGGGAGATCTGGGTCTGTGTAGTTTGCAGTTGTATCGGATTATACGCAAGTATATACAGTACGTTATACTGATGAACCTTATAGTGAGGGACCCAGATACAATGCAGTGGTAGGTATGAGTCTTCATTGTTGAAAACTGTGTGAAAATTATATTGGGGTAAATATAGTAATTGAATGATACTGACAGAAGCAAAAGAGGTAAGACAGTATTAAGTAGCATACAGTTTTATTGAATTTAAGGTGAATTTTAAGTGCCACCCTTCTAACTGTCAGGATTTTCTTTTCTTTTAATGACCATTCTCTGCCTGATTCATTACAATATAAATTCAATTAAAGCTAGCTTCATGGTTGGTTACATTTTTTGTTTAACTTGTCAGTTGGTGTGAGACTTCACTCTAAGGCCTAGTTCACACAGTAAATGAAGAAGTATACTCCATGAAATATACTATGAATCTTACCATGTAAACCAGTCTATTTTTTGAAGCCAACTACCTCAATGAGTACCATATATACTTGCTTATAAGTTGAGTCCAACTGCAGGCAACATAGACCCTGATCTAATGTTGCATAATAGTGATTACTCCTAACAGACTGCAAAGACCCAGATGTGCCAGTGCATTATGTGACAGCAGATCTGGGTCTGTGCAGTTTGCAGTTGGACTCAGCTCAGAAGTGAGTATATGCAGTGTTCTGTAGGGAATATGATTAGAGCAGTACTGTTTTCTTATTCCTTGTAGTACACCCAGCAATAATGAGGTCACTTTGACGTCATGTTTACACTTTTGGAGGCCATATTCTTGGATCTCTTGATGTAGTAACCATATTTCCTAGTTATCTCCATAATCACTAGTACAGTATACTACAGAAATACTATGTTTCAAGAAGTATGCTAGTTGTTTTTGATGTATGAGATTAGTAGTGCCATTGAGGTGAAATAACTTTAAGTGAGCTCATCCCAATTAAACTAAAATATTTGTGTGCATCTGATGTATACTAGAAGATCATTTAACAGGTGAACTACCTGTCCTTACCTAATTAAGTTCAACATTTAAGTGAAGTGTCATAATATGAAAACTGAGGCGAATTAAATAGATTTTAGAGGTATATTAGCTTTGTTCAAAATCTTGGTGATTGATTGTAGTGTTAATTATAATTGAATTTTAATGTGAAAAAATATCTTTAGCTGCATATGATCAAACTTTGCAAAAAAACTTCAGCATAACAAATATCTCTGTCAATTGAAAAAGTCAGACAATAGCAAATTTGGAACTGAAAATGACAATTTTCCATTACATTTAATAATTAAGTATATAAATGTTTTTCATTTTTTGTTATAACTTGTTATACCTCCGTTAAATCTTTTTATAATACATTTTGGACTCCTTTATATATATATGCAGGTGGTCGCTAGAGAAGGTTTTTCTGTATACGGATATATGTGATTTTAATCGGTCAGGTAAACTGTCAAACTGCAAATTTTATTTATTTTAGATCCCAAAAATCAAGGTCTGTGGTCTTTGTTTTACTTTTACATTTGATGTTAATGAAATAAAATAGACTGATCTGCTGACCATAGCAGATGTGGGTCATTGCATAGCTGACTACGTGTGACACGTGGCTAAAAACTTGTTCTGACCTTGTAAATGGATAAGAAGCCATGGTGACTCAGTGGTTAAGGTGGCTCAGTGGTTAAGGCAGTGTATGTGTGACCAGTAAGGTCTAGCTTTGATTCTCATGATCAGATCAACCTGCATGAGCTACCATTAAGTGTCCTTGGGTGAGGCACTTTACTCTTCTTGCCTCTGCATGATTTTGCCTTCAGAGGGTTGATGTGCCCTAAAACACCAAACCAAACCAAACCTTCTAAATGGACAAAGAAAGCAACTTAAGTTAATGAGATGAGACTGTGCTGCAACACTCTATTTTATTTACTTTTTTATTAATGTTGAACTTTGACTTCAGTTTGACAAGGTAATAATGATTACATTGTGTATATGTTGATATAAATGAGGAGCATAGTCAATATGCATTATACAATAAAACCTGTCTTGAAAAAACACTCTTTTTGGAAGACCACTTGTCATGATTAGCTACTTGTTTCTTATGTCCAGATCAACTGTGATATATAATGTGGTTACCTTTAAGGAAAGACCATCTGACTTGAAAGAGTACTGTTTTATAAGACCTGTCTTTTACCTTGTGTTTCATGCTCATATCAACTGTGTTATACATGTATAATGTGATGACCATTAATAAGCAACCATCTGACTTGAAAGAGTACTGTTTTATAAGACCACCTGTCATTTACCATGTTTTTCATGCCCATATCAACTGAGTTATATATGTATAATGTGATGACCATTAATAAGCAACCATCTGACTTGAAAGAGTACTGTTTATAAAACCACCTGTCATTTACCTTGTTTTTCATGCCCATATCAACTGAATTATATAATGTGATGACCATTAATAAGCAACCATCTGACTTGAAAACAAAAGACCATCTGTCCTAATTGGCCATATTTTTCATGTCCAGATCAACTGTGTTATATAGTATAAATACCTTTTTGGAGAGACCACCTTTTTTGAGAGACCACCTTTTTTGAGAGACCACTATTTTGTTGCAGAAGAATTGGTGTCGAGTCAGGTATCACTACCATGTTATTTACGGGTTTCAGGAAATTGCATGAATGTTTCTTAGGCTTTCTCTATTCAAGATGGCAAATTGATATTGATTTTTAAGTGCCATGGTTTAGCTTAGCTGACATTTTCAAATGGTCATGAGGATGATTCTGTATTTTTGAAGCTGTTTACACTTAGGTTTATCAGTAGTATACAGATAATTTCAGAATGTGTCTAACTTGTAATGCAGATGTGTAGGCAGTGTCAGCGTCTTGAAGAACATGTTAACAAATAAAAGGCTGATTAAATATAATGTTTTTATTTGTAAAAAAAAGATCAAAGAAAGTTCATTAAAATGTTATTTTATATCATGTTTATCATTTATTTCTCAAATGTTTAACAGTTTGTGTTTAGATAAATATTTTGTACTTATTCCATGCAGTTTGCTTTGAGAATCAGTGAATGCAGCTGTAAATATTTTAAACGGCTATAATTGCTATTACATTAAAAGAAATTATCTTCAAACCACTGCCCATGTAAAAAAAACTTGAAAAATATTGTCTGCAGATAAAGTCCGACAGACTTGTTTACTTACATTACTTATCTATGCAACATGTCTTTTTCGTTAGAGCCAGTTAGTTCATTATGTCTGAAATTCAATCTGAAATTAATCTTTCATAAAATTGAATGGCAAGCTATATTTCAGTCTTGCAATTGATCAAGAGCTGATGATAAAAAAGCTACCGTAAGTAAAGTAGGTCAGTTCACTTTCCCTGCTGATATTGTTGCTTGTTTGGCATTTTGAGGCACAGATACTTTCCATGGGGGGGGGGGGGGGGGTAGGAGGGACAGCAGTAGTGGATCAGTGGTTTTGCATGCTAGACTTGTTACCATAAGGGTGTGGGTTCAAATCTCTGCACTGACCAGGCCTGATGTTGGCCATTGTATTATGTCCCAGGGCAAGACAATTTACTCTGATCATCTAAGCATGATATAACTTTGCATGTGTTGATGTTGCCATTTAAAACTAACCAGTTGACAAACCAGTTAAATGTTTAGAAGGTCAGAGCCAAAAATGTAGGAACAAAATTTGTTTTGAAAATGCTGGAGGGTGAACAAAATTCTGGAGGAATTTGCTAAAACAAGTGTATACTGCAAGTGACATTACACTGTTTTAAGTTTAGTGAATCTATTCATTGATGAATGTAATGAAAAAGACGTTAAAAATTTTAATGATAGGATAATAATACTTCAAAAATGACTCCGTTTCAAGAAAAGAGAAAGAGAAGTCTACAGTATTTGTGCTTCTAATATTAAGGCCATATATTTATCTTAAGCTGTGGTGACTCAGTGGTTAAGGCATTGGACTTTGTAACCAGAAGGGTGTGGGTTCGATTCTCACTATCGGATTCACCAGGATTGGCTACTGTGGTGTGGCCTTGGGAAAGACACTTTACTTTACTTGCCGCAGCATGATATAACCTTCAGAGTGTTGATGTGCTGTAAAACACCAAACCAAACAAAACATTATTTAATTGTCTAAGATGGCCATCTTATGGTTTAGAGTTTTAAAATATACACACAAAAAATTAAAGCAACTCCGACTTCTATGGTCTTGTTCACGAATGCCTGTAGTGTGTCACCCAGATCAAATGAAAAATAATATCATTAAATTGGAGGTTCTGTGGTTCACAAGAGTGGGGATCTTACTAAGGTTAAATGCAATACACATATCAGTGCTAGTCATCATGTCTCAGACTACCCCGTCATACAATGAATTAATGAGATTAATCACTTAAACTTGACTGTCTAGACAGTTGTAGCATCAAGGCAATAGACTTTTTAGAAATAGCCTGGTAATTAAAGAAACCATTTTTCAGTTCATGCCCGCAACAGAATACTCTTACCTTTGCTAGGTAGTTTATCTCATCACATGGTTAGATTGCATTGTAGACATTGTCATGGTTAAACCAGTTTGACTCCAAGCTAAACCCAACCCTGTATTTAGATAACTTTTTCCAAGTCTTGCACTAAAAACAAAATTATTTTAAATTTATCTTCTTTGAAAGTCAATCTGTTTATTGTGAACAGTAGCAAACATTTAAAAAATAAACTTGCCTTTACTGAAATATGTATGATGACAGTGGTGTAGCATAGCATGTGTACAGATTCACATACATAATGTAATGGGGCTGAACCAGTTTCCTCAAGATTTTTTTGTTCAAAATTCTGTGCAGTATTTTTGTCAGTTGCAGACACAAAATGTACCTTGCATTACATACTAATGCTTTCCTCTGTTAGTTCAGAATATACTATGCAGAGTCCAGAATAAATAATGATTGCGTGGTAACTTGTTATGTGCAGTAGTTGGTGCAGACCCTCTTCAGTACACAATCCTCATGATCTTACAGTGGATAGGAGCACCAGGCCTTAGACCCCATTATAGTGGGTACATTATATGTTGCACTGTTCCATCCTAGGATGACTTGTAGTTATTAAGAGATGGATATAAAGTATGGGCCACCATTTAACAAACCCACAGACTTATATGGTTGAGTATAATGCCTTGTTACAAATTTAGGTGACATTTCAATAGATTTAGTCTTATTTTCTTGGGTATTTATAGCATTTCAAGAAAAGAACATATTTTTGGCATTTAATAAATTGTATACTTTGATTTTTTGTATAAATTTTGTAAAATACTTAAGTATCAAATTAAAGTAGGTATCGAGGATAAAAGGATACATATATTGTGAATTCACCATTTTTTTGTGTCCGCACATGTGTCAGTTTTCACAGATTTCATGCTTGCTTCAAACCACAAAATGAAAGACCGAACAAACAATGATCCTACTGTAAAAAAGTTAGACCCCTCCCACAAGCCACACATTTAAGTATTGACCAATCACATTATTTTTCACAAGCCACACATTTAAGTATTGACCAATCACATAACTCCCACAAAAAAGCCACACATTTAAGTATTGACCAATCACATAACTCCCACAAGCCACACATTTAAGTATTGACCAATCACATAACTCCCACAAAAAAGCCACACATTTAAGTATTGACCAATCACATAACTCCCACAAGCCACACATTTAAGTATTGACCAATCACATAACTCCCACAAGCCACACATTTAAGTATTGACCAATCACATAACTCCCACAAGCCACACATTTAAGTATTGACCAATCACATAACTCCCACAAGCCACACATTTAAGTATTGACCAATCACATAACTCCCACAAGCCACACATTTAAGTATTGACCAATCACATAACTCCCACAAGCCACACATTTAAGTATTGACCAATCACATAAATTTTCACAAAATCACGAAAATTGATACCCATAAAAATAAACAATTTCACAGTAATTTATCATCAGTATTTTGTTATAGTTGTGTGATTTGTATGTATCGAAAGTATATTTTCATGAAGTCAATTTCAGGATGATTTAATAGAGATATTAAACACATATATAATTCCCTTCAACAGTTTTGTGTAATCTTTATAGACTTTTAAGAGTTTCAGATATTGTAGAAGACTAAAGGGTTTCAGAAGTGGGAACTTACTTTAGGTCACATACTGTATATCTCCGCAAAAGCTGCAAGCTTAATGTGTCTGGCCAATCCCTATGTGACAATAGGATTAAAGACCCCAAAACTTGGACATCTTTAGACAACTAAAATGATTTGCCCTCACTCTTTAAAGTCATTCTTCTTCTTCTTCTTGTTATTATTATTATTATTATTTAAGGTAGCCAGTGGTCAGTTGGTGAGTGGAGAGATAGTGTATCACAGTTTTATTGTTCACTGCTGTATTGTCTATACTTTTTTGTAGCCACTACTTTTTCATATATCATCAATCCATAAACAATTATAACTACTTTTTGTCCTCTAATTAATTTGTACGAATAACTTTTTATTCTTATTAACATCTTGCAAATTTTACTTACCAAAGAAAGGATAATTAACTTTTTTCCTATAATTATTTGAACACCTGAAAAAAAATGAATAAAAAGTGTATGTAGAATTACAGACATTACATTATGGTATATCAATTGAAATATTGGTTATCTGTGTATTGGTTAAATTGTTAATTCCTGTAGTAATGCTTGTATTGAATTAGTTAATGCATCTCATATGTACTTTACAAGGGCATTCAGACTCTAGCAAGTTAACTATATTAAAATTATATTTGCTGAATTGAAAACCAAAACCATAATAGGTTATAAATAAATCTTGGGCTCTTTTTAAAATTTTATGGATTGTGTGAATATGGTCTTGTGCAGTTTTTCACTGCTGAGTAACTGTAACCAGGGTCAGCCATTTCTTGTGTATGCAGTGATGTAACTTTCAGGCTTATTTAAGGGGTGTTTATGTACTATGTATATATGAATTTATAATAGATACTAATGAAAGACAAATTAGGGATCATTAGGAGTGTTTATGTAATATGTATATATGAATTTATAATAGATACTAATGAAATACAAATTAGGGATCATTAAGGGTGTTTTAGTACTATGTATATGTGAATTTATAATAGATACTAATGAAATACAAATTAAGGATCACTAGGGATTGAAAAAAGTGAAAATTCCTACTTGCCCAGAAATTGCTTTTCTTTGTTTGGCACAAAAAACTTAGCTTTTTTTATTTAATCTATAAATGTTTTACAAAGTGACCATAAATCTAATACTTACGCAGCAGGTTTTTAAACATTAGTGGTATCCACAGGTTTGCTGGAAAAGGCAAGCCAACCCTGGATCACTAAGCAAGGCAGTATTTGTTAATGCTGATCAAAGTCAGTTAATAATCCCCTTGAATCTGATAGATAGTGCCACCAGAAAATCCAGTGCAACAAATCTCTTATCATGCATTTTGGTACATCTGTGTCTTTGTTTCAGATATGTTTTCCTTACCAAGAAAATTACTTTACCACAGTAACATCTCGGAATAAAATATGTTTGTAAAAACTTAAATGACAAATAAATGTGGTAACGTTAAGTTTCCAATGCAGCACTGTTTTAAAAATGAAAGAAAGGGAATCAGATTTGAAAAAATATTAATAGCAGCAAAAATTACTGTACTCAGAATATTGATAGCAAAATATTTATTTTCATTGACTTGAAAAGTATTTAAAAGAGTGGTGTTTGGTATTTCAAAATTAGGTTGGGGCAGGATTAGAGTTGTTCCAAATAATATTGTCTGGCTTTTCCTTGGGGCAGTATTAGAGTTATTCCAAATAATACGGTCTGGCTTTTCCTTGGGGCAGTATTAGAGTTGTTCCAAATAACATTGTCTGGCTTTTCCTGTGGTGCCATTTAATCAGAAGTGTTACAAGTTTAAAAAAAGATTCATTAACAGTTTATATTGGGACCCTTTTTTTTGAAACCTGGATTCATGCTCAGTCATTGTGTAGTTATATTGTGCTGAGTACTATTGTGCTGAGTACTATTGTGCTGAGTACTATAATGCCATACCTAGGAAATTTATGACACCAGATGAAACTGTGAAGTATATATACCCCCTTACAATACCCATGTTATTTTCATACCCTGTTGATTTTTTGGGGGCAAAGTTAATATCTTTGCTGTTGGTACAAAGTTGTGGAGTTTGACACCACAGTATGTTACTAAATGTCTTTTTTTTTTACATGGTATAAATAAACTATATATTTTTTTTGTTTGCATGGCATAAATTAATTAGCATGTCAACCTAACATTGCATGACTTGTTGAATATTTCCAGACCTCACAGCCAGCATTTTGTCACAGTTAGCCGAGTTGCTAATCTTGGCACATATCAGGAGTGACCTTTCTACTACTGAGTAGGAGACAGGTGAATCTGGAGTCTGAACACCTGTTCATTTGAACAGGTAAAACTCGTTACAGGTAAGATATTTTCAACATCTATATGAATAGAACTTTTTGTTGGCAAGATAACATGATTGTCTATCTTTAAGAAAAGGGAAAAGAATACAAAATATCAAGTAATAGATATTATTTGTGGTAACTGAATCAACTTGTCAATTTGTTAATCACAAACAGCAAGGGTCTGAATCAACTTGTCAAGTTGTTAATCACAAAAGGTAAGGGTCTTATCAGCAGGAGTATTAAAATAATTTGTAGGCCTTGAATTAAAATTTTTAAATCGAGGAATCCAACACAGCAGTTTTGCTTGGCTCTTATGCAGTGAACTATCCTAGTAGAATGAATTCAAACATACTACACATTTACTCTCCCTCCCCCCTCTCTCTATCTTTCTCTGTCCTGCACCCCCCAATTCTCTCAATCTCATTCTCTGTATCTCTGTCTCTCAATAGTGTTTCAATTTTTAATCAGTATATAATTATAATAAAAATCTCAGCACTACAGATTTTCCCAAGATCATTTGACTGCATTCTACAGATTTTCCCCAGATAATTTGACTGCATTTTTTGCATCTGCCCTGGTCCCAGAAGCTTTTAAGTGCATCACCAACTAATATTTGAATTCTGATGTACACCAAATGTGTGTTTTGGAAATAGTAAAGAGTATACAGAAACAGTGAACAGAGTTTAACAGTAAGTAGAGTTTATTCATGTTCAGGCTATGATGACACATATGGAAGAACAAAATATAAGTACAAAATACGCAGCATATACGTGTGGTTATAGACGAATATAATAAAATATGATAAATATGAAGAATTTTATATTATTGGGACCAGAAGGACTTTAGTATAATATTAAATAATCTACATAACTATTTTAACTGTATAACAGTGCTGAAATTCATGATTTGTCCATATTTCTAAGTATTTGGTTTAATATAAAAGTATGTTTCAAATGAGATTTTTTGTTCAACATTAAAAGGTGACATTCAATTTAAAATGGGAATTTATCTCCTATATTTTCTCCTCTACATAAAATATACTTTGCTTCATATCATTTCTTGGTATTTCCTCCCACTGTCCACTTTCAATTAAAAATCTATAATTCCTTTTTCAAAACTTTGTAAAAGCACCATATAGTTTATTTGGCAAAGTTAACATAATTTGTTAAAATTAAGCAAGTTTTAAAGACACGTTATGTGAAACTGCAGTATCAGCATTTTAAGTATGTTTATATTAATCTGTTGAGATTTTTTTGCACTGGACAACTGAATATGTAGACAGCTAAACAAAAAGATTGTATATATAATATGACCACCTTTATATAAAGACCACATGTATAAAAAGTTTCACCTGCTCAGACAGTAAAATAGGAAATATACATGAATAGCCATGCATATGATCTTCCCAAGCAAGAGGCAATCCTTCTAGTATCAGACACCCTTCACATTACTCTGTTGATCTTTGAAACACCAGTTTTAAAAAAAAATACAATAAGAAATGTATGGGTCAGACAGTATTTGTGCCAATAACTCAAATGGCCATGCTGTTTGATTATTAGAAAACCAATCAACCAGATGATTGCATGTGACCCATAGAATAGATAATACATCCATTTAACAGACAGTATTTGTGTCAATAACTCAAATGGACATAATGTTTTCTTGATTATTAGTAAAACCAATCAACCAGATGATTGCATGTGACCCATAGAATAGATAATATATCCATTTAAAACACTTCAGGGGTGTTGGCAATTCCTTATAAATTGCAGGTGCAAGAAACATCATTGCCAAGCCTGTCTTTATGATATACTTTGAAATTTACCAATTTAGAGGACAGAAAAATTAAAGCCTGAATGGCATTTTGACCTAGATTTGTCAGTATGGTACAGGTCAGTGGTGTCATACACCACAGGTATTTTGACTTAGATTTGTAAATATGGTACAGGTCAGTGGAGTGTCATACACCACAGGTATTTTGAATTAGATTTGTCCATATGGTACAGGTCAGTGGAGTGTCATACACCACAGGTATTTTGACGTAGATTTGTCAATATGGTACAGGTCAGTGGAGTGTCATACACCACAGGTATTTTGACCAAGATTTGCCAATATGGTACAGGTCAGTGGAGTGTCATACACCACAGGTATTTTGACCTAGATTTGTCAATATGGTACAGGTCAGTGGAGTGTCATACACCACAGGTATTTTGACCTAGATTTGTCAATATGGTACAGGTCAGTGGAGTGTCATACACCACAGGCATTTTGACGTATATTTGCCAATATGGTACAGGTCAGTGGAGTGTCATACACCACAGGCATTTTGACGTAGATTTGCCAATATGGTACAGGTCAGTGGAGTGTCATACACCACAGGCATTTTGACATAGATTTGCCAATATGGTACAGGTCAGTGAAGTGTCATAAACCACAGGCATTTTGACGTAGATTTGTCAATATGGTACAGGTTAGTGGAGTGTCATACATCACAGGTATTTTGACGTAGATTTGTCAATATGGTACAGGTCAGTGGAGTGTCATACACCACAGGTATTTTGACGTAGATTTGTCAATATGGTACAGGTCAGTGGAGTGTCATACACCACAGGTACAGTAGGACCCCGCTATAGCACGATGGTCGGGGTCCACAAAATGGGATCGTGCTATAACCAACCTAGACAAAACCAAGTCATTTAGATGAAGAAAATGATGCATGCACCAAAAAAACAAAAAAAAACAATGGAGGGGTGGGAATTGTGAGCTCACAACAACGTGCTTCATTGGCACAGTTATCATCTTAAATCAATGCATAATAAACGATATTTTACTTTATTCAGAGAACCATGCATTGGTACATTTATGTGTACATGTCTATTGTATAGCATGAATAGTTAAAGGATCAACATGTGTACTCACCAGCCAATCTCATGGCATGCGTAGGAGTGAGTCCATAATACTTCCATCGAAAATATGCACACAGAAGTATAATATCATTGTCTGATAAAGTTCTGAAATCCTACATTGTCGTCTAGTCATTGTAAATCGTCGTCGTTTAGTCATCGTAAATCATGTCCGACTCCAATTCCTCAGCTTTACTGTCGTATGCGGGTGCTTATGCAGAGACTGAGCTTGGGCTCTTGCAAGTAACACTTTGATCATAAAGTCAGAAATCTATTAAAGTATGCAACTGGACACGTGTCAATTGTGCGGCAAGATCACAGGAAGTTCAAATAACCACCCTCTGTTACTTGGCACTGAACAAACTCGCGGCTTGATCAAACGGTTGTCACGTGGGAAAACAAAGAGTGTGGTTCCTTTACAAGCTAAGGGATTAAGGTCAAAGTATATGCATAGGAAGTTGTAGAACTCTACTTGAAAACAAAGTGAGTGCTTTTACAAGCCAGAGGCTTATCGGCACATGTGCACTGGCAGATAACTTGGGAAATATCACTTGGGAATTAAATCTGACTTGTGGAAACACCGGACTTAATCCTGTCCATGGCTTCAAACTTCTCTTTAACAGAAAAACCTTAACGTTTCCGTGTACTGTTATCCATTGTAAATAACTACTAATTAAAACTCTGGCACCTATTTGTTTGAATGACTACAGCAAGAATAATTGTTAATCAACAATGGGGTCATTTTTATAGGGAATGTACAATATTATTCACTGGTCAACTGATTGCGTGGCGATTGTCTAACAACACCGCCAAGCCACGTGTGCGCGTTGGCGGCTTTCGTTTTTTTGATGTTTTATAAATCATTGCCGCATGGTTTGAACAACTTTTAGCTTTGAGATTGACTTTGATGATTGTCAATGACTTAAATTAATTGATTTATAAATTCAGGTGCGAATCTTTTATCAACAACCGCATTGTTTGGTGCTTGGCTGTGTATGCAGTTGAATGAGCAAACATATGTCGGCTATTGTTTGAGCAACGATTGTACACAGAATGTATTGAAGACAAACACAAAGAAGACTTAATGACTTTATAGTTCATGTATCAGTAATAATAAGATTAACACTTGTCAGCTTTAAAATGAGCTGACATGTTTCACAAATAAACTAAGATCAAAGTGCAGTGATTGACTACTGACACATTTGAAATGAACATTCACAAATAGAAACGTTCAGTATCTTTATTCATATAATGAAAGATGCAATCATAAGACACTTTTTCTTCAAGAATACAATACAGCTTGACAAATTATTAAATCAAACTCTTGTTTATTTTGGCACAAAACTTTGCAGTAGTTCAAGAAATTGCCGAAAGTAGCCACACCACGATCGTATTATATCCGAATTCATACACGATCTCTTCTCCAAAATGATAATTAATTTTTTACACATTATTTTTCGTACTTTGAAAAAAAAAATTTTTTTTTCATGTTCGAAAAAATAGATGAAATTTCGGGATCCATGCCATGATCGTGTTATATCCAAATTTGTGCTATAACGAAGCGTGCTATAGCGGGGTCCTACTGTATTTTGACGTTGATTTGCCAATATGATACAGGTCAGTGGAGTGTCATTCACCACCGGTATTTTGACGTAGATTTGCCAATATGGTACAGGTGAGTGGAGTGTCATAACCACAGGCTTTTTGATGTAGATTTGTCAGTATGGTACAGGTCAGTGGAGTGCCATAAACCACAGGCATTTTGATGTAGATTTGTCAATATGGTACAGGTCAGTGGAGTGTCATAAACCACAGGTATTTTGATGTAGATTTGTCAATATGGTACAGGTCAGTGGAGTGTCATACACCACAGGCATTTTGATGTAGATTTGTCAGTATGGTACACGTCAGTGGAGTCTCAAACCCCATAGGACCTGAGGTTACTTTTTGTTTATATGGGTATCCTGTATTAAAAAATAACAAGGGAGAACACTATCCAAGGATGGGTGGATGGGTTAGTTCTGGAATCAGGCTATCTGCATGGATTTTTATCGAATAAATGCCATTAGAATCATGTCTTACATTGATTCAAGCATCTCAATGTAATTTATTACCCATAAAAAGGAACAATGTGATAATGGGTGCTATAATCCGAATTGAGATGTAAGTGCACTTGAAAGTATTCTTATGGTGTTTATTACATATGAATCAATGTAGATGATTTGATTCCAGAACTAACCCACACACCTTTGGATTGTGTCCTCTACTGAGATTTGTATATGCCTGCCTTTTGGCAGATCATATTTTACAGTGACCCTGTCCATCCATCCATCTCTCTGTCTGCCCATTCACTTTTCCTTTTCTGCAGAGCAACTTCATTTCTATGGTGCCAACTGTCACCAAACTTTACAGGTAATTTCTTCTTGATGAAAATAAAAGAGCCTGTTAATTTTGGTGTCAAAAGGTCAAAGGTCAAGGTCAAAAATTGAAAGAAGAAAACTTGTTTCTACACAAAAATTTAAGTTTTCAGTCATGTATCTTCACCAAAGTTTGTGGAGGGCTTGCACTTATGATATGGAAGAGGCATATTGATTTTGGGGTCCACAGGTGAAAGGTCAGAGTCATTGCGGCTCAAAGAAAATAGGTTTTGCAAAATAGAGTTTGTTTTAGAGCAAGTTCCTTGTACAAACATTGAGGATGGCTTGCACATAGGGTAATAAAGAAACCTGTGGATTTTGGGGCCTATAGGTCATGGTAAGTCGAATTAGAAAATAACGATTTCTGCACCATAAGTTTAATTCAAGACGTCATACCTTGACCAACAGTCTAGTCATTGAGACACGTTGGCCAATGATCTCCAGAATCAACCATGCCTTGCTAGTGCCTACATAGAAGACTATTAAACATGGGTATATGACATGCCATTCACACTATTCTTATTTATATATGATACTCGTATAAACAATGTAACCACAGGTGCCTGTGTCGTTTTGGAAAAAGATGAGGGAGGTAAAAAAAAAATCTGTTTATTAATGTCACTAATATTGTATGTCATTATTTATTACATTGTTCTAAATCTACCAGTAATAATAATAATAATAATAATAATAATAATAATAATAATAACTTTGGTAACTCAATTAGTTACAGGAACTAATCTACCTTGAGGCCTTTTGTTATGTACAATATATACAGTGTACATGTATACAACACAATGTGACAACAATTTGGCCTAACACTACAGAATTGAGTTATTCTGAAAATCAAACAAAGTTGCAAGCTTGTAACTAATGCACAATCATCAGTGAGCACATACAAATAAATAAAATATCATATTGTATTGAAAAATTCATCTGTGAAAAAGATGTATAAGCAAAGACAAGCAGGATGTATTTATATTACTTAGAACTGTTCGACTGTCTAAAGATTTCATCCATTTAAGACATTGATTATGAAAAGAAGAAATGCCAGGAGCCTGTCTTATGTCACTGGGAATGATGTTCCATACCAGTGGACCAGTATATTGAAAGCTCTTGATATAATGTAAGTTTTTACTTCTAACAGACCTTAAATTTGGAGTACCATCAGCATCTCTTTGGTGAAAGATATTGCATAGGTAGACGGGAATCAGACCTTTCAATTTTTTATATTTATTTTAGAATGCTTTTCTTTTCAAACACTGCAAGTCTGTTTCTGTTTCTGTGTAGTGTAGGACCTCTTGACATTGGTGCACTGGAAGAGAGGGGTATTCAGTAGAGATGAAAAATTTCCTTTTTGAAGTTTTCAACTGTTTTGCCATGCATCATTTTCTCGTCGGAGTTGTTCCAATCAATAGTGGTTCTCGCAAAGAAAAGAGCCACATTGGCTCAATGGTTAGTGTGATGGACTCGTGAACAAAAGGATGGGGGTTAAAATCCTACCATCGGATCAGCCCCTGGTTAGCCCTTGGGCAAGACACATTACTCCAATTGCCTCAACACTAAAAAACCTACTTGTGTTGCTGTGCTGGAAAAGACCAAACACTTAATAAAAAGGAGTTCCAAAACCAATCACTGCTATGTATAAAATGCACTGCTATTGCAAACTGCTGAGCTTAATACTATTGTTTGCTGCTGTCACGGTGTTTCATACTTGATGATTCATCTGTCAAGAAATTTTGAAACCCCCCCCCCCCCCCATAACTGCTTGTACATATTGATTCAACTCAAAAATTGGGAGTAAGGAAGAGACAACCAAATAGCATTTGTCTTTAAGGATGGAGATTATAGTATATTCTTGCAGAGGAGAATTTGTTTGCATGTTTTTTCTATGTGAAGAAGAGGTTTTGCTTTGTGGAAATAATTGATTCAAAGTGAGTGTCACCTAACTTTGTTTCATGGGAGCTTACATAAAAATGATGTCTTAGCAATCAATGTAATTGTAGAAAATAGAAATCCTGACCCATGGTAAGAAAAATGGAAAAAGCATCACAACTTCTTGCAAAGAGAATTTTCAAATATTTTATTCATCAATTAGGTAAATCTCTATGGTTCCAGTATTAGCATAACATGGATACTCCACACCTTAGTTGTTGAGATAGCTAATCTGATAATGCACTGAATGGGGTAAATAGTTGTTTGAAATAGAAAATTTGACCCATTATTAGACAAATAAAAAAATGAACTTATTTTTACTGAAGAGAATTTTAAAATATTACTTGCATGTATGAAGTGGAGTCAATTGTTTCCAAATTTAAAATAAAAATTTTAATTCACCATTGTTATTCTCTAGATAAAATAACTTTTATTACAGCTATAATGTCAAAGAAGAGAAGCATAATTGATCATTTGATAGAAGTACCAACTATATTTTAATCTTTTTATTGTTGGAAATTTTGCAACATCATCAGACATATTGTTTTAAGATTCTTCTTTTCTTATATGAAACAAACATTCCCCTTTGCATTTATTTTCATACACACTTATTGCTGTTCTGATGGTTCAAAATGCTTGCCGTTTAAAATGTTGTAAGTCGATTTATTTTTATTATTATCATACGATTTTGTACACCATGGTTAAAATTGAAGTATATTTAATGCTTGTATGTATAGGGATTAATTAAAACTCAGATATATATTGACTATCCAGATTTTCAACAAAATCTTCATCCGAACAATGTAAAGCATGTTGATGCCCGGAAGTATGTGGAATCTAGTTTATGCTCCATCCTTAAAAATTCAGTACCCTGTCAGGATCAGAGTTATGTGCTTCAATGTCAATCCTAAAAACAGGAATAGAAAGTAATGATGTTGTGTGTTTACTGTGAATCAGCAGTTATGTAATGCTGTTATTATGTGCTTGAATTTAGTACTTGGTTGTTTATTAACTAAGCATATTTATGCAAATGTACAATTTTACTGTTATTTTTGTCCTATTACATGCTGAAAATTGAGCTGTTGAAAATCCTCCTGATTTGAAATGAAATCTTGTCAAATTTTTAAAATCTCCTAATTTAATTTTCCTGAATTGTCACATGTATGCTGAATAGCTGAGAGACTACCATTATTATATGTTCATTAATGTAGAAGGACACTCTTGCTGAAACACTACAGTTAAACAATATAACTTCATGGAAGACCCAATTTATAAAAACACATGAATACTGTATTTTGGTGTGTATAACGCGCACCGATGTATAACGCGGACCCCGATTTTCGACCCAGAATAAATGGAAAAAACGTAGTTCTGCCATATAACGCGCATGTGATATAATACAATTTAAAATCGTGACTACCGGTTTTTCGCTCCGTTTTCATTGTGCAACAACAGTCGGTCATTTTGGATAGTGAATGAAAAAGTGGCAATATTGAAATTGTATCTTTCCGATTTTATGGTTGGCCCTTAAAAGGCCCCTTTAAAGGTTCATCTAGTTGATGGAGTTCAATCTATTGCATCAAATCCCTCAAATTCCTCTTCGTCGTCATCACTCTCGAAAGTCGCTGTATGTCCTCGTCTGACACTCTCTATGTCTGGATACTTTGCACTTGTCCCTCTGTCTGTCTATTTTGTTCTCGGCATTTTCTTCAGTCTTTCTTTCATTCTTCTTTACTCCCTAACAGAAGACTCTCCTACATGAAACTCCCTCCCAGCGGCTCTGTTACCATGTGCTTCTGGATAGGCAATGATGGTTAGCTTGTCTTTCGCACTGTACGAAATTCTTATACGACCCATGTTGATATTTTGACTATATTCGTTCAGATTCAAGATCGAACACAATATGCTATGTGAAAGTTTAGGTCCAGTATTTATACTTATTTGGACTAACATGACACCTCTAAAATATATCCCCATGTTCAAGCTAGAATTTACCAAGACAATGCATTGTAATTATGTTTGGCCCATCAAAGCTTTAGCCGGCGCTGATTAGCTTTAAAAAACCCATGCTGAGTCAATTAAACACTGCTCACTGTATTGCAACAAAGAAGTACCGTATCAAATACTGTTGTTTAAAATGAGAAATAAAACAAAGAAACAAGTTTATTTTCTGAAGAAAAGTAAATACATTGCAAATTTACCTAGACAAAGCAATGTGACTGTTTAGCACATCAAAGCTTTAGTCGGTGTCGAGTACCTTGAAAAGACCACACTGAGTCAATGAAGCACTGATCACTGTTAAAAACACCATGCTGAATCAGTTAAATATTGCTCACCGAGACAAAGCATTGTAACCAAGTTGAGCGCATCAAAGCTTACCTGGCGCCGATTACCGTGAAAAGACCAGACTGAGTCAATGAAGCATTGATCACTGTATAGTCGCAAAAATATCTCAAATACTATGATTTAAGATGAGAAATAAAACTAAGAAACAAGTTTATTTTCCAAAGTAAAACAAAAATGTTTTCCGACTTCATACATTAACGCCGTGTCAGTGTTACCATAACAGGCTAACCGTGGTCGCGCAAAAAATGAGAACATTAACACTGCTTGAATTCTAAATATTATATTTCAATTCAGACACGAATAAATGAAGACAAAATTTATTAGATCCACAGTTATCGAATATTAAACATTTGAAAAATATTTTCCGACTTCATACATTAATTGATTACTTTGTTTCAGTGTTACCATAACAAAGAAACCGTAGTCGCAAAAAATATGTCACCTAAAGGTGCCTCTGATGAGAACATTAACACTGCTTGAATTCTACACATTTTATATTTCAATTCAACCAAGAATAAATGAAGAACAAATGTATTAGATCAACAGTTATAGAATACTGAACATTTACGGAACAGGTACGGTAATCCTCATAGTGGTATTTGTTCCGCTCCAATACGGCACTTTGTACAGCTTTTGAACAAGTTACCAGTCGTTATGTACATGTATTTCCTGTCGAGGCACAGAACAAAACGCTACACAGAGATGTGAAATGAAACCAGTTTATTAACATAAGCAATCAAAGAACAAGACTATCAAGGTTTGTAAGCATTATTTATTTCTTTAATAAGGCTAGTACCGGTAACCAATTTAGTTACAATGCAATGTGCAATGGATTTAATATTTCACAAGGAGTGAATGTGACACATGTAGGCGGCTATATTGACTTCATCCTATTGTCAGATTGACCTGGAAAAAATCTTTTTTTTATAGTTCTTGTATAAAACGCGCACCCCCGACTTAAGATAATAAAATTAGGTGAAAAAACTGCGCGTTATACACACCAAAATACGGTAGAACTGTGACACAGAATTTCTGTATCACATTTCCATTTTAAAATATAATGAACTAGATATGTGTTTGCGGATCTTAAATGCCTGCCCAACCCATATTTTGCATAACTTAACCAATTCACTGAAACAACAAATATACCGTACATGTATCGCAGATTTAGGATTTCCCATTCAGTATGGTGGACGTGGACACAAAAGGACAGGATTAAGTGTCCGCTATGGATGGTGGATGTCTACTGCATCAGGTGGATATCCATTAAGCCTAGTGAAATCCATTCAATCTAGTGGAACTTCATCATGGATTTTATTGCAGCCATAGTGGGTTTTATGGCACTCCTCGCTGATTTTATTACATTCACTCTGCGAGATGACACATGAAGCAGACAGATGGGAGAAACTTCGATGCCATAAACCCGACCATGGCAGGTGTCAATTTCATACCTTTACCTTTACAAACTATACAATAGTAACATTACCTGTGGTATTTATCAGGTTTTAAATTTTGTTTATATTAACCCACCCCTGTCCATGACTGATATTGATTATATGAGAGTATGACATTTTTTAAATGTGCAAAATTTGTCTATACTGTATTGAAGGCTGCACTCAATTAGTGGCCATTCATGTCATCAACAACGTGATTTTCATGAAAAGATTACCTTATTCATCACTTTTTGTGAATCTATTATCAAGCACCAGCTGAGGAGTGACATTCTTATTTTCAAGTCAGCTGCTATGCTTGTTAACAGTGGTCAGTTAGGAAGTATATGTACTTACAATTCCTAACAGCCATCAAAAGGTGACAAGCTTCAATTTTATTTTTGCACCGATATTTCAGAAGAAGCATTAACTTCAGAATGAAAAGTTTCTTGTTGTCATAAAACCAAACATTGTAAAGCTAATAAGATATGAATTTTAGGCTTATACTATGGACTGAGAATGCAGTGAGGTTAAGTTGTGATAGTTTTGCATAAATTTGATTTCTGGCAGTATATGACGCAAACCATGTAAAATTTTTGTTTCCCACATTAATCTTTTGACACAGTGCATAGAATAGAAGTCAATCACAACAGCACATACAGAGCTATGACATGTTTAATGAATGCTCTGGTACATTAGAGGTATTTTTTGTTTTAAAAAATGCCTCTTCCATATCTGTGTAATAAAATGAGTTTATTACATGCAAAAATGAGAGAAAGAGAGAGATTATGCATCGTAACTGTCGATTGACATAAACTGTAGCTTTATTCGTTAACTTGGAAAATGACATTGATCATTAGAGAGCATGCATTTTTTAAATGTGGTGCATTTAGCTTCATTTTAGAGTTCATCTACTGTCAAAATTTAAAAATAAAATTTTTGATGCTGCTCTTTATTCAGAAAATGAGTAAATTACTGCTTAGTAATGCTTTTTATATTTAAAAAAGAATTTTGCATAATTAATTGGGTTATTAACCTGCTATTATTGTGCTCTTCTTGTTTTTTTCTTATTTTTAGTTTGGTTCCATAATCCAGCTTGGTCATAATTAACATAAATGAACTAAAAGCTTCAGAAATTCAATAGATTGAGAGTCAAATGAGCAAGCATTGCTGCAATAATCAAAATTAACACACTGACAATATTTATGACGACCCTAGAATTTATACAAAAGGTTCAAAATAAACTGGAAATACTTGGGATTTACAATCGTTTAAGCCAAAACCTCTTCCACCTTCAGTTCGGAATAGATAATGATGTTCTACCAGGGATACATGTTTAAAGTCATTAAAAAGATGAAGTCACATATTAATAGCAATCAATGCAATAAGTAGCAATTTTGGGTGATATAAAAGCATTATTGATAGATATGATGTGTTCAGCATATGCGTAATACAGAACAAGTTAAACAAAAAATAAGTATGAGTAAGAAGATATTCTGCTTTGATGAAAATTAAACTAAATCAGTGTGAAAAACTAAAGGCTATATATTGCACAATAAATAAAATCATATCTACTGCAGATACTCATTTCACAACTAAGTTTGCATGATAGGCGTTTCCATTCAATTTCAAAAGATGATTATATGATGGATGTCGAGGAGAAATTAATGACAACTGCAATATGGAAAAAAAAAATTTCTCCCATCAGCACTTACTGACTAACTGGCCCCACCCTTTTTTCTGTGCTATGTACATGTATATCTTCAGGCATTTGACCTTGGATTATTGTTGCTTTTAGTTCTACTTCGGAGTCCAC